>VYXD01003410.1:1399847-1610747 GCA_013397195.1 Hylia prasina
TTTTAATTCCTAAGAGACTGAATGCAAGAGGCAGGAACAACCACTTCCAGAGATGGAACAGAACAAAAATTGGTCAGGGGCTCAGAAAGAATTGCATTGTCTTCTGGCTGGCAGTCTGACACCCACAGATTTTTCTGTAGCTCTGTGTCTAATAAATAGGTGGAAAGGCCTTTGAACAGGCTGGATGCCTCTCCTAAGCTCTTCATTAAAAGCTTTAAATTTCAGGACACCACTCTCCCCTAGTTTCCAAGGGGTCAGGAAACCTATTTTCAGTGACTGCTGCCCACGGGATAAATAATGCCAGGTCCTGGCAAAAAGAGAAAGGAAGAAAAGAAACAGCTGCTCAGTCTGATGCTCAGAGGCTGCAAGAGGATGGATTTTAAAATGAATGCAACCTGCCATGTGCTAAAATGTCCAAATAGGCTTTGGGTTCAGTTCCAGATCTTCAAAGGGAATGTTTTCAATCATGTCTTCACGGGGGTTTGAAACTTCCTATTAGCCTACTCCCAGAGTGATTTTTCTATTCTCACCTTCTGGAGAGGCTTGTCCCTTGCTGAACATCCTCTCCTCTGGAACTATCCCCACCATCTGGACAGTTTGTCACAACCGTTTTCATTTGGTTTTCATGTAATTTCTCACTGTACTACATTGCAAATGGATTAAACAAATTTACCTCCTTCTTGTATTAACAAACAATTCTTAGTGAAGTCATGTCTTCCTTCAAAGACAATTTTCCTTCTCATATCTTGCTGCATGTAAGAGGCCCAAAGAGCTTCTTCCAGGTTTCATTATTTAATCACTTCTGATGGGAAAATCAAAGGCATACAGGACTGATAAAGCTGAATTTTCCTCAGAAGCAAACATCAAAATGTCCCACCATTGGCTTGGCACAGACATGCAGGTATATCTGTGTATTTGAGATCCAGGTGTGTGCATATATATAGATATACACACACTAGTGTTCACCTTGCATTTATGTCCTCCAGGGTAATTCTCCTGGATGTATGTATTGTGTATGGTATTCAGGTTCATGTATACAGTACGGAATTTTAATTTTCATTCTGAATTAATTAAGAATTAATGACTACTTAGAGTGCTAGTCATGTCTTAAAATGCTATTTTTCTCAAAGGAAGGCAGTGGCAGAATAAGTCAACTCTGAATAGTACAATTAGATGCAGCTTCATGAAAAGCATGAAGAGTTCAGCACATTAAAGGATATTATTTTACTGAGCATGTTATATGCAGCGAATGAACCTTTTGTATGTCTGCAAACCATTTAAAATTAATTTATTTTTCATTCTGTCTTACATATTGTATTAGAACTTCAGCTAACCAAGCACCCTTCATTTCTTCAGCCATTAAAATTAATATATTACCATACTCTGAAGTAGGGCTGGACCTAGAGTTAAAACAGCCTCCAGCACTGCACAGCAGAAGTGTTCTGAAGGGATGCAGAACCCTGTGGCCATCATTTCTCCAATGTACTGCCAAGTGTTACACCATTCCCCCCTCGCCATGGGAGGGTAATCAGCAACAAGGAGGCAGTAAGGAATTTTAAAAGAAGCCTGGTTCAGCAACATTTCTGCTGTACAGGACTCCTGAGGGTGTGTTTCTTGGGCTGGCAGTTGGAGAGTGTGAAAAGAAACTCTCAGCTACAAGAGATATTTGCACCTGGGAAGGAGCCCCTGAGGCAATCCATCTTCCTTGGCTGGAGGTGAGGATGGAATAAACTGGGATCCAGGAACCACGTTATTCCCAGTGCATCCTCCACTGAGGATTATTAAGCACTGACAGTATGCTTGTCACCCAGGGTTAAACGCATCCCACAGAGAGGAATTACACAGGCCCATATGCCACGTTGCCAGAGCCAAGGAAATATTTTTCAGGCAAATATTTTATTCACAAAAAAGGGCTTATTTCTCGACTGAAATGATGTGCACATGCAGATTAAATTCACTGAATTGCCTCAGTGGTTTAGTAAAAGAAGGGAAAACAAGCTTCTAAAAAAAAAAGTGCATATTTTATTCGGGTAGTTTGAAACAACAAGTCTCATCTTTCTGTTTTGTGTCAGTGTCATTTCTTTTGCATTTGGCATAAGATACTCCAAAATCTCCATAGGCAGAAGTCTTCCCTCCCTACATTTTGGGTCAAAGCTTAATTTCACACAAAATTATTTTCCAAGGTTTGTGGGTAAAGAAGTCATCTTTATTGGAAAAGGCAGTTGCTGTTATAGTTAGAATACCCCAATGTTTTGGGACCTGATCGTAATTTAGGTAAGTGTAAAAAAATATTTGTTCAAGTGAAAATTGCAAGGCTAGGCCAATTTTTACGAACTGTGAAACCAAGGTGCTAAAACATGAGTTGTGCGTCTTGGGCAGACGAGAACATGAGGAGAGAAGCAGAAAATGAAAGAACATCCACTGAGATCCTGCAAGAAACAATATCACTGCTTTTCAAGATGCTTCAAAAATTCCCAAGCCAGCAAGACAATTCCCATCTTAAAAATTAAGAACGTTCTTACCCATATTGAAGCTTAAATTTGCTAAGGCTAGGGATGGGATTTGGGCTAATTTAATCTAAGACAATGGGAATACAGAAACTGTGCACAGAAAACAAGGGCAGCAAGAGACAATCATAATAACAGAGTTCAAAACCCTCCAGGAGATGAACAGATGATGCCAGTCATCAGTGGAACAAAGGGAAAAAAGGAGATGAAATTTGAGGGGAAGAAGCATTTTTACAGCTCCAGCTAAATAAAATCTCTAACTCTCCTACAGCGTGTTAATGTTTATTGAGCAGCAGAAATACAAAGAAAAATGAGAAAGCAATGTTACAGCCACCCACAGCTGTCCTCGGGTTATGCTTGTAGGGATAAAAGATGAAGTGGTTTAATACCTTCTAATAAGATTGAGTCATACCACCTCCTCTCATCTGTGGCCCTCGGATCAGCACAATGGGAATGTCCTCACCCCAAGGATACCTACCCTGTCACGACTTTCCATTGTGTGAGAAGAACACTTGGGAGGGAAATCAAGTACTTCTGCATCAGACAGGCAATGTGTCTGCACTTAGGAAAAGGGTTGTGTGAGGTGGGAGCCTGGGGGAGCACAGGACCAAAGGAGACGAGCCCTCCCCACCTCACAAACTCCCTCACACCCAGGACTGAGGTCCTGATTGCAGATACAGCCTGGAAACACAGGCTTGGACACCAGCGGGGATGCAGCCACGAGCAGGAGACGAAGGAGAATCTGATACAAAAGCAGAATTTGTAAGAGTCACCTCCTTTATCAAGTGGATCTCCAAAACTCACTAACACCTATTTTACCACACCACTTCATCCATGTCAGTCCTGGGGCTTGAAGTCAGCAAGAAAGGTACATGCAGGTCCCATTTTAATTTGTACTCAGAAAGAACACCAAAGATATCACTGTTTTTATTCCATCCTGCTATGCATGGGGACATAAATGTTGTCCTTCTCTGATACATCACCATTCCTCAAGAACCCCTGCTTACTAAGTGAAAAGGGGGAGAAATCATTTGCAGGAAGAGCAGTTAGTCAGTGCTTTCCTTAGATATCCTCACTTGGAAAAACCTCCCAGCCTTTTCCCTCCCACCTCTCTTGAGGCTGAGCTCTGACAATAGCACTGCTTGTTTCCTTGTACCCTTAACTAGAATATGGGACATCACACAGCATTTGCATGATTCATGAGGAATACAACACACATCTTCACTTTTATGAGCAGCAGTATATTGTTGTCATTTTACAGATGCAAAACTGAGATGCAAGGGGATTAAAAGGGAAAAAAAATTCCCTTTGTTCCTTGCATTTTTAGGATAATTACTTTCCACACATATGAAATTATGACAGGGCCTTAGAAAAAGAGCCTTTTGGTGCCTTGTGGCAGAAGCAAGGGACGCTGAATGGGCTCCCACACATCAGTGTGGCTGTCTCTGCAGCAGGGAGGGCAGGCTCAACACCAGAGGGTCCCACACAAGGGACCAACCTCCACGGGGCTTGGGTGCACACAGGAACATTCTCTGGCATGTTCTCTGTTTGGACACTGGGAAAACATCTCCAGAAGGTCCCCCATGGCTTTCACTCAGCATGAAGGATGGGTGTGAATGAGAGGTTTGGTGTTCCCAAAGCAGGCAGCCCCACTTTCCATGGGGAAGACAGGTCTAGCTGCGGTGTCTTTGCGTTCTGCCACTTTATTACTCCTGCAAGGCTGTCAGGAAATGTTATCAGCTACCAAGGCAGCAAACCCAGTCCCTCCCTTACAGGTGATAGCATTGGAGTGAGTGGCTCCTAAATCTCTGCTGTTTGAAATCCTGAGTGTAACTTCTACTTTCAGCCCAAATGATTAAAATCTGGTGTGATTAAAAAGAATAAAAGCCATAAGCAGATACAGCCAGCCTCTCCCATGATGGAAAGCCAGTAAATATTGAAAGATGCATGTTCCAGTTTGGGTTCTAAAACAAAGAACAGTACAAGGTTTGTGATTTTAAAGGGTCTACGTTTGCCTCTAAGCAGGCACCTTATTCAAATTCTCACTCCTCAGCCCTACTCACTGGTAAGTGACATTGACAGCTCCTCTGAAAATGTGTCCAGAAAAAAGAGATAGAAGCAGCAATATAAGCATGAAGATTTATTACCAGATTTTGACATGAACTGGACTTGTCATTCTTGTCCATGACAGAGAGGATAATCTTCTGAGAATGGTAGAAGGAAGCACAGATCTGAAGTAGGGAAGGATGTTTTCTAATGTGTTTGCTTTTCCTTTCTCTCCTTTTTCTTCCTCTCCTCCATGATATCCACCCAGAGAAGACCAGTTCCACAGCTCTCCAGACTCACAGACCCTGGCATCAGAACTCCTTTGTCTTCAGCACAGAAAGAGTTAGCTGAAGTCTCTGACCTGAATGAATGTAAATACAATCTTTTATAGCATATGAAGGAACATCTTAGCAATAGTAGCAACTATCTGATAAAACTCCACTAAAAGCATCAGCATTCATCAGTGTAAAATAAATTTTTAAAAGGAAGAAGAGAAGAAAATGAGAGTGTATCTGCATTCAATTCAGCTGGTTTCAGAAACATCGTTATCAATGGATCAACATAAGCTCCAAGCGAAAAAAATCTCACTAAATATGTCCAGAAAAAGGTATAGTCCCTCTAGATTCATTTAACCTGGAATGTAATACAATTCTTACTGGGACAGGTGGTCAAGTGATGTCAATTTTGGATTAGTTTCTTTCCTGAAATAGAATCTTACCTACCTATGCAAGAGTGTTTTCCCTCCACTTGGCCACCCTCCCCACTTTAGAACAGGTTTTACAGGACTAATGATTGAAACTCCTCTTGGAAGCCTATGACTCTGTGAAAACCTTGGCCTTCACATTTTCAGAAAGTAAATTTTAGTCATAAGGTGGGACACAAAAGCATGAGACCTCTAAGGTACTGAAACCGACCGAGTCCAGCCTCACCGAGGGCCTTCAATTTACAAAGCCTACAACCCTTTGTTTTGTATTTTTCTGCCCAGTCTTGATTTCCTGTGCACTGCCTTCATGTTTTCCATCAGGGCAAATGAAATGCATCCCCAGACTTAAGTTTTGACAGAACAACTCATCTAAAAATCCCAAGGTCCATGGTAATAATACCACATGTGTTTTAAGTACAGTGGAATTGTAGCAAAACCTTCTCCAGCCCTGGTGGTGATTCAAACCTGAACTGGGGCAAGGCTAACCCAAAACAGATGACAGGAAATAGTGATATGTAAACAACAATAATGTGAACAGTGGTTTATGCTTGTCTGCATTGAGAGAAATACAAGCAACCAGTCCATCGTATTTTTGGAATTTTCCAAGTTTCAACCTAATGTTTTAGTGTCAAAGAATGTTTGCCATCTGTGATGTGAAAATTGTAATCAACTAATGTCTCATTATAAACTGTGTTTTTGAATATGGCGTTTTTAATAATTTTAGCTGATCAATATATAGATTGACACGACAATCCTTTATTGCTAAATATATTTGTATTGATATCAACAGTAGAGGACTTTGGGTTTCTAACCCTTTATCGCTCAGAAAGCCCTATATTGCTTGATTGTCTAATTCTGTAAAACAACAAGCATGCAGGAAAGTTGTCATTAATTTGGAAAGGAATCTGGAATCCAATTCTTTCAGACAATTTATTCCCCAAAATCACTCCCACAGCTTCAAATATTTAGAACTTCAGTGTTATTTCATTCCCTGAGTGAGCTCATTTGAAGTCTTTCTTTTAAAACAATGTATATTGGCATTGACTGCTCTGAAATTAGTTTAAGTTAGATCAGAAATAGACCTATTGCCTATAAAAGTCTTATCTACTATAGATCAGTGGTTAGCTCATGGTTACTGGAAAATATTTCTCCCTCCCTCTTTAATCCTGCTCTAATTGGGTTTTTTCCTCCTTCTTTAGAAAACAAACACAACACAGAAAAGTAAAAACAAGAGACAATTAAACTTCCCCACCCCTATAATTCTGCATCAGTGCAGATTTCAGATGCTGTGACCCAATTCCCTCAGGCCTTAGATCCAGGAGTAAGACAATTATTTCAACACAGGTCAAAGATCTCTAAAAACAAATAATTGCTGGAAAGGGCCTATAGCAATGGACTGTTCAAAGTCATCCAAGCTCCAGTGAAAAGGAAATATTAAGAGCCAGATTTAAGACTTTTTCCGAATTTAAGGCAGATGAGAATCTGGCCCAGAATGAAAAACAAATAATTTGTTAATTTCCTTTCAAATAAGAATTGCAACATCTCATGGGTTAAATCTGTTTAAATATAATTCATTCTACTTTTGCCATAAAGCTATTTTCCATCATCTTATGCCAATATTTCCATTTCTGTGTGGGTCTCAGAGACACTGAAAAATACAAAGCCTTTTTCTTTCCTTGGATTCCTGGAGCTGGAGATGTCCTTGGCTCAGAGCACCCAGCCCTAGATTACCTGTTACCAGCATGTGGCTGGGACTCAAGTTTCATCTCTCTGCCCTGAGCAGTGATGATGTGCATTACTTTAACTGTCTTCTTAGTCGTCTTGGTGATTATTTTTTCAGATACACAATACCTGGAAATATGCTGGGTCTTCCTGATAATACATTAAAATAAATTTGCCTGTTAAAGTAGTGCTGAAGTTTCCATTCCAAGCTGATAGCAATCACATAATCTAGGCCAGAGTTTACATCTGGGGTAGACCAGCCAAGTGCTATTTAAATCTAAAAATATATGACAACTTATATCAGTTCAGAATCAGACCAGCTGTTTCTAATGGGGTTTCATTTAAAGCAATTAGAAAATGTAAAGTTGGAAATCCTATCATCTCGTTAGTTTTCCAAGGGCTATTATCTAGTCTGTATCGCTTCTAGAGGAGTGGAGATCTTCTCCAATTACTCATTCCTAATTCATATGCCAGACTCTCCAAGCCTCTCCCTCCACGACTTCCCAGGACACAAAGAGAAGCTGCTGCATCACCTAGTGGCTAAAGCAAAGCCTTCAGAGGAGCAAGGAAACTCCTGAGAAAGGGTTTCTTCCCCCAGTGTTTCTGTCTCCCACTTTTATAATGCACAGAATTAAGTGCATACAATATGAAGGTGGTTTTTTTTGGTTTTTTTGGGTTTTTTTTGGGAGGGGGTGCATTTTTTATTTAGAGTACTAATATTAATGAATACCTAAATATACGAAAATAGCTCCTCTGTGGGAACTACATTCCCTTACAAGGTAGAAAGCAGAAGTTGCCACACAGAAGAGGACTCAGGCAGGTCCTTCTCAGTTAAAGGCTTCACCTCCTGACCCCAGGCGTGGCTCAAGCCCAACCCAAGTGCTACTCGTGTCTCACAGGCTATTCACCTAGTCCACAAAACTTGGGTGATTTCCCTGCACGTGAATTGCCCTCAGATCTCAGTCTCTGGGTAAGAGCCCCTACAGAAAGGGGCTTCAGCCTTATTTTGGATGCAGTTGAAGGACAGACTTTTTCCACTATCACAGTGGATTTGAAAAGATGGTTACAACACAGGTGGAAGGAGAACTTGCCATGCCATAACTCTGAATGCAACTATTAAAAAAGAAGCTGATTTCCATATTATTATTACTAGAGAAGTTGAATTCCATATGAGAGTTTTTTCCTGAAAGTGATTTGCAATGAGGAAAAAGAAGTCAATTAAGCAAACCAAAAAAAAAACCCCAACCAAATCAGATTTTCCCAGATTGGAATTTGCCTTAGGAAGTACTTGCTTGTCTCTTCTCCCTGTTTAGTAGTTTGTGGAATCTGTTAAAGGGAGTGTAGAATGCAATAGACCACATTGCAAAACCATCTAATCCTGCACTTGGATAGAGGCAAGAGACACCTGAACTACATTTTCCATAACATGTTCCTATAACATTGCACTGGATCTAAACAAAAGGTTAAGTATTTCTATATTACAGTGCTCCTCAGAACTCCCTGTTCATAAATTTTTTCAGTATTTATTTCAGTTCAAGACAGAAACATGGCAGAACATCAGAATTTTCTATGGGTAATGATTTCCAGTGTTGGCATAGCTCAAATAATATTTATATTTTACAGCACAGGTTTTCTCCCAGAATATTTTATGTTTCAGTACTCAGGATGACAGGACAAGCATTAGAAATTTGCAGAGAATTATTCTCTTTTCATACCTTAATTTTGATAGCAACACAGAGAATTGTTACTAAACACAAAGTGAGGAACACTCAACCCACATAAAAATTTACAAGTTACCCAATACAGGTGGTTGGCTTGGTTTCTTGTCACTATTTTTCTCCCTCCAAGTGACAGGGAAAAGCAAAGAAAATTTCTAGGAATTGTGTATCCTGGAGGAAAATTAAATCCTTCCATAGACAGGCCACAGCATAAAATCTTTCAAGCACCAAGAACTCTGCCAAGGAAAGTTTTATATCCGCACATGCAGGTTGTTAATACTTGTGGTATTTTCAAGCCTGACACCTGGAGCTTCATGACACATGTCAGACTTTCACAGCATCCCAGGAAAGCTGCCTGCACAGTGAAGTCTTTGTCAGACACTTCCTCTGATTCATGTTCTCCACGACATGTGCTTATATCACTGTTACTCTGGTTAATAACCTGACCCTGAAAACTGGAAATATACCACAAATCACCACCATGGAAGAGCTTACGTCTCAACTTCCTGACTGGATTCAAAGTTCAAATGATAAACTCATCAGTGGGTGTACTGCTTTCTGTTACCAGTGGAGAGCTATTAATCTTCCAAAAAGAACTGCAATGACTTACTCCAGATGATAACTTTGTGATGGGGAAAGCTAGAAAAATCATATGGCAATCACTGCTGACCCCTGCCATTAAAATGCCATTTAGCAACTCTTCAAACCAGGGCTTCAAACCCATGGGCAGCTCTCCAACAAGATCAAAGTCAGTGGGAGCTCTGCCCGAGTGAGTTAAGCATTAATAAGTGCCCAAATAAGGCACTTATCCAGAATGCAAATATTTCTTCCTTAATTCAGCATGTGGAATTCCCATTGATGTAAATGAAAGTACCATGTGTGCAGACAATGCAAACGATATCTACAGCGTGGATCAAGGGAAGGAATTTTGCCCGCAGTGTTACGAAATCTTAATCATTCATCCAGCTCGAGAACCCCGGGCTGCAGCAAGAAAAAAAAAAAAAGGTTGCACATATTCTGTGTGAGAATCACACCATCCACCATCTCAAAACCTTCTGAACTGGAATAGGGCTGTTTTTCAATTGCCAAGCTGAAGAAGCAAAGGAACTTGATGGGTTTTGCACAGTGACAGAGAATGAGGCTTATCAAATTAAATAAGCTATTCCTTATTCGTGAATAAAAGTGTCAGGATATTTTTAAATGACCTCAGCTTAGTTCTACACCTCAGAAATTCAATGTTTCTAATGCTAATGTGCAGGCACACTGACTTTAGCACCACATTTATAACTCTTTGAACAAGAATACTGTACCCGCCTCTGTGCCAGTCCTAGAGGACACAAATACATAATTTTAGTTCACTTCCCTGACATGGAAATCAGAAAACTTGCTCCCCTGTGGCCGAGATTCAGAATTAGGCTTTATTTACAAGTAAATCAAAGCTCAGATGGACTGAAAGATACATCATTCATAGACAATGATTTTGCTTGCAGACCTAATGGATCTGGACAAATGACAAACTGACGGAAATACATCTGTAACTAAATAGCTGAGATGTGAATCATTATCATTCATGGAGGTCAGACTACCCAGGCTTCAGTAGTGTTCTTCTGACTGTTAATATTCTTGAAAACGTTTGCAAAGGCCCTGAGTTGCATGTTGCTTTCTAGTTGTCATTCACCATTTGCTACTCCCTGTCAAAATGTTTCAGTCATTAAACCAGAGAGCAGAAAATATACCACATGCCCAATCACACATTGTGAATAATAAAAGTAGACAATTTGTGAACAAACCCAGAATCAGAATAGAATTCATGAGAACAATTTATCAGACATCTGAACAACAGATCTCTTTCCAGACAACAGCAATGATTTGCAGGTTGCTTCTTAATTAAAAAGGGAACAGTTAAATCCATCAAGCTTTGTGTTTTGAAAAGTGCTATTATTGTAATCCTAATATTTCACCTATATTTCTGCTTTCAAAGTGGCTTTCAGGAGACTAATTCAATTTACCTTTTCTGTTTTGACAAAAATAACATTTATTAGGACGCCAAGTTGAAAATGCTTATCAAAAACATATGACAAATTACATTACAGGGGAACACTGACTATCTCAGAACTAAGAACTCTAGCTCCAGGAAATGCAAAGAAAAAGATAATATTACAAGAAATTCAAGTATGTAAAGATACGGAAGAGTCTGATGGGTTCAGCTTTAACTCTGCCCATCATAGGTTTTAAAACACATCCTGAGAACTGACTGAACAACTCACTGTTCAATATGCACTATGCAAAGTGGCTTGGAAGCTTGATCTCTTTCAGAGCCTCTTCTCTTACTGAACCAGCATGCAAACATTTTGTAGCTAAGGCAGATGTGACAGCCCAGTTCTGATTTCTCCTGAAGTCACACAAGAGCTAAAAAAGAACTATTTTTGTAAGCATTCCTAACACCAAGTCTGACTATTTGCAGAAAGCTCACCCCAAAATAAAATAAATACCTCTGAAGCCCTGGTAAGTGGGATTGCTTTGGGTGTTATCAGCCACAAAGCTCCCACACAAATGGAGTAAACCCCCACAACGCCTGGGGTCTGCTCATTGCTCAGTTTTCCCATTTGTTTAAAGATTGATATTCTCATGGCTTCTCTTTGGGCCAACATCAGCACACCCTATGGCAAAACACAGCATTAGACCCTGACAGTGTGCAAGCTACAACATAAATCTGCACTGCCCACATCTGTTCTCAGTACAGACCACCCCTCCCCTGACACAGGAGTTTTACAGATGATCAGATTCCACTTTCTGTGTTTGTGGTGCTCACTCTGGAGAGAATTTGTTTCTACACAGGAGATGAGCACAAGGCTATTTAAACCACAATTAAGCCCTCAGAAATAGGCCTTAAGTGATGCATAGGCTGCTGTCAGCTCCCTAAATTTCACCCTATGTAATTTCTGCCATCACCCACTCACATTATGTTATTGTCTATGGCTTCAGAAAATTACTACTAGTGCATGCACAACTTCCATTCAACAAAGAGCCTCAATGATTGTTTTCTTAAACGCCCTCTGAGCTTCCCATATTGGCTCTTGTGCTTTTACAAATACATTTCCCCAGTATGAAATTTCTCTCCCATCTTGTATGGGAAGGAGTATGATTCAGAGTTCACCCTGGAACATCTCATAAGGGAAAAGAATTGGCTATGCATCATTTCCATTCCTAACACTATACTGACCTCTAGAGTAAGAAGAGCTGCACACCTGACAAATCGGCTGGGTAGCTCAGAGGGAGGAAGAAAGTGAGATGAGGTCTCTCAGAAGCTGTCTGCCCTCAGGACAGGTCCCAGGAGCAAGGCTCTGGGGCAGCACAGAGCCCTCGAGGCTGAAACGGATCTGGTTCAGCTGATAATGTGGATTACAGTTCTGGCTGTGCCTTATCCTTCATGAGCAGGATCAGGAGTCTCACAACACCCCATGCAGAATTTTACATTTTGATTCATGTCCTGAGGATTAGAAAACTTCAGGCTCATATAGACTGGCAATGGTTCACACAGCCTCAGCTCTTTACTCTCATTTTCACTTTTCAAACAATAGTATTTTAAGATCTGAACATGTTCTGAGCTACATCTCCTCTAGAGAAAGCAATAAAAATATGTTCACAGTTTTCTCTAATGATATCAATTTCCTTTCCCTTCTCTTTTCCTTTTTCTAAGCACTCGGCTGAAATATTGTTTGCAAGACTTTTCAAGTATGAGTGAGCTCTCTTCAGGAAAACTTTTCAAGGCTTCAAAAGCATATTCCAAAAAGACTCAGCTTGAAAGTAAGGTTTACTTATCTTCACCTGGATTTCTCCAGGAAACCCCTATGGACTCTTACTGGTAAAGTACTGAAATTGTGAGCAGAAAACAGCTGCTTTACACCCCAGTGACTGGACTGTCTCTTAGGTATAGTCAAGGAATAGAAATGCCTAAGAACACATTACTAAGGTTGAGAGAATCCATTAAGAGACACATGGCTCCCATTCAGGCTCTGGACAACCCACAAGAGCAATATGGACAATCCCTGCCAGTTTCAAGAACCGCACACAAAATTAGCTGGCTGAGTTACACTGTCAGCCAAATGCCTCAAAATTTCATTTTATCTCCTGAGTACAAAGTTCTCTGGACTTTTGAAGCTGTCTCACAATCAGTTAGAGATATTTGGTGTGATGGATTTGCACAGTGATCACCTTCAATAATTTACAGTAGTTTCTCATATCCAGCAACAATATTTTTTTCTTTTTTTTTTTTTTTTCCCCGGTTTAAGTCAGCTATTTCTGTACTCTTGGTCCCTCAGGTGAAGTCAGACCAATCTATTAGAAACAGGTACAGTCACAGGCAAGACCTCTGAACTTCTGCTGACTGGAAGGCAGAAAAGCCACTTTCTTTGATCTTCTGCTTTCCTGCTGCAAAGCTCAGAGTAAATTTAAAAACAGCACTAGTAGAAGTTTTTCTATTAACAAAAAATATATATTCTCTAAGAATTACGTTGATATTAAAAAGCCCTCCCAAGACGTATGTGGCACTACAAAAAGCTTTTCTATGATTTTTAAAAATAGCAACTTCCAACGAGACGTTAAATGAAAAGAAAGCCTCGTGCTTAAGATTTCAAAAGGTACACAACTTGTGCTGATTTTCTGCATTAATTCCCTTCAGGATCAAAAGCAGCATGTACTTTTCCACAAAACCATGAAAAGCTCAATTGTCAGTAAATACAGGTCAGCATTAAAGTGTTTCAAGCAGCCAGGAGCTAAGCATGAGCAGCAAGTGAAATGTCAAGGCCACAACCAACTTGGTGTTAAAGCACAGGGAGCAGAGTTAGGCAATAAAGGGTAAAAGAGCTTTCTGCAAAAAGGTTTGGTTTGGGTTTTTTTCCAGACTACACCAAGCACCTGGATGGAAGCACCAGGCAGCTTCCAGCAGAAAGGGCTCAGTAGCTGATGCTGAGACCACCCTGCTGTGTGGGAACAGGCAAACACAGCACCCCAGAGCACAGGCTGCAGTCACACAGCAAACACACAGATACTCACTCACCCCCTCTGCAGCACAGGTTCCACCTCCACTGTCCCCAGGGGCAGAAGAACAAGGCAACAAGGGGAATCAGATCCCTCAGGGACAATCCTCCTGACTAACACATCCTTTGCACCCACCATATGCCCCTGAAGACCCTTCCAGAGCTGTAAAACATCCCCTTGAAGATCTTGTTGGGCAGATAAAGATCACCTTGTCCTCATGCTGCAGGGAGAAACTGTGTGGGGATACAATACAAAACACTGTCTCACCCACTGCAATGGGGCTGCAGGTGCTTTGGGTTAAAGACTTTGCAGGGAAGTTAATATCAGCCCTCCAGCTGATGGACCTTAAACTGCATTTTGTTTTATGAAGGGGACCCATATCTGAAGCAATACACAGAACTCCCCTCTGAGCCCATTTTTGGTATTGCTCTCAGTGCTGTGTGAGGCTCCCAGTAGCTCCAGGGTGTCTCTGTACCTGGGGGCTGACATTTCCCACTCCCAAGCCTTTGCACACACTCAGGCTGGTGAACAACCATGGAGAGTTGGCTGATCATGGCAGGGGTGGAGCACAGAGTCACCCTCAGCACTTGGACTCAAAGAAGACAAGCAGCACTGGGGGTGGAGGTGTTTCATTGCACCACTTTGGGGTTAAACACACACAAACACACAGGGTGTGATACAAATTACACCCTCAGAGAAAGTGCACAGCAGGGCCAGTGTGGGGACCTGGGTGGCACAGGCTGCTGAACATTGCTACGATGAGGAATCAGTGATGGAGCAGCTGCAACCTGACCTAGAAGGAAGCCACCAAAGCCTGCATTTTGTTTATGTTCTACATGCTACCTCCTAAAATGAAAATCAATGTGTCAGACTAGTGATGTTTAAATGGATAATTCCCTTTCTAGTAAACTGATGCTTCCACTTGCCTGCATGATAAAGAGTTCTGGGAACACAAAACAGGAAAAGACCTTGGGGGGAAGATGAGAGGTGCTCAAGAGACTTGAGGTTACAGGAGGAGGAGGCAGAAAACCAAATTCACTAGCAAACTGCTCAAGGTAAAAAACCAATGTGCATTGTCAAGATGTGCTGCTTTGTTTTTTTTGATCCCAGAGTTAAGAGAAATAGAAGACCTGACCATTGTGTGCATCCTCCAGGGCAGCACTGGGAGGGGGACAAGTAGATGAGTAACCAAAAGTCCACAATCCAGAAGACAACGAGAAAAGCAGAAGGGAGAGTGAGAGGACAAGGCATGTCAAGAGGGGGAGCCCAGATCTTCCAGCAATTTCATCAGGAGCTGGAGGAAACACTCTGCATGGGGAAAATACACAGGTCAAGGGTGAATCTTCATTCCTGCTGTCATGTGAGATGCAGTTACCTGTTTCAAGAGCACCTTGGCTGATCAGCAGCCAAGAGGAAGCCTAAAGGCTGTTTAGTAATTGACACTACGCTGGGCTTTCTTGGTTTTCCTTCTAACCACCATGCTGTTTCTATCTTTTTTATTTTACATCTCTACATGTGTTTCAGTCTACTGCTGACCCAGAAATGAAAAGAATTAACCCTGTTGCTATTATTCATTATTGACTCTCTCACAGAGTAAGTGCTTGGCTCTTGAGTGAGGAGCAGGGGGCAGTGGCTGAAGTCCTGTGGGCCAAGCTGGGGGAAACTGCCAGAAAGCTTTTATAAATATAGATAGAAAATATAAATATAGATGATGGTGAATTGGATATTGTGTTTTGTATTTGTTTGTAAGACTCTCAGGGTGTGCTGGGTTTGTATCTATGCTCTGCCATGCTGCTCTTTATTAAATAACTTGTTAAAAAGCAGTGGTGCTCCTTCTCTGCAGTGGCACACACTTGGCTGCCTACTTATGTGATTAGATCAGGTTATGAATGTACAAGAAAATGCATCAAGTGACAGCACTGGGGACATAGGAGTGGGGCAAGACAAAGCCATTTTGTTAACAGGAATATCCCAGCTTGTACTGGACAAGGGCACTATTTGTTTGATTTTTTTCTTCCTGTTGATAAAATTAGGCCAACATTTCTACTGGGGACAGAGAACCACTGGCCAGTGTATTTATGTGATGCCACACTCTCAGTCTCCCCTGAAAATACACAGGATATAATGCTGTGGTGGGGACAACTGGTGCCACAGACCTGCCAAGGACACGCAGGAGAGCCCTTTGCCCCTGCAAGCATCCACATCTCAGAGAAGTTAAAACTTGCTTGACATCTGGGGCAGTCACAGACTTGTTGTTTTGGCTACACAGCAGTTCCTCTTCAGGAATGGGTAACAGTCATTTTACAATGTCATTTCTCAATCAGATTAAATCAGTTTGCACAAGCCACCAGAAAACAAAGTCAAATACTCTTCCAAAAACCCCCTGTGCTTCCAGCTCCTTTCTGTACCAAAGCAAGCATCTGTCTGGCCAAGACTTCCCTTTGTGGTGTTAGCTTTAACCTAGATCACTTTCTTGGCCCCCTTCTGTGAAAAAGCAAGAAGGGACCACATAAAATGAGGGACAAGAATGGGCAGGCAGCAGCACCAGCTTCCAGAAATAGTGACAGCTTCTCATTACTTTATATGATTGCCCAATTATGGCACAAGTTACATGGTACCATTCTGGGATGAATAGCTGGAACTTCCTAAATAAGGATTACAAGTGATAAATAATTAATGAAATAACATATAATACATGACAGGCAGTTAATACCTTTTCTGGGAACAAACGTCAAATAATTCAATTCCTCTGAAAGACAGTAATTCGTTAAACATGTATGTGAGCAAAAGAAGTCTGGTATGAGCATCTGAGGTGAATCAATAATGATCATGAATGTGGTCAAGATGCACAGTCATTGAGGACTGAGATAATGTCATTTGTGGCATTCAAGCAGTTCTCTGAAGACTTTAAGAAGTTCTAAAGCTTTGTAATGTCAGGCTCCTTTCTGACATTTGGAAGCCAAGTATCTTGAAAAGTTCAAAGGGAGTAGGGGGAGGTGAAAAAACAAAGCAGTGAAGATGGGAAAACATAAAAGATCCTGGAAGAGCCACTTCTTTTCAGCTCAATAGAATCTGCTGGGTTAAAAATGGCAATTTTCTCATTGTACCCTGAGGCCTTGCTGCCAGAGGTGTACGCTCTGAATCCAAGGGTAATCCTCTCTAAAACCACACAGAGGATAGTGTGTGCTTATAGTGACAGCCATGGGAAGAAACTTCCAGGAATACTTTGAAACATTACTGTTTGCTCCTCACTGTGTGAACAGAGAGCCTGTGAACTAAACTTTCACAGAAACATGCTTTGGAACAGATTTGAAACTTGTGCTTTTTGTCCTCACCTAACTTCTACTAGAAGCTGAACTTTATTTGTAAGAGAAACTAGTTTGGGCCAGCTTTGAGGCCCACGAGATGAAAACTGATAAAGTCTCTCACTACATCAGCTCAGGGTTCAGCCTTGAGGGCAGATTTTCAAAAGGTTCCAAGGAAAATTTCAAGTGTTCACTATCCCTGGCTGTTACCAGAAATGCTCAACCACCTGACTAAGGGATACCTGGTACCCAGGCTCACACTGTCCCTGAAGGCTGAGTTTGAATTTGGCCACTTTCTGGGTGCTTATATGGAAATAATCTTCTCTGCAAATATTGCCTAGGGCAATCAGTGCTATCTACAGCCTGAGAGAGCAAGATTTGCCAGCTTCAGGGTTTGTCTGGGTTCCAAAGGCATTGCTCATGCAAAATTCAAAGAAATGAAAAATAAACAGAAGGTGAAATCAAAAAAGTCACAACAGTACCCTAACTATATAAAAACCTGACTCAAACTGTTAACAGCCCCACCATAGCTGCTGATTGTCAGACAGCATCAAGTCAGTACATAAGCAGAATTGTTTGTGGTGTAAATATAAAAGGGTATCCCAGACAACTGCAGCATTCCCCATGGCAACATCCTGTGAACTCTTCAGAAATGTAAATAAAAACATAAAGTCATGTCATTGTGCACAAAAATCCTGCAGAGTGGATGCCCTACAGATATGTACTCTGTTATAATCTGTCCTCCTGGAAGCCTAGACGATTTTCTTCCCACAGCTTTGTGTGTGTGTCTGAAAGGAGTTTCCTTCTTTTAAGGGCTCACATTCTGTTCTGGAACTTGTTAGTGCAAAGGAGACAAGTCTAATTTTGATAATCCATGCTGTGAAGAGAGTCAAACAGCATTTCCTACACTCTCTGCCAGTATGAAACAAAATCACACTTCTATCAGGTTCTTAATACTATCTCGCAAGATAAACTTCTGCTGCTAATAATATCTGACACTTCTATGTATGAACACACCAAAAATACCTCAGAACAAATTGATCTCTGGTGTAACTGTATTGAACTTACTGGAATTAAACTAGAACTAGGCTGGCATGTTAGGGGGTCAAAGCAATAAGTCGGAGAGCCTCTTTTCCCCTCAGGCTCACCTGACAGCCAAGGTTAATGGTGCCAAGCAGAGCTCCCAGCACTCCCCTACAGCCACCAAAGCTTGAATCAGGATTACACAACACTGAGAGGGAGCTGTTTCTCTTGCTTTTCTTCCCTCTGCAGAAATCCGGGCAAGGAAGAGGAGCTCAAGTCAGTGTAGTTGTCTGTTTCCTCATTCCAGGCTGGGGCATGTGAGTGGGGTGTGTATCCTTTTCCTGCCTTGACAATTAATATACAAGCTCCTCCTGCCTCCAGTGGAGAAGATGAGAAAACTGTCAGAATTGCTCTGAAGTTAGGAGGAATGTTTTGCAAATATAAAGTTTGCTCATCTGACTACTGACCAAAGACATTTTAAAAAATATTAAATTGTCCCAGGCTTCATCTCCATGTCCAGGAACCTTTCTTGCCTGGCAGTAACAGGTCTTCATATGCCAGTAAGAATAGAAAGATCACATCAATCTCCTGAGGTGTGCATCTGGCTGAGGTATTACTGGGTATTGGGGGAATACACTTGATTTGCAATTTATGGCATCACCTCACAAGGGCTCATGCAGCATTTCATCCTTAATGGCCTTCTCAAAGTAGACAAACCAAGGAACTGTTTCCTTTCTGGCAAGGTGTTTTACAGTACAATGTGAGTTCAACAGATTGGAAATTATAATGGCCTATAACCATGTTCAAGGCTGCTCTGACACACAAACAAAGGTTGTATTTTATACACCTCCTAAGTGCCAGGACAGCAATTTACAGAATGTTCCTGCAGCTCCTGCACTCAGCACCGTGACTTCAAGAAAATATATTTAACAGCACCTAAGGGAGAGAGAAAGACCCAGGGGAATGGGACCTGTGTTTTGGGACCCAAAATGCAGCAAAGGTGTGAAACACATCCAGCAGACCCAGCCAGAAATGCCAAGGGGTTTGGATACCTGACCAGCAGCACCATGCAGCTGGGCCTGGCCTCCACTGACCACAGTGTGAAACTGCCCCTGGAGGAACCCCAGCCTAAGTAGTGGTTCATGTGATTTTATCCAAGAACAAAAACATCAGACCTACACATCACAGAGAAATATATATATAAAAGGTAGGTGAACCAAGTTTTTTTCCTGGGGGGTTTCCCATGAAAATATTACCAAAGTGACATCAACATAAGAAAACCCCAAGGTAGTGCAGGAATGGGTCATACATGTACCTGAAAGAAGAGAAAGGCACAGAGGAGGATGCCTGGTTGTTTCAGTCTGTCTGCACTGATAACCTTCAGTGACTGTGGGTGCTCAGACAGGCACATTTGAGGAATATTTCCTCATTTATTGTTATATTTATTTGACAACAAACAGCAAGAATGGGACCATTATCAATGAACAATACTTCTATAAAATGGCTCTCTACTAAAGCAATGACTCTGGAAGCAGATATTGTACTGGGTACAATAATTAGAAAATATCTATTGTTGAAATAATCTTTCTAAAAAGAACACTGCAGGCCCAGGTGTCCTCTATTGATGTTAAAGGAAGTCCCTCATCACTGTCACTCCAAAGAAATAAGTGCAGTGAGAGAATTAATGTTTGGATAAGTGCCCATGTCTTGGACATACCATATGGTAGCCATGTCTTCTCGATGCTTCAGTTGTGTTAAAATGTTTATGGCATTTGCATGAGCCACATGGAACCTCTCAGTGCCATTTTCAGTCCCACAAAAGGACAATTTGGAAGTTATCCAACATAAACCTCAATGGCAGTTTGAGAATGCCATTCCCCAGTGGCCAAGGCTGCAGAAACTTGGAGCAGAACTGAATTAACCTGTCCTACCCCCATTAGCCCTTGCACAGATATTTCAGTCCACAGATGGAGGCTTTACAGGGAAAGCACCTCCTTGGAGCAAACAGGCAGAACCAGTGGGAGTGAGGCTTAGAGGCAGCAGGTTCACAAGAAATTATACCTGAAAACTAAATGCCAGAAATGGAAGTTGCACTGGGACAAAGCAAAGTGGAGTTGAAAGCAGAACCACAAACCCCTAAACATTTAAAACAGTAAGAGAGAAAAGCACAAAGGCAGTGTCAGATTCAAGACGAGGTCAGAAAAAATCAGCTTTAAGGTGATAAAATAGGAGACAGATAACATAGGGGAAAAAAAAAAACAGGAAGAAACTACAAAGAAAAATCCATCACAGAAGATCTGACTGGTCCTTGGTGTGCTGCAGATAGTTCCCAGGACTGGGTGCCAAGAGAAGTGCACATGCAATGGAAGTGCCTTTGGCTGGGAATGCCAGGAGGCTGACAGCAGAGCCCAGCAGAGAAATTAACTCCTGGCAACGGGGCTAAGGACAAGAACATTTCCATGTGAATAAAGGACAGCCACGGAGGTCATGCTGAGCATAGAGGCCCAAGGAGAAAACACATGGATTTTTCAAGGCATTAATAGGTCTTTTGTTTCCTTTCCAAACTCTTACACTGGGAGCAATCACATACCCATTGCATCTATGCTGAAAACCTAGAGGACTTGGGCAATAACACACAGTTATCTCAAAGGGATTTGGTCAGTCTGCTCAGGTTTTTGTATGCTAATAGCAAGAAAAGAATCTTAAATTCTATGCTGTTCCTCTGGGAAGGTAAATATCAAGTTTGTTTGTTTGTTCTCATAGTGTAGCCGATGTTTCCTCTCATGTTTTCCCATGGTTTACTCATTCACATCACAGACAGCTTGAGTTACAGGATTCAGTTTCCTCCCTATTAAAATGCAGCCCTTGTAGGGTAGAAATTGCAAGGACAGACCTTGCACAGCAATGCTGATCAAAAGTTTGCAAGACAAGGTGTAAAATTTCCCTGGGTAAGGCTCCTCCAAGATGGTGCTGCATAAAAGAGGTGAGTCTAAGCCATCAGGATATTGGGTTTGGTTTTCACCAGAGCAGCACACACAAACTCACTATCAGAGCTCACATTTTGGGGCTGGCATTGCTGGAATTTGGGATAGCAGACCCTCCCCAGTACTGCTTCCCTCCCACTCTTACACTGCCAGCGTTTCCTTCCCCTGTTACCAAATAAAATCAAACTGCCACAAACAGACGAAAGCACAGCAGATATTCCCAGGATTGCCCAAGGAGAGAGCAGTCCTTGGCTGTGCTGAGAAGCAGGGCATTCCACATATTGCTCATGGGAAAAGCTGACATATTTTGCCTCAGATTAAGCTAGATATTATAGATAGATAGATAGATAGATAGATAGATAGATAGATAGATAGATAGATAGACAGACAGAGCTGGGAGGGAATCAGCAAGGATCCTAGTTGTCTGCTTTTGGGTGTAAAATCCCAGGGTGAATTTGTATCACCAAAGGGAATTTTAGTGAAATATTGACTGGGCCTAGGAAATATGCTTCCCAATGTAACCCAACAGGGTGTGAGTTTGAGTGTTTTTTATCCAGAGGAGGTGAGACTACATCTTATGCCCACTGAACATTGCTTACAACCTCCCAGGAAATTTGGCTGCATGAGGGATCATCAAATATCTTAGAACAGCCTCTGGGCCAGGGTCACTTCTTTAATCTCAGCTGTTCTAAATATTGTTTCCATGAGACATATCATTCCTTTTATGCACCTAATGCCTGGAAGTGTTTGCTTAGCTGCTTTTGCTGATCTTACATGAAACTAACTGTATTTTTAAAGTTCTGGTTCTGGGTCCTGTTTTTTTTGTCAGAAATGCCCAGGAAATGTATCAGAAATGCCCAGGAAATGTATCAGAAACAGGTTATTCATGGAATATAATTTCTGTATGTAATGTTTATATGTAATTTATATGTTTATTTATTGTCCCTTTCTAGGTTATGTAAAGGTGGACTATCCACAAGAATCCAGACCAGTGATTTTTGTTTTAATTGGTGGTTTTGGTGACATATCATGTCCTCAAGCCCATTTCATTATAGGATTTTTAGGTAAATCACATTTAAACTCCCAAAGATGATGGCCTAGAAAGCCTCCAGAGAATTGTTCTGATAGCAAATTCTCTTGTTAGGATTTTGCAGGGTCTTGCAAATCTGCACTTGACTATCCTCACTATCTATTTACATTCATTTTAACAGATTGAAGATTTCCTTATTATTCCATTTGTATTTTTTCTGTAGGGTGCTTAAGACTAATCAAATATCCCTTAAATTCTTAGAACTAAACAGATTGGGCTGCCCTGAAAGCTATCCCTGCAGGTAAGGTTTTCCAAGGTGTTCAGTGTCTTCATGGCCCTTCCCTCCCACAGTTTCAACATGCATTTGGATCTACTGCCAGGAGGACTTGGCACCAAAGGCACTGAGATAGGGCTTGCAAGGGGGTACAGCCCTATCCTGTGCAGCATTCCTACCTGGAATTAGGGCATTACATCAGCCCTTTCCATGCTCATGTTTTTAATACTGCTGTCTCTGCTAGAGTGCAGTGTTGACAAACCATAAAACAGGAATGGAGAAGAAGGGCAAGATCACTTGTTAACATGCAGAAGTCATTAATGAGGATACAGATCAAATAAAATTTAGTGGAAGGGGAAAGTAAATTAAAATTGACAGCAACAGATGTTTATGAACAACGGACAGAAAAGAGACTGTAAAGATTTACTGTGTCTCACACAACATCAACAAGAGATGCACCAGTGAAATTAAATGGCAGCAGAGGAAGGGATGATGGGGAATCTTTTTTTCCCAGAACACATAATTAATTTGTGATGCATCTGCTATGAATTACTATGAGGTCGAATTAGCAGGACTCAAAAACATTCAGCTGTTTCTATCAATAAGAGTAAGCAGATACTTTTAACCATGAATAAAATGTAAGAGGGAATTACTGTAAGTGCTGAAACACAACTTCTATCACAAAATATGTATTAGTCTCTGAAAGCACAGATAGTCAAGCAGCACAAAACTATCATGTGAAGGTGATTTTCTTGAAGAGAAAGTGGAGTGGAGGGTGTTCTGGGTCTGTCTTTTAAATAAGGAATAAAATTACCTGAAAATAGTTAGGGGAAGAAAGGTAAATGGTCATACTCAAAACATCAAAAGTCAAAGGAAGTCCCCAGAGGCAATGCAAAAAGGTCAAGGGTCATCCAGAATGGTCAAAGGTCATACCAAAAAGCAGAAATTTATCAGAAAGGTCAAAGGTTACTGAAAAGGTTGAAGGTCACTGAAATATCAAAGGTCACTAAAGATGTAGAATGTCACTAACACATCAAAGGTTACAAAAAGGTAAAATGTCAAGGACAGGTCAAAGGTCACACAAGGATCTGTCACAATGTCAAAGGCCATCAAAAATTCAAGGATTAGCCTGAAATGTAAAGTGATCCAAAAGATCATGGGTCACAGAAAGGTCAAAGGTCATCCTGACAGAGAAATTTTTTCCTGAAAGGTCAAAGTCACCCCAACATTCCAGAGGTGGAAAACCAACCAAATGCAAAAGGTCATCCCAAGAGATGAAAGATCATCTCAACAGGCCAAAGGTCATCCTGAAATGTCAAAACTCACTGAAAGGGTCAAATATTCCTCCTGAGGGTCAAAGATCACTGAGAGGTCAAAAGTAATCCCCAAATTCAAATGTCACTGGAGGGTGAAAGGTCTGTTGCTCTCTTCCTTCTTAGAGACACAGCCAGGGAGTGAAATGGGCAGAGCATGGAGCGACTTTGGTGCCTCCTGAACCAGTGCCCTGTGTGAAGGCAAGCAGGGATGCAAGGGGGGTGTGTACACACTGAGATGTAATTATACAATTAATTGTAATTAATTACAAAAGCTAAATATGCATCCTGTTTGAATATTAATGAAATTAATACATAGAATGATACAGAGAGGGGACAATTTCAGTGTTTTGGGTAGTAACCAGCCTCTGGATTGACTATAAACCCTGTCCTTGTTGCACATAGAGACAGGTTTGGTACCTAGGAATTTCTGGCAGCGCTGCTTTAATAATGATGAAGAAAATATTTTGCTTCAAAAGCCCTTTGAAAACCAGTAGCTTAAATATAATTGTGCTGGAAGTACTCCCCTGATTTTCCTTCGTAAGGTGACCAGCTCTGTGAATAGTGAGAAAGCACAAATCCATTGCTGGCAATTACTCCAAACAGCTGTACCAACCAATTTGTATGCTGGGAGGCTTGTGAATTATGTTCTGCCATTAACCTGGCTCAATTGTTCACAGTTGACATGTCAAGCTTTTAACCAGCTACAAAGGCAGCAAGGCCAGATGCTCTGAGAGAGAATTATAAAGGAGGGGAAAGTGTGCTGTCATGTCACTCCATGTTGTGCCAGACCAAAAGGAACATTCTTAAAGGAATAATCAAAAAGACTAAAAACCAGGGTTCTTTGTTCTTCTAAAGGTCTGGTTTTATACACAGGGACTTTAGTGGTGTAAATCAATTGTCCTGTCCCTCCAAAATCAGCTCTCACCTCTTGTACAGTGTTTTCAAACTCAATCTTCAAACCTTGGCCAGATGCTCTAAGGTTTGCACAGCTGCTGCCTTGGAGGGGAAGGTGCAGGTTACCCCTGCCCAGAACTCAGCTTGAAGACAAGCCAGGGCTGGGGACAGTTCTGTCCCTCCTGTGTCCCAAGGCCGTCCCTTACCTTGCTTGGCAGTGGGGATGGAAAGGTTTTCAGTGCTCCTGGCTGAGAGGACCTCACAGGGGAGCACTCCTTCAGAAAACAAGACTTGGAGGAGATGCTGGCTGCAGTTCTCAAGGAGCGCCAAGGGCACGGGCACACCTGCTCCGCTGGGCCTGAGGAGGTTTGGGAACCAAGTGGATTCAGGTCTCTTTTAATATTCCAGTTGGAAAACAGATGACTCCTTTCTCCCATGATCTGCCTCATTACATGATCTGTGTGTCTCCTCACAAAACTCACAGCTTTTAAAAAGTCCACCAGCCCGTGGAGATGGAAAAGAGCAAGGCAAGATGTCACAGGGTTACAGGGGCAGAGGGATGAGGCTTAATATTACATTTAATAGGACAACTCCTGCAGCAGTCCTTTCATACCTCTGCCACTGCATCCATCATTTTCTGGCTCTGTGCTCAAGGCAGGCTTCATTTGCCCTGGTGAATGGAATCTTAATTTCTCTCAACTTCCCTGAAGTAGTTCCAGGTTTATTCTGAGGCAAGGGAAGAACCTGATACTGGCTTTTGGAAAACAAATGAATTTGCTACACCGTGGGAATTCTCATACATGATATATCCATAAATTTTCCTTTCTGACTAACATTTGGCAAGATGTACCTGTCAAAAATTTTTAATTCAAACCAAATTGTTTGTTATTTCTTCCAAGCCACACATTAACTGTCAGCACAAAAGTTTCCACACTGCCTCTCTGGGCTCACACACGTAGCTGCCCTATGACATATTTTGAGGAACAACCCTGGCTCTTGGAGAAGCACAAATCCACTGAGGCAAGAATGTGAAAACACAGCTGGGCCCAGCAGCTTCTGCTGCTGCAGGAAATCCCTTTGCCCCTCCACACATCCCTCTACCCTGAAAGTCTTTAGAGGTGAAATCATGAGTTTTCCTTCTCATTGCAGTTCTGTTTTGGCACTAAAAATCCTTCTTGAGGCAAGGGCAGTTTGGCATATTTTTCTTGTCTGCCCATCAAGCTCTTAAAAAATTAAGTTATTAATCATCTAAACATTTACCTCTGCTGCATTTGCTGGCCAGAAACTCCCATAGGTGGTTATTTCAAATATGAGCCTGATTTTGTTGAAGACTTTTGAATTAAAAAAAAATCTGAAGTATGGACAAAATGCACCTTGTCATAATTACTGCCTAGCAGTGTATTTTTAAAGCAGTCAGCTGAGCTTCTAGTTTACACTTCAATAATTTACTTACTTGGTAAAAAAAAACAAAACCAAAAAAAACCCCCACCTTGACAAGCCCCACATTCATCATGTAGTTTATCTGAGGTCCCCTCTACAGCAAAGCATTGCTTGCAAGGAGGAGGAGAAGTTTGCAGCTCAATTGTTTTGTAACAGATGTATGGATGGAAAAAGTTACTAACTGGGAGTGTTCTCTCCTTCCCAGCCTCGCCGTTGCTATTAGCGCTGGTCCGTAGGGTGTAGCTTTCCTCCTGGGCTTCTGTGTTTTCTTTGTGTGTTGCTTTCCTCTTCCTTTTGGGCAGGAGCCTTTTTACGACCTGGCAGAACAACACTGAGCAGCAGCACCGAATCTGCAGGACAAAAAATGAGCCTTTGCCTTAAATATCCCCGAGACAAATGGAGGTGAGTAGGAACGAGTCCGGGCTGGGGAATTGCTGGTTTGCTGTTCAGGAGCAACTGGTGTGTTGGATTTGCTTGGGGGTTTTCCCCCTGTTTGGCTGTGATGTTGGGAATTTAACTAAAGTCAGGCATGGGATTATAGTGGAGTTGTAATTGCATCCAGGCCTTGGGTAGGGATTACAGGGTTGGTTGGGACAGAAATCCTTTGAGCAGAGTTTCCTGGGCCTTCATGGCAGACTCAAACACACTTTCCCTCCTCCTTTTCCCTGGTCTCATGGAGTGTCTCTGTGTTTCTGATTCCCTGTGCACACAACATCTGATGAGAGCATTTACCCTGCTCCCATCACCTTCCTGTACCTCATATATAATGCAGAGGTTGTATTTGCTCAGCTGTATTGAATCCTGCTATAAAAGCAGGGTGCAGAGGGCAGGTTCTGGATGCACAGTGAATCTCTGTAACTAATAAAATACAGCACCTGCCCTGCTGGAAGTGTCAGTGTGAAACCAGACTTGACAGGGTAAGTGATCCCAGTTCATAATCCTACAATGCTGGTACAATTTGGTGGCATAAAATTGGTACTGAGAGCTAAGCTGGACTTTGAGATAAATTAAAAATGGTGTCTTTAAGGGAAAATTACTCTGTACGGGATTTGATGACATGCAGATCTTTTACTCATAGGGTGTCATACCTGGCAGTTGGGTGGATGAAAATGATCTTGTGTTGTACAAACAAGACTCCACATGAGTCAAAAATAGGCAATTAATGACTAAACATTCCTGACATGCCTTCTTTCCAAGTTATCTTTTAAAAATCTTGAAAATTACTGAGATAAAGGTTTGTGGTTTTTTTCTGTACTGTTCAATGAGTGTTTGTAATACCAAACTTTTAGGTTACATTAGTTTTGCATGCACACCTATGGTATGTTGGTCTCCTGCTGTTGTTTTATGGGGTTTGGAGCCAAGTTTTCCAACTCAGCTTCCAAAAAAATAAACATTGTTATTTCCTGTTTGCTGGCAATTCAATCTTATGTCTATTTAAAAGTTTTCTAGGAAAAATACTGATAGCAAACAATTGCAGGTCAGAGACCACAGGGCTAGTTCATATATGAAATAGAATGAACATATTCCTAAAATATTTTGTAGGATCAACAAACTTTTTAGATTAGTTTCCTCTTCAGTTTGCAGAGAGCAGACACTGCTCCCTCATGTTGTACAGTACCAGAAAGCAGAGTTGTGTTTTGGTTCATGAAGGAAATGTAACTTCTGAGGGGACACTCACTCAGCAAGGGTGTCAGAGAGGGACAGCCTCCAACTGGGGATATAAAAATTATCTTTCTCTTGGTTACCTCTGGCTTCTCCCTCCTCTCTCGTGCAGACCTGAGGTTCTTGGGCAGGGGCCTCCCCTGGCTGGGTGTTCATACTGTGCTCTGGCTTTTTTCATCCCTGTCCATAGCAAAGAGTTCACTGCAGTTGATGGAAGATTTTACGTGTCCATACCACAGCTCACAGTGTGACTGTTCACTGGATTCATGGAAATGCTGAGTTTAGCTGCCTTTTTGTTGGCAAACCCAGACAGCTGAGTCACTCCACACAAAGCAGCCTCTTTGAGCATTTGCTTTTCCAAAATATAACCTTCCTCTTTCACCAAGGCTTCCAGGAGGTTTCTTGCTGCAGAACTTTGCTTTTCATATGCTACACTGAGCCCAAAACAGGCAGTCACACACCTGATAAGAAGGGAAGAGAGAGAAAGTCCTGTGTCAGGGACAAACCCAGAATGGAGGCCTGGACCAGTATTTAAAACCTTGAACCATAGACACATAGAAAAGAATTAAAAATAACCTGAATAATTATTTTCACAACCTGATTTTATGTAAGGGATTATTTCTACTGGGCTTTTCAGTTTCTCTTTTTGGACAGCTTGAAATGCTACCCACAGCTTGTGTATAATCTGAAGGGACAGGTTTTGGGCACGTGGAAATAACCTATTTCAGTCATCAAAGCTACATCAAGGTACTCAAGGTGATGTAGGACCAGTCACCCCTTCTCTTCTGAGCTCTCAGCCAGAGCACAGACCTTGGATTTCTGCTGTGAGCAGTCCATGCTCACAAGCCCCTCTGCTACTGAGTCATTCTGGCTGGCTATTGTATTAGTTATTTAAGACAATTTAATAATTATTCCATTTCTGAAAAAAGAAAAAGGCAGAATCCTGTTAATTGTGGCATCCAGAGACTAAGAAAAAATAGCATGCGAGGAAGAGTACACAAAATATCCACCTGTAAAATAAAAATGTGCTGGAGAGTGAGGAGAAAGAAACATCACAGCAGCCAACTATTAAAAAAAAGCCAACATAAGACTTGATAGTCACAGGAAGATCAAAAATACTACTTTGAAACCTCTCAGTTGGAATACATTTCAGAAGAGCCACCTAGTCTCAAAGAAAGCTGTCAGAACAGCAAATTGAAGTCAGCAGGCAAATTTGAACAGGGGATGTCTTAAAAACAGAGGAAAACTATTCCTATAAGTAATATCTGAAATGTCAGAAAGTAAAATACTTTTAAAAGTAAAACATTGGGAATGGGCGAAAACTGAATTCGAAAATCTTCCATCCAGTGTTTTCCTACCTGGTGCTGGAGATGTGACAGCCATTTAAATTATTTCTGATGCTCATTTAAGGGAAAAAAAAAAAAAAGAAAAAAAGAAAAAAGGCTTGCTTTCCCATCCTTTCAATTAGAGAAAAATCATCACATCATTCTATGTTGGGAGTTAGTTGATGAATGTCGTGTCATATATCACTGCCTCTGTATCTGACAGGAATCAAAGCAGACACTTTGAAAGGCAAGTGTCTTTGAACTGCTAATTATGCTTAACAAAGAAAGTGTTTCACATGTTGCTTTTTAATGAAATTTCTGCTTTTAACTTAAAGGTTTTCCTCCCATCTTACTTCAGGACAGCATGAAATTATGTTGAAACTAACAGTAATATATTTATTTCTGATTATACTACAATGTTTTAAGTGGGGAAAATATTCTGTGATTCTTGCATAACCAAAAGCTTCTGGAGATTTATTGAGAAATACTGGCAAAGGTAACCCCTGATAATATGTTTCTCTTTGGATATATGATATTAAAGGCATCTGTGAAAGTTCAGAGTGTGAGATTAGTATTTTAGTTCAATTTCTCTACCCCCAGGAATTTCTTCTTCCTCAGCTTTCTCTTTGAGGTTTTATTCTCAGAGCAGTGTAAAATACCCAGACAAAAGCTGCACCCAACCAAATCTTCTCAAACAAGAGCAATTACCAAACAGGAGGATAAGTTGTAGGGGGAAAAGTTTGGCATTGTCTCTAATTCCACCACATTTAGGTGCTTTGCATAAGGCAAAAAAAAAAGAAAGAAAACCACACACACACACACAAAAAAAATAAAACCAGCAAAACCCAAACAAACAACAAATATCCAGATTGGAGTGCAACCTCTCAGAGCCTCAAATCTTTTGACTTACATCCTTCTCTAATCTTAAAGTCTCTGAAGTGATGCCAGAAAGTAAAACTCTACAAGTCCTGGGTTAGGAAGCACGTGGTGTGTATGTGTCTGCTCTGCTTTGATCTGCCAGAGAAGAGATTGTTTTGTGTGGTCAACATCCAGCCATGTCTTTCAAATTAGGAACCTTCAGTCCAGAAAAATACTGGAAAATGAGCCTATGAAAAAAGTCCCACTAATATAGAGAGCTGATGGCAAGTCAGGAATTGCTGGTAAAACCTGCAGTACCTGATAGGAATAAATAAATAAGTAACACTGTTACTCTCCATCACTGGAATAATGGATTTTCCTACTGTTAGCCAAAGCAGAATTATTTTTTTAAATTGTAATAGTCTCTGATTTATATTCTATGAAGTGAAGAAAGGGATACAAGATTTGTGCTAGCTCCTCAAACTGTAAGAGACAATCCAAGCGCAAGAGTGTTGATTCTCATTTTCCTTAAAACTACTTTTAAAAAGCTTTACATATACAGGCTGAATAAAAATGACAGTCAGGCCTGTTAACTACTTTAGAATTTTTCCTTTCCCTTGCCACTTTGTCCCACACAGCCCTTTGAAGTATCTAGTTTTGGAAAAATGCTTAAAACATATAAATAGTAAAATTCAGTCCATTGCTCTTCATCAGTAAATAAGAGCATTCAGAGGCACTGTCACACAGCAGATCCTGGAATTAGCTCTCAATTGTCACTTCTGTGAAATCTCCCTGCTGTTCCCTCCTATCTATTCACAGACATTCCTCTTTTCCGCCCTTTTACAGTCCCTGCAAGAGTGTTTAGGAGCTCAGCTAATTTGACTGGGATTAAATTGTGGACATTAGATAGTAAAAGCAATTTTTAAAATCCATAATGTGCTGGTGGTATAATCCAATGCTTCTGTTACCCTGGCACTGACTGGTAGGGGTCCTGTGATGGTGCCAGTTTGACAGCACTGGTGGGATGCTGGGCTGCAGGAAGCAGGTTTGCTGCCATTCCCAGCAGGTCCTGGGGAGAAGTCCCTGGATTTGAAGTGTGGAAGAGGCTCACCATGGAACATGCTCTCCTTCTCCCAGTGACGGTGGCACTGAGCCTGGGGGGTCCCTTTTGTGGGGCACGTTTTTGCTCTCCATAAAAATGTGCTCAAGGCTGAAAAGAAAAAGGAAAATAAGAGGATGGACCAAATAGAGAGTTAGTGCAATTTTACCTCATGCCCTGGGAAGCAAAGAAAAGAGGAGAGTAACATCAATGACATCACTAATAGAGAGCTGAGCTAATAAAGACCTGAGAGCTGCTCAGTATGTGCCAAATCCCTTTTGTTACAATTAAGGTCTTAAAGGCAACTTTATAAACACATTATGCTAAAAACCCCATCTAGCCAAAATTCACCCATGCACATTTCCAACAACAACCTCACAGGCAAATGTTATCCTGTATCTTCCATTTTCCAGTCCTGAGATTTGCATGTCCCCAACGGATCAGCATGAAATGAAAGCATTAGGAAACCACACAGTGGATGCTGTACATCACATTAACGTCCTAGAGAGAAGCTGCTGGCTGAACAGTTCTATTTTTCATTAAGCACAGCTTTTACTTTATACCTAGTGGAGTGGTAGGTGATTTGGGAATTTTGGAAATTCTTTTGGAAAAGAGGTTAGGCAAAACACAGAGGAGTGGTGCAGGTAAAGCTGAACCTGCCATGGGGCAATGGATGAACCAAGTGACCCCTGAGGGGTCTCTCAGTCTTTCTTTTCTATGATTTCTCTACCTTGATGTTTCTGCCTCACTAACTAGACAGCTGGCCCTGTATTAGTCAACAAATAAGACAAATGATAGAGGATGGCTTAGATGAGGCCAGTTTGGACTATTTTTGGTTGCATTCATGAGCAGTTTTGCTCTCTGCAGGAGAGTGAACAGGCTCCACGCATGGCCAGTTGTTGTCTGTGTTTTCAGACAACAGAAAAGCTGAAATCTCTCCCTGCAAGAGAAAGGTTGTGCATGCAAACACTATCCATTTCACAGCTTTTATAGAAAATACCCAGCTGCCTACCCTAGTTTGTGATACTGCTTGTATGGCACATATTCCTCCATTGCATTAGAATTCCTATCACAATATCGACTTTTAAGTGAGGCAGTGGACTTCATCTGTATGTTTGGAGGCAGAAGTTCTAAAACCTACTATTAAAAATGTCAGCTCCTGACCTTATCCTCCAGCTGAGCCCTGAGAACTTTGGTGTCTTTTGAGAGGCTGTTATCAGTGTGTTCAAACATGAGCCAGGTTATTGCTGTTAACCCTGAATTCCTGATGGGGTCCTGGCCTCGCCTGCCTGCAGGATAATGAGCTCACCAGTTTCAGGTGTTGAGGCTGTAGGAAATGATGCAGCACTGGTCTGTGTGTCACTGGTAGCACTGGGAAAAGGAGCAAAGGGAGAGGAAACACCATCCCTTCCACTCTCACCCACACTGGGTGGAATCAGCTGCAGCCCTGCTCTCTCCAGTGATAGTTCCCCTGAATCTGATTGCAGTGCAATTACTGTGTTCAGGAATTTTGTTACGAGATTAAAAGCCCTGCATTTAGAGCTATCACAAAACAAATAGTCTTGAAAATTAGTGTATTTGAGCAAGAAGAGCCAAGTCCTCATCTGGCAAGGAAACTTTCACCTCCCCACATCAGACTTTCTCCAATTTACAGTCTCAGTTGTACACAGGGGGAACCTAAGATTTATCTGAGTCACAATACACCTGTGTTTTAGTTCTTTCACTGCTGAGAAATATGTACAGTACTTCCCATTATTTCAGAAGGGTTGGTTTGTTGGTAGTTTTTTAACATCACCCCTGGTGTCTTTTTAAATTTTTTTTTGAAAGGCTCTTATTTTTGGAGCTTAGGAGTCATAATGAATGAAAAACTGTGAATGCAATTCAGTTCAGACCCATGTGTTGAGTCACAGGTTGCTCTTCAGTGCTGGAGTCAAATCTTGTCCTTGTAAAGGGATTGGCAGTAGCTTTGGAAATATCTGTCCTTTCTCCTGGTTTGCAATCATGAGCTGTATTTCCACCTCACTTTTTATATAAAAGCAAATAAACATTTTATCTGCAGGCATCAGATATTGTCTTAGTAACCATCCCCCTATCTGTGTGCAGCTGGACAGGTGGGAAAGGAGGGTCTGAAATTTGTTATATGGTCTGAGCGTGTCTTACACTGTTCATATCCATGCTACTGTTAGGAGATCCTTCCCTCTCTCTCATCTTTCACTCAACCCAAACAAAGCCAAACAAGTTCTTCCCACATCTCTCTGTCATCCATCACGTACCTACTCTTTTATCATACCTGTGCAGCATTTTCAAAATCAATGCTTACATTTTGTCAGTTATTATTAAACAGTTTTTCAGTGCTCTAAATCCCTTGATCTGGAGAATGCCCAAGCTAATGAGGTGAACAGAACCAAACCATTTCAGGCACTCCTGGTTTAGTGAGATGCTCAGCTCTATCCCTGAGCTCCCCCTAACTTTGAAGACAAGCTCACTTTGCCTCTTGGAGTATATTTCTGACCTTTGCCTCCTTTTGCCTGTTGGAAGCATATGTTTTTGTCATGCAACTGCTTGGGCAGTACTGCCTCACTGAACCAGCCAGGGATTTCTTTGTGCTGTCCTGAGGGTAAAAGTCACCCTCACAGCCTTATCAGCACACCAGAGAGACACACCCCCGCATTTCCCCCCTGTGTTAATAAGGTGAACATTATTACATGTTCTGTTAAGCCATGAAGACAACAGCAATTTTAGCCAGTACAAAACCCAGTCTTGACACTGACCCTAATCTAAAGGCAAAGCTGTGCTCAGGCAGGACAAGCTTTCAGGTTTTGATGGCTGCTTGTGTTTCCAGGTTTTGGTAAGGAAAAGGTGTTGAAAACATACTTGAAACGATTTATAATCGACTTTGGTGGCTCCAGATAGGTCAGACAAACATTGGAGCGAATTTGTGGAGGAAAACAAGCTGCCATTCTGAACAGCTGGAGGCTCAGCCATCCCCAGAGCAAAGTCCATCAAACCCAGAGATGTGGCAAACTGCCAGACAGCTGCATGTGTGTCACTTTGATGGTCACACAGGAATGCCCTCTGGGCAGGAGGGGATTAATGATAACCCTCTGAAGCCCCAAGTGCTTCATTTTTGATCTTCCTGTGGCAGTATATTTCTTCTTCCATTTTCACTTTGTTCTCAAAGCTTCACTCTTCATTTAAACCCTCTAATGAAACTCCCTGCAAGATAGATGTACATTACCCTTTCAGGAGAAACAGAATCTCTGCCAGAAAAATAAATACTGAAATCTGTTTAGTAATGCCCCTCATGTAGACATCTCTCTCTCATCTTCTTTAAATATTAGTTCAGAAACCAGCTTTCATTGATAGAAATTTAATTGCCATAATCCAGATAGCATGGAATATTTCTATAGTGATGTTCTAATGCTAATTTGCAAGCATGTGAGAAAATTTGCCATCCTAACAAATTCCTTTTGTCCTTGGATAAAAAAGACAGCAAAGGCAGTGCCCCTGGCTAAGGGGAGACATGAGATAGATATCCACAATGCTCTATATGTGAAGTCTAGGGTTGGAGATGTTAATAATTTTCAGTTTAACTCCTACAGCGTTAAAACTAAACCTTTATACTCATTTCCAAGCAGAAATGTGCTTGGAAATAGCTTGACTTGGCATTTTGAAAGATGTCAAAAATTACCTCTTGATAATGACCTTGGAGATGTGGATCCAAATAATGATGTCTGAGTATTTATGTGAATGGTTCTTCTCAGAGCTGCCCATCACAGCTAATTTTGCCAAATACACATGAAGTTTATAAAACCAAAAACATCTTTTACTTAATCTGAATCTGTCCATGGAAATGGATGGAATCAACCCTAAATCCTAGTCCAGCAGTCTAATGTAAGGCTTAAGAGCCACCATGTGAGATACAGGATTTGGTGGACACTGTTCTGAACTACAATTAAACTGTATGCAAATGCATGTGCTGATGATAAAGATAACTGCAACCAGCTTAGACACCATTTCTACACCAACCTCCTCCTTTTCTAAAGCAGTGGTTTAGGGCTAAAACTATGGGTGTGAAAAGATTTAGCTTCATTCATCAGGCTTGATCCAGGTACGGGGTGCAGCCACCATGATTCCCATTCCTTACTTGTGGTTTATCCCTATTCAATCCAGCCCTAACTGGTGTCTGTGAAGATGACAAAGACTTTCCCATCTCACACAGCTTACAAGCTCATTCCAGACCCACCAGGAATACACTGCCTTACACTGAAGCTAGGGGTGTTTGGGCAGAGCTGTATCAATCCTCCTTGGCTGCCAGAAGGAATTAGGAAGAAGACTCCTATAGAACAGTACAGAGTGCAAGAATTGAGTTTGTCTGCAGACCTTGGTGAGGCAGGAGTGCCATTCAGCTCAGTGGGGACACTGGGTGCAGGACTGGGGACAGGACAGCAGGATCACTCTGCTCTGCCAAGGCTTGATGTGCACCTTGGCTTGTCAGGACCAAAGAAGTTCTCCTCTGCCTGTGAACCCCAGAGCCCAGTGAGCAGATCTAGGCCAAAGTGAGAAAACAGCACCTGCCAACAAATTTACAAGGACTGTTGTGAATTCTGCAGAAATATTATTTGTGGGGAGCAAAAAGAGATTAGCATCTAACCACTGGTTCTCAGTAGAGTCACCTTCAGACCAGTCAGGCACAGTCCTACTTAATCTGCCTGCATTTCCAGAGCACTGATCACTATGTATCTTTACATCATGGCCATCCATCACACCACCAGATTCTCATCTAAATACTGCCAGCAGCACTGTGAGCAGTAACATTCCCTCCTTCTCCCTCTGCATCTTATTATTGAAGTTGCTGCTGGCAAAGGAGAGGAAAGTGGCTGTGTCCACAGTGACATTAGCACAACTGTCAGCTTAATCAATGCTGATCCTTTCCCCCTCATCCCTGCTTCTCTGCCTGTTCTCCTTTTTGAGGCAGCAGAAAATCCATATAAGCTCACCACTGTGCACAGCCATCCAGAAATCCTGCTCGTGTTCCATGAAACCTTTGGTGCCCTGACTGTCTCCAACTCCACGTGCTGTGTCCCCCTGGGCCACCCAAGCCCCCCAGGCTGAGCCAGTGCCAGGGCTCCCAGAGGTCCTGCTTCTCCTGGGCAGCAGGAACACCTCTGGGAGCAGTCACAGCAAGGAATCTGTCTGCTCTCTGCAGGTTCCTCATCACAGAGGAGGCACCATTCCAGCAGCACTAAAGGCAGAGCAGGGCACAGGGAGGCTGGGTGCTTTGACACAGACCATACTGCAACCAAATAAACTGGTAGCAAAGTTTCCCAAACCCTTGGGAATGTTTGTAAATAGCTCCTAAGCAATTCTGTTCAAACAAAATGTGCTTTTCCAGTTTGGAAAGGAGCAGATAAACCTCCACTAGTGGTACAACCCTTTAAGTTGTACCACTAGTGGTACAACTCTCTCCAGCTCACTCATCCCACTGGGCCATTATGGAGAACAGGATGGTGTGTGAAGGGGAAGAGGGCTGCAGACAGTACTTCATAATGTGAACTGCATAGAATCCACCATGAGGGGACCCTTCTGGCCTCCAGGTACCCCATTAACTCAGGCAGAACTAGCATACACGTGTGAGTAGAGAGCAGCTGTATTTGGTCATACGGTTGTAAAGCATTATTACCTTTAAACTTTCTCTCTTCCACTATGTCTCCATTGCTCCTCTGACATTATCTTCTTTGCAAAGCAGTCAAGGAAAATTTAAGGAAAATCACTGTGTCATTGCATCAGGTTTCCCTAAGATTTGCTGGTGAGAGAAGGAAAAGTTAGTTTCTTCCCTCCCATGACAGAATAACCGTTCCAAGCTGCACTGCAGTACTAGCATGTAACTACATTTCAGGAGTCATTCCATCTGGTCAATATTTCCACCAGCCCAGCTGTGGAGAGCTGGTTATTTAACATCTCTAGATTGCACAGTGATACGAACCTAATCAACTCCTGTCTCAATTTTCAAATCTCATTGGAAACCACACCTTGTCTTCCTCAGCAGTACTGCTTCATTTTCCTCTTCCACTGAGCTATTATTTAATTCACTGGTGGTAGCTGGCACTGACTGGAACACAGTTCACAGGATTGCCCTGGGGCCACAGCCCAGGGCTGAGCAGTCCTACGAGCCTGGACAAAGCGCTGTGCCCCTGCTTCCTCATCTTTGACATAAGAGTAATGTTTCTGCTGCCAAGGGAGGCTGGAATAATTATGCTTCAGGAATATTCAATGCTTAACACTTCTACCAGTCAATTTATCATGTTTATAGAGTAATGGCTTTCAGGAATAAGAGATTAAAGAACAGCCCCATAGTTACAGGGTTGGGCTGGAGCACAGGAGATCTGGCTCTTAAGAAACAGGGAAGACTCCAGGCAAGGTTCAGGCTTCAAACCTCCACCTTTCTAAAGTGGAAGCTAAATAATTTCTATTTGTGAATTTGCAAAGAGAACAGTTACTGTCAGTTTTTAAGTGACTTGTCACTTTTAGAGTTCCAATATGGATTCAGTTTATAAATAAAGCAGAATAAGGAATAACTGCAGTTAGGAGAGGATTTGCAGCACTTGGTCAATGTCTGATTCTTGTATTTAATGAAACCTTGCACACCAGAATTAATTCAACGAGGGAAATGTCTCTCACAGCCAATGTTGATTTCAATAGTCACTCACAACATTGAGCAAGACAGCTATTACTTGTATCCCTTCCACTGCACATCAGGAGCACAACATCAGACCCAATACCTAGTGAAAAACCAGACAAGTCACAGTCTGCAAAAACAGGGGACATGCTTTGTGAATTTCCCTTTTAGCACAGTTTCCAGACAAGCCTCTCTGCCACAGTTCAGAGAGTTAAAGACATGCCACACCTGATCTCCCACAGAATCTTTGAAGGAGAAGCCCAGCAGATTTGATTAATGCCAAGTGGTGTGAGCAAACAGAGCCCATCCTGCTGCCCACCAGCTGCTCCAGCTGCCAGTGAAACTCCCCTGCAAATGCTCTCTCCTCTCCTTTCCGTGTTTCCTGAGGAAACCCTCAGTTCATCTGCTGCTCTTTAAGCAATTAATGGACTCCATGAAGCATCTGGTGAGCAGGGGCTCTGCAGGGCCCCTAATTTGCAGCAGCTCACCCCCTGTGGCACACACGTGCTTTGGCCTTATGGCCAGTGCCTGACCAACGGGTGCAAACCAAATGCTGTGGAGCAGCACTGACACACACCAGCTGGCTTCTTGCCCTTATCAGTTTTCACAGGTTTGATAAAATACACACTCATACTCATTTCTTAGCATCAGTGAAGTTACTGACAGAACTGGACTCTGTGCAGAGCAGTGTCTGGGCATGCACAGGATATGATTTGTTTGCAATTATGCAACTTCCTCTGTGGAGTGTATCTTCCTTCTGCCCTTTTCATCTTCCCTCTAGACAAATATTTTAGTGAGAAAGCTTTTTCTTTTTTCCCAAAAGGTTTAGAAAAGCTGCAGTAGCAAAGATGCCCATTTGAGGATACCAGCTAGATTCTGGAAAGGAAAACTTTGGACAACACAAAATGTGCCTTGGTAACCTAGTGGGACAAGAGGATGGGATTGAGCCATCTTTCTTCTCCCAGAAAGGAAAACCAAGTCACAGAGCTCAGTTTTTTTTAGTCCTAGAAGTTAATTATGGAGTAGGAATCAAAATTCTACTGGTTTTATCCCTTTGAAGGTCAGAAACAGAGATTAATCCTCCCCAGCAGTATGCTGCTCTCAAGAGCAAGAAAGAGGCCTCTCAATGGTGCTGGTCAAGTAGGAGAGAAAGCAACAGTCTCAGGCACACCTGCACAGTCCCAATCTTTCCAAAGTATTCCACTGCAGAGTCTTGTTCATGAGATTTAACAATAAATTTGTTTGCTGACATGCTTTCTTTACTATGCTGTTCCTGCATGGCTCTATACACCATTTCTTGATGGAATATCAGGTTTTGGCTAAGAAACAAGGAGTTTGCAGAGCATCTCTTTGTTGCTGCTCACCACATGAGAGTGAGGTGAATTTCTCCTTCCCCTGCAGCAACCACTCCTGTGATCACACCACCTTCACTCTGTCCTAGGGCTCTCGATAGCCAAAAGCACCCAGGAATGCTGGTTAGTGACTGCAGGAGTGAGAAAGGGCCCCTGCTTATTTCAGGTCGGTGAGCAGCACATTAGGAACCAGCAAGTGAAAATACAATGATCATTACAATCACTGACACCTAAAGGCACTGCCTTCCAGTTTGCCAGGCACAGGGAGGGCTGAGATGAATTACCTTGCTGGCTCGATGATGGCAGGACACTGTGAAAATATTAAGTTTCCACAATGCCTGTGTTGCAAGAAAGCTTTTGTACAAAGCATGACCACAGCTCGTGTAGCTTGAGGGAAATGGGAGAGGGAGGAAGGAAAAACAGGGTGAAAGAAAACAACTGGTTACAAGGAAAGCACAAAGAAATGAGATGTCCTGTGGCAGGGCAGCAGCGAGGGGCGTGTCTCACTTGTAAAAATTACTTCCATTCCCTTTTCTCTCTGGATCTGTCTCTATTGCCTGTTTGCCTGTTTTATACCAGGACTGCCTTCTAATGCTTACTTATACATTCATCACAGGTTCTGTGCAAAGGAAAATGAACAAAAGCTGCATTTCCTAGATGTGCCAGCATAACACAGTAAGTGGCACTGGCCACCAGCAGACAAGGAAAGCCAGTAGGATGTGCACAGGACTGAGGGATGTTCCCTGCCTCAAGAGATGCTCCTGACCTTAGTGTTGTTCCAGCTGTACTAGGATTAGGCTTAGTTTAAATAAGATCAATAGAAGGACTGGAAAAGCACACAGAAAGCTGGGCTGCTCTAATGTGTGCCAGTTTATACATATATTGCCCAGATGTATTGTCCATCCATCCTATACAGTCCTTCCATCAGCTCTGCTTTTGCCACAGCCCTCAGTGCAGGAGCTGTGTAACTCAGGAATGGTTCAGCCCTCAGGATAAAAGGATGAGCCACCATTAGCCCGAGGTCTCCATGGACTCACCAACTTTACCAGCACATGGACTGAGTTTCTCCTTTCTCATTTCCCCCAGCAGAGGAGCAGCACAGGTCTGTTTGGGCAGCAGGTGTCTTGTAGCCATCTCATCCCCTCCTTCAGAAGTCTGAGACCTTTCTCCTTGGGCAGAAACTAACTACAGTCTTAAACTGCTCATGTGCCCCTTGTGAAGGGCTGGACTGACCTGGCTCTCCCCAGGACTTTGTTATCCTCTCCTAATTGCACCCCTTTGCTCAGACCTTCCCCTCCTAACCCCTAAGTGAAAAAGAGTGTCTCTCCAAAGCAAGTATCAAAGACAGAGGCTGAACTTCCGGGCTATATTAATAAAGAAATCAAGGCTAATTGAAGGAAGTGTGGTTACCTCCTTATATAGCATTATACTAAATCATTGCACTATTTCTAGCATCCCTAATTTCTCCAGAATGCTTAAATACCAAAGCAAGTGCAGATCCATAGCACTGGCAAAAGTCTGCAAAGGATGACGTTTTTGCTTTGGTTTATAGAACAGTTAATGTCAGAGAAGTGACTTAATTTGAATACAAAACTAGTTTTGTGAGGAAAAGAAGAAAATATCAGGTATAAAGAATGGTTTAATCTTTCAGAAAAAGCTGGAAGAAACAGCCATCTAGAAGCCAGCTGTATCCCAGTGAGCAGCAAGGGGAACTTCCAAAACTAACCGTGCCAGCATGGATGGCAAGATTCTCCCTTCTTTGACCAGGTCAGGATCTGATGACATGCCTGACACCCAAGTTTTAACTGTTTCATATCAAGATCCTCAGGGGCACATACACAAAAAGTGGTACTTGAAAAGAGCTCTCTCTTGTAGTGGATGGGATTATTCTGCGACAAGGTCGTGATGGCTTCCACGCAGACATGCCTTCCATGGGGCAGAGCTGTTCACATGACTTTTCTAGGATAACTTGTCTCTGAAGATCCCAGAGCTGCCTTGGAGCATTGGCAGCATGTGGGAGAACAGAGCAGGCAGAGGACCTGGGGATGTAGCAAAGGCTCTGTGGGAGATGAGCAGAGAAAAGGGTACAGGCCAGCCAGAGGTGCAGGGATTGTCAACAGGGAGCCTCTGGTTCAAGGATGGAAGGAGGAATCACTGAGTAAAAATTGGCTGCCCTTTCCCCTTCCCTTCCTGCGGGGAAGGTGAGTGATCAAATGATTTCTGGTGGTCTCACAGATCTGGCAGGTCTGATATAGAAGGTAGGAATGGTCCTGAGATCCAGGAAGGTTTGGTCCATTCTGCGTTATTCCCAAATCCTCTGGAACGCTGGGAAAACTCTGGGACACCTTTTTCCACAGCCCTGTGCCCCTCCATGCAGACCCCCCTGGCAGGGCTGTCCCTGGAATCCACCTCTAGATGCTGCTATACTACCAGCTATGGATTCCCCGGCAGGAAAAACGGGAGAGGGATGGCAGCAACTTCTTCGCGTTGCAGGAGGAAATTGCAGCAGCTCTGGATCACCGAAATGTGCCTGTTTTTTTAAAGCGTCGTGTTAATTCTTGCGTAAAGCAGCGCACCAGGCACAGCTATCCGTCCACATCTCCTGCAGGGATTGCAGCAGAGGGGACAAGCCTGAGCATCACCTCCCGCATCACGTTTTGACTGAGGGACAGCTGCAGTTTAGCTTTTAACACAAAGGAAAAAGAAGAGGTTAAACTGAAGTAGTGGCATTGTCAGGATAGGAGTTAACCCTGCCAGGTCAAGAGCAAGGACACAAGTGATTTGTCACAGACAGCAGTAATGCACGTGGGGCTGATCCTGGAGGGTGAGGTTTAAGGCTTCAGGCATTAGCAAATTAGCATTTTGCCTAATTAGATATTGATCACTATCACAAAGCATGTCATGACCACCCTAAGCTTTCCACAGTGTGATGGAAAATTAGAACGTGTACCAGAAAGCACATTAATCCCTTCTCCTCCAGGAACTTTACTCAGACATTTAGCCAATCTGCAAGTCCTGTCCTGCTGTTTCCTAAATGAGTGACAAATATTCCCTTGTTTACCAAGGGTAAGCTCAGTTTTCCTCTTTACTGCCATACAATGATTTTCACCTTGCATTAATGGAAGGTGTTGTTCCTCCTTTCCTGATGGCCCAAGGTACACAAATTTAAGATGTTCCATACCCAGCTGATCCCATGCCAGCTGTGACAATGGAGGAAGAGGATTTTGTCTGCCCATCATCCGGAGGTGCTGTATTAACTGTTTTCCTGTGAGTCCCCTGCTCTGCAGGACTTAGCACGAGTTCTTTGCGGCCGGATGAACCCTCAACAACTTTCCCACAAATATGCTGTTAGCACTGTAACGGTGGATAACAGACCTCCCTGTCCCTGGGTAATGAGAACTGTCAAAGTTCACATTGCATCTCTGATAGCACATGTAGACTGATACAAGAGGTTTATTCCTAAATGTACTGCAGAGAGAAAGAAGCAAGAAGACTGTGCCTCTTGTAAGTTTACCCTGGTTCAGCTGATCTGCAGGACCTTTCTGAAAGTGCCCACAGGACACTTTGAAACACTAATCTCATCTTAGGGCAGGGATGATGCACAATCAGGCACAAACCTTGGAGAACAGCTCTTTACCTTTTCCATCTGGGAACTCTCCTTTCAACAAATCCATTTAAAGCCTGTATGTGATCTCTGGTGGTCTTTGCATGCTGAAAGGTGAGGGTTGTGTGATGCTGCTCTTAGGATGGGAAGGGCTCAGGTATGCCATGAGAATGAGCTGGGTGGCAGAGAGCTGTGTTAGGGTGCAGTGATGGGACCAACCCGAAGGTGCTCTTCTGGAAGACAGTCCAACACAGGTGATCCTGAGGGGGCAACCCCTCAGGGGAGCAAAAGCCTTGTTAACCTGGGGATGTTTAGCTCTTGCCACTTCATCATATAGAAAATAGTGCCTGGCAGGCACCACAGATCCAGCATTAGCAGTGTCCAGGCAATCCAGCAGGAATAAAGACCTGTGGGTAAGAGGTCCTGGTCAGATACACACAGCAGCACTGCATGGAGATGAACCTACAAAAGAATGGCCCCTACCCACTGCTCTGCCATGTCAAACCATATCCTGGTTTGACATGGCAGAGAAATGGTGCTTGAGAAAGAGCAGGGAGCAAGAGGCACCTCACAGCCTAAACCACAGGCTGTGCCACCTCCCTGACAAAGCTCTGGACAGCTTCCCTGCACCTGCTGGAGAACAGAGACCTCTCTTCCTCCTTTCTCTGTAACAAATGGTTACGTTTGCCTCCTCAGGGAGTTGTGATGGAAGCTGGGCACTGGCTGTGGGTACCTGAGTTCTCCCTCGATGCCTCGGGCACAGTTTGGGAGCTGGCACTGCTCTCTCAGCCACTGACGGCTCCCACAGCACACTGAGCCCTCAGTGCTGAGCTGCTCCCCCACAGAAGTGGACTTTGCAGCACTTTCCCCGCAGCCCAATCCAGAGCCATGCCTTTGCCAGCCCCCTCATTCCTATGCAGCTTCACACAGCCGATGGCAAACTTCTCTTTGTGTGAGCACAGAACCTCCAGGCAAAACTGTCAAAGCAAAGTGCAGCTTCCTGGCGCTAAGCAGGGTAAAGGCATCTGGGGAATCCAGACCTGATGTCAAAGGCCTAAATGCCTGCAGAGACATTAATGTCCCCCACAATATTCTGCTCTCCCTAGATGGGCATTGCTGCCCTGAGTGACCCAGCTGCCATCTCTGCCCAGGCATGAAGCTGCTCCTGATGAGTAGATAGACAGGCTTTCCAAATATGATGTTGTATAGAATCAATCTTGACTTCTCACTTATCAGCCAAATCCTCACACTTCCCCCTGTGTGTGCACACAGACGCACCACAGCTTCTTTGCATTGGGAACTGGAATATTATTTCTAATTTTTATGCCATTTGTTGATACTGCTGCAGGTCTTTGGGGCTTGAGTGAAGAGGAGAGAAGGCAGTTTATGCTTTTCAATACTGGATTAGGATGTGTCTGTGGCCATGTTCTGCATCTAAGGCAGTGTTACTGATATCAGGGAGGTTTTATTTCTGGAAAAGAATGGGTGCCAAACCCTGTCTACTTAAGCACTACAGGCATCATCTCTTGCCCTGTCTTGCAGTACCTCCTGTAATTTGCTTTTACATTAGAACCCAGAGTCCATTTTCCGTGTCAGACAATGCCTCAGCAAATTTTGGCTAAAGATTGAGAATTGGTATCTGTGGGAATTGAGCCAGAATTTATAGCAGAAACACAGGTTCTATTTTTCACTGAATTATATCTTAGCAAATGCCAGCGGGTGTGATAATTACTTGCTGGATGAAATATACTTTTTTAATCATGTCATTTGTTCCAAAACACTGTTTCTGGTATTTTCTCCAAGGGTTGTTTATTAATGACACCTTGCAAGCTGAGAAACTGGGACTTTTCCCTTCCAGCCTTTACCAGGAACGAAGGGCTGTGTTTGGGGTTACTAACTCAGACTCACTGCAATCTTCCCTAAAATACAGATACAATTATCTGCTTTTATTGCAGCAGATGCTCTTGCAAGACCACCTGTGACTCTGTGTTACTTGTGGCCAGTGATTGCCGTGAGCTACACAGTGCAATCAGAGGAAGGGCTGTTGAACAAGCCCAAGCTGCTGAGAACACCCAGACTGTTCTCCTCGAGTGTTGGTGGCATCCCAACACCTCACACAGATGACCTGGTGGGAATCCAGCAAGGCAGAACCTGCTCATAGCTGAGTGCAGCTTCCCCATAGCTGGAAAACACTTTCAGTCAGAAGAACAACCACTGTTAAAAATGGATTCAGGTCAGCTTTTTCACTGCTTTCTCTCAGGCAGGACATTCAGTGATTTGTCCTAGGCTGGGAGCACATTTTCCCTGCCCAGGGTGGACAGGCAGTTTCCTTTATCAGGAGTCCCCTCATGTCACACGTGTCACAGCTGTCCTTCTGGCCCCTCTGTGGTCTGCATTCTTGTATCAGCTTTACTTTTTATTGAGTTGATCCTTAAAATCCTTCTCAGCATAAAAATCTAACAGTTGCCACCATGACAGGGTGACATGTGTGTCCATCTCAGTCAGAGGCAGCTGAACCTTGCTTTAATTTCTTCCTATCCCACTGTCTCCTCTTTTCCCCTCTCTAAACTAAGTCTAAGCTCACACAACACAAAGGTTCAGTTCAGAAGAACTAAGGAAAAAAGATGAAATACACATCAGTCATTTTTCCTGTAGGTGAGGCATATATTCATATGACAAATCACCTGTTTTCTGAGAACAGAGACTATATTCAACGGGGGGCGGGGGAATCTTCCTTGTGGACATGTAGGGGTATCCACCACAGATATTTCAGGCTCTCAGAGGCTGCTAGGATCTGGCATTAAGTGTGCTTGTTGGCCCAGTCTGTGAACACTGACATAAAATAGATGCTGTGCCACCTCTCAGTCACAGATATTTCCTGTCAAATGCCTGAGATCCAAACATATGTAATATGGGGGCTGATTATGCTGCAGCATGTTTTCTAACAAATTATTTCTTAGAAATAAAGCACCAAACAAACGGGAATTATAATGAAACAAGACAACAATGATAATGCCATTGTAAGTATCTGGAGTAATGATGGGGCTAGATCAGATAATGAAGGTGCAAAATGGATAAACATTGGCATCTCTAATACCCATAATAAATTCTAGGACATTGAAAAACTGCATGATATCAACAAATAAACAGGTCATAACATTAACAATAACAACCTCATAGACAAAATGATATTCAGAATGCTAGTCATTGAAGGAAAGTGTTCCAAAATGCAGAAACCTCTACAGGACCACATAAAATGGATATTTGCAGCACGAAAAATAATCAGAGCAATTTTGCTATTCCTCAGCTTCTTGGCTTACACTGGTATCTCACAAAGCACCTTTTGCTCTTTTGGTTTCATCCTCGCACGTGCAACGGGCGTGACAACTGCTAAAGATAAGAGTGACATTAATTCCCATGGCTTTGGCGTTAGCAAATTCTCTGCAGATCCCTCTGCCTGACAGGCAGGAAACTTTGTTATAACAAAGCATGTTTTGCTCCTTAAAAGTGTTTATAATGATGGGGGGGAAGGAAAGGATATTCTTTGGCAGCGTCACAGGGGAGGGTGTGGAGCACAGAGGATGGGGATGGCGCTGCTGCTGCTTTGCCCTCTTGGTCCTCCCTCACCCAAGATATGATGGAAGCAGCAGAGGTGACAGGACAGCAAACTGCAGCATGGGTGCCTCGGGATGGCAGCCTTGCAGGGAAAGGCTCCGGGAGCTGGTCCCACCTCTGCCGCAGCACCACTCGGGTCACACTCCCAGCCCATGGCTCAAAGAGGAAAGGGATGGATATATCTTTCTTAACCATCCAACCCTCACCTCAGAGTTCACTGTTTGGCCAAAATTAAACCAACAAATCTGCTGAGGTCCAACAGCCCCAAATTTAGATATATATTTTAATAAGCTGTACCAGCTCTGCAGAGTCCCTCTGGGTGTCACCGGGGATAAAGAGCAAAGGAGTGAAACCAGATATCTGTCAGCATTAGCAGACTAATAACAACGTCTCACAGAAGGCAGGGCTGTGACTTATCCCTCTCCTTCAGAGCTCCCTCATCATTTTGCAGCAAGGGAATCGAGGCACAGCAGTGGTGTAGGTAAAATAGATTCCTTTAGCCATAAGATCATCCTCCAGGAGCAGCTGCCCCTGCAAGAGGGCAGCCCAGCTTAATGCCCTGAAACCAGACCCAGCCCCGGGAGGGCTCATCAGCCCCCTCCTCCTGAAAGAGCAGTGAAAACACACCCTGCTGTCGCGTTGGGCTTAGCCTCACAGCAGATGTGGTATGTTTGCAAGTGATAGCCATTCCTGTCATACACTGAAATTAATTTCTCAGACAAAAATCTGCTTTATTGGGAATGAAAATGAGCAGCAGACCCATCAACACAAGAACAAATGTGTGGCCAGCAGGACAGCAACAACATTTTTGATTAAGCTGCTTTTCCCTCTGTTCCCTTCCTCCACATATGATAATTTAGTTATGGTGCCATTTTTCCAAGACAACTAAGTGCACGTATTTTTCTCTTTTTAGTTGACTGCTGCAGAGTGGCTACACTTGAGAAAATTAGTTTTTATCATTTTAATAATCTAATTTTCATAAACCTTTTAACGCAAAAACAAAAACTACTTAAAGCACAGCAAGATAATTAATATTGAAAATAGACTCTGCAGGGAAACTGTAGTACCTGCTGCCTTGCATTAGGCTCCCAGAATAATGAATTAGCCAGGAACTTTAAGTAAGTTTGTAGGAACAATATGAACAATACCAACACAAACAACACCAACACAAACAACACTTTCACTTGATTTAGACAGATCACATCAAGAGGCTACTTAATACATTGATAGCCTGACTTTGAGAATAACTTCACCAATGTCCCTGCTGGAAATGTAGTGACTCTTGAAAAACAAAATCATTAATATTCAGAATTCTCACTCAAGATGTGGCAGCAAAAAATTTAATTAGTTACATGGCCTGAAGGAGAGATTTTTCCCTTACCCACCAAGCCATGATGGAGTGAGGGAAGGGTTTGCAGCTGGAACATGGAATGGGGCAGACTATCTCAGCTCTGCTCCCCACCCCCAGGACAACAACTGTCCAGTTTGGACCAGGGCCCAGGATGAGGTTCTCTGCTGCCCTGAGGGCGTGGTAAAGGTGGATATTCCCTTTCCTGGCAAAGAATAAATTTGTTTGGGTTTGGGTTTTGTTGATTTGGGTTTTTTTTTTTTCCCTAGAGTGGGGAGAGATAGCAACTAATCCTTTCTGCTGAGCACATCTACCCCTAAGCAATGTCACATAATTCATTAATGTCAGCAGAGACTGAAAGGGCCCTTAAATGCCAGAAATAAAGTGTGCACTTTTACAGCACTTAACACCTTCAAGGTACTATACAAATATTAACTAATTATTTAAGGAACTAATTACTGACAGCAAGAGGTTTGCTGCTTTTTCTGAGCATCAGGTGGGTGCCAGGGATCCTTTGAAGGACCCTGATGAATTTGCTGGGACTGTAACTTGCTCTGGGGGGTTCATGGCTGATGTTTTGGGGTGAGAGCACAACTTTAGCTTGTCTGCCCCATGGGAGGATGCTCAGCTTAGGAGGACCCAATGGCAGTGGTCCCCGTCCTGCACCCATAATTCACAAGGGACCATTTCCAGAAATGACCCCTCCAATCTCTCTGGCAGTCAGGATGCACAATCTGCATGATTAATAAGTGTGCACAGAAAGTTTTTTGTCTGCCACAGTTACAGTCACTGCATGAGGGACTGCTCAAAGATGTGAGGTTAAAATCCTGTGCTGGAATAAGAAACGGTGGGAGGGGAATCAAACAAGAATACAGATTTGTTTAAAGCTCATCAGGGAATGATAAGAATAGGAAAAAAAATCAGAGTGAACTAATGCTGTCAAAGGGTTTAAAGGGAATACGAAAGATTCTTATTAGATGAGTATCAGGGGAAAACAAGTACAAATCCTAGACAGATGATTTGTCCATTAATTAGTAAACTAAGTTGGTATGAAAATAATGATGAATAGAATCTGTCCTTAATGAGATAGATAAAAGAAATGTGAACAAATCAGAAATGAGGAAAAGCCAATAAAATACCTTTTCTTAGAAGCATATGAGAAAATACTTCAAGGAAAATGAGCTGATACCTAAATCAGCTGGTACAGATCAGCCTATGTTATTGGGGGAAGTGGTGAAAATGCCATGCTGAGTGTGATTATTCCTCCTAATTAGCAACCAGAAGACTAAGATTTGACTAAAGAAAAGGCTATATAGACACTTAAAATGAGAAATAAATTATCCCAAACACTTTTTTTTTTTCCCCAAAAAATATCTACCCAGTACCCTTTCTAGATGAATCATCATTGCTCTGGAAGGTGAAGGTGAGGAGTACAAAGGCAAGTGGCACAATTAGGCCCATCAAATGTTCCTTGCAGGGGTCCCTGGGTGGCTGCAGTCCTTCATGGCCATGGCCACTGCTGCCAGCAGCTCACTGCAAGGTCTGTGATGACATTCCAGGCAGGAGGTGCCCACCCTGGCCAGGCACCCTGCCCTGGGAGTGCCAGCTGGCAGGGAGCAGGGTAGGGAATGGATAGGGAATGGATAGGGAATGGATAGGGAACAGGGTAGGGAACAGGGTGAGGAGCAGAATAGGGAAGAGGACAGGGAGCAGGATGGGGAACAGGATAGGGAGCAGGACAGGGAGCAGGATGGGGAACAGGATAGGGAGCAGGACAGGGAGCAGGATGCTCTGCAGGTGGTACTGGGGCAGAAATGCCAGCACACAGCTCTCTGGGGTCTCTTGGGTGGCCTCACCACAGCAAAAGGGCTTTTGCTTTCAGCAGCTGGAGGGACCACAGCCCCTGGTTGCAGCCTCCAGGAGGGAAGTTGCACCCCAGGTTGCTGTACAGGATCCCAATATTTTGGGACAGAAATCATAAGTCAGCATTTTCACCTGGGCTTGCATTGGTGCAGTAATGACAGAACTGCCAGTCAGCTGAGCTCCCGGTGTAGAATTAACATAACAGTGCCCCCCCAGACACACATTTTTGGAGGTGTTGACACATCCAGCTACCTCAGAGATAACTCTGGTCACGGGTGTTTGGCACCTGAGAGCTGGGCCCAGCAGCACAGAGCCTCCAGCAGAGCCAGTCTAGCAAGAATAAATCTCACCAGACAAACTTGATTGCTTTTCTGATAGAAACAGAAAATTAACAGATGAAGGGAATGCTGGAGCTGTAATATATTTGCATCTGAGCAGTGCATTTGATACTGTGCCTCATGAAATCTTTCTGGAAAAATTAATTTAAATCCGCTTGAAGATGAACATTGTCTTCTTAATTGAAAACAGGCTGAAAGGCCATAAAGAAAGGCTGATAGGGAGTGGCAAAGCATGGAGTTGAAGATGAGGAGACTGTAGAAGAACCACAAAGCTCACTCTTAATTTATATTTAATATCTTCACTGTTCATCTAGAAAAGGTGAAGGAAACAACATTTTAATAAGACATGCAGATGAGATGAAACTAGGAGGAATTAAATCCTGCACAGAAGGTGCAAACAGATCCAGTGAGAGAAGCAGTTGGGTCAGGACAGTATAAAATGCATTCAGGGTTAGTTACAGAGCAGGAGACTGTGACCAGTTTTCTCGTTTGCTGGAACAAACAGATCATTAGTTTTCATTGGTAGGAGGAAAGGAGGTTTAGGTTCATAATTTTGCATGTCTGCTTCTGTGAGTATGAGTCTTGTGAGCTGAAGGCTTATGAAAATCCACTTCTACTCCAGCATGTTGTACAATTTGGATATTTTCTAAGTGACATAAGGCAGGATTTGACTTCCACATGGACAACATTTTCAGACTGCAGTCGTCAGGAGAGATGTGCATACTCAACAATACTCACTAAAAAGAAAAAAAAAAAAAGAAGAAATTTTAGACTTTGCCTGCTAAACATCTGTAACAGAACAGTAGGTGAATTCCATCTGCTCTCTTCACACTTGTGGGCACAGGTAAGGACCAAGCTAGAAATGAGCTATGGCAGCAAAAGGGCAGTGCAGTTTGGGGCAGGACAGGTCCAGATCACCTTTGTGCTCTTCTGCTCTTTCTACACCTGGAACATTGTGCTCAGTTCTGGGAAGCTCATTAGCAAGGAGATATTGAAAAATTGTAGTGAGTTCAGAGAGGAGTAACAAAAATTATCAAGGGGATAGAGAGATTCATTTATAAAGGAAGATTAAAGGAACTAAATCAGTACTGGAAGAACTGAATCTGTAATACACTTAGAGAAAAATGGCTACAGAGAGATGTTACAATCTAGTGCTGAAAGGTACAAATGCCAAAGACAGGGAAGAATTAAGTGGTGGGGTGTAAAAGGAAGGATGAAAATTGGAAATGAGAAAGGGAAATACATTAAATATCCAGAAAGAATTCCTGACAAGGGGACTCTCATGTGTTGCAACACTAGAAGTTAAAGTGGAGAAAAAGCCAGAAGCTGTGCAAAGGAGGTGATCACCCACACCCCCAGGGAGCCAGGACATCACCGTGCTGCCCCCTGCATTCCCTGGGATGGGCACAGATCCCCCTCTGGGGGTGACACGACAGCAATGAATGTATGAATATGTATGAGACTTGTTCACTGCGAGCTGACGTGACAGTACCATTTCCTTCATATAATTTCAAATTTCCTCCAGTGAGCATTTGCTCAAAATGGAGAATTTGGACTCTGGTCTCTGGCCAATTTTTCCCTTGATTATCTGAGATTTAATGCTTGGTGGTACAGTGGGACCAGACACACACAGAGGTTTTCTTCTCCGTGTAAAATTTCCGGTTTAATCTCTCACACTTACAGTCACTTGTCATCACCCTAGGTACAGAAATGCTCTGTGCCAACAGCATCAAACTCAGGGCAGGTATCCTCTATGCCTTGTCCAAGCCAATACAGATCCTTCTTCAGGACTTCAGCCACCTCAGGATTGTGTGGCTGATGCAGCACAGCAGCTTGTGTTTCTCATCTGTTTTGTTTTACTTCATACACAAGATTGCTTTCACCTCTCAAATATTGATTAAGTCAAGCCAAAGCCTTGTACTAGTCAGTGCAGCACAGTTTGCATTGTTATACACATGAGCCCACTGTAACTGGTTCTGTAAAGCAGCACCTGAGATGTCTTTCCAGAATGAGACAAGGTCTGCACATTTCAGCTGAGATCAGCTCTTATGTGTTCTGCATCACCTATGCTCTCTTCAGGAGTAATTTTTTGTGCATTAGAAAATGCAGTTTGGCCCTCCCCCACTCCTAATGATAGTTAATTAAACTAATTCATGTGAAGTAAACCACCTTCCATGAATGACTGAACAAAGGGAAAGATTGCATGGCAGCACATCAACCTTGGATATAAGCTTATAGATCAGAGGAAAAAAGTGGAAATTAATTAAATAGAGGCATCTTTGGGAGTGTTGCTCGCCCCAACCCAAAAAGTAGCAGCCTAGGAGGAAGATTCCTTTAAAACAGAGCTGACTCTTTCTGTCTCTTGCAGCAGGTGAAACTCCTGAAATGAGCAAAGCTTGCAGGGAGCTTATCAGGAGAGGAGCACAGAGCTGCTCTGTGAACAGTGGCAACCAGTGGGGCGAGCTGTGCCTACCTCGTTCCCAGCAGCTGTCAAGTGTGAATTCCTAATCTTTGCACAAAGCCCGAGATGGAGTCAAATTACTTTGTATTACTGTCATTTGTATTCTGCCTCCGGATACTCTCATTCCTCTTGCTTTGAGTAATATTTTTTCAACCTTGTCTTCCCATTAAAATTTCCTCTTCATTATAGAGCATTTCAATATAATTTCCTCCTGAACTGAGCTCAGGGTACGGCCCAACTAATAAGAATTGCATGATCTGAATTATTATGCACACATAATCCATTATAAGTGAATCTTATTCCACTTTAATTGCACATGTTTACAAACACTGCAACAGATTATGTATTTTAGTTGATTGTGCCATTAATGATTGAAAAGTCAATGCTATTTTATGTTAAACCCATTTTTGGCTTACATAACAAGTGAAGCAACATAAAACTTCTGGAGAGTCACAAGACACATTTCTAACTTTCTCTGTTTTATTTTTAAGTGTTGAGAAGAGTTCTCCCCAAACTGAAGCCATGCATCTTTAAAACTGCAACACTTTGTATCATCCAAACCACTTTCAGTCTTCCAGAGTTTGGCAGGATTTTAGTCAAACACTTGCTCTTGGTTGAATTTGGAAGCTAAAGGTACTTTAGTGACACAGACTTTGTTGTTTGCTATGATTTACAATAGCCCCATCACCCACAAGCTGAATGTTTTGTATTTCCAAAGAGCTTTGCACTCAGAGCTCACCCATTTCTGAACAGGCTGAAATTCCTGAGCATTCCTGAGCAGGCCCCCAGTGCCTGACTGGAACTTTTGCTTTTGGGCACTGAGATAAGGTCAGCAGATGCAGAATTATGTAGGAAATGGACCTCCTGAGACTTCAGATACTGAAGAGAATTGGAAAATTTGGCAGCACACTGTGCTGTTTTGGTGCAAGGTCAGTTAGATAAGGTCAGTCAGGATGTTAAATCTAGCCACTGCCTAGTTTGTCATCACGTTTTGTAACAGGAACAAGGAAGTCTGATAGACCAGGATCCCCCGAAGAAAAAATGCGAAAACCAAGTCAATATTTTTACCAAGATTTATAGAAAATGTACTTTTTATGTGTCTTTTCTCAGATACATTTACCCCATGTGGCTTTAACAGAGGTAGAAGTGCTTTATCTGGGCTCTGTTCAGCTTTTCTCCACATATGTTTATTCTGCTGCTCAGTGCAGAGAAAACCTGTCCTAAAACCTGTCCTAAAGAGAAAACCTGTCCTAAAACCTGTCCTTCAGACATGAGTAACACCTTGCTGAAGATACTGACAGGACCACCAATTTTAAGCATCTTGCAAAGAGTCCTCAAAACTAACAGTAAATTTTTGTCACCACTGCATCACAAATCCAGTGGCTTTCCCTTGAGCCTCCCCTGATCCAGAAAGTCAGTAATTGGGAACTGGCTTCATGGCCCCAAACATGCATATTGACTTGTTTAAATTACATTATGATTTAATAAAATATTATTATGCTAGTGAAGGAGAAAGGGTTTGTCCTGAGTGGAAGACAGGTTTTGGCAGAAATCAAAATGCAGGTGATGTGCTCAGCATCCTCGGGATGTGATTGTTTATGTCTTTGCAATAAATAATACATCACAGGCACTGACAAATGGAGCTTCACAAAAGTCTTGTGAAGTAAATCAGCAGCTGTTATCCAGGACAGAGAGGGAGATGGGGCATAAAAAGGTTAAGCAACTTGACCAAGAGAATACAGCAACCTGTGGCCAAGTGCAGCTCCTGGGGGTGCCCTGGTCTGTGCTGGGAACCACAAGCCAATTCCCTTTTAGCTACCAACTGCGAAGAAATGGCCATTTCTTAATAATGCATTTGGATACTAAGTTGTCAGGAGGATGTGAATCCAGGAGATAAATTAATGATTTTTATCCTCTGTGATGGATTTACAGAAAATCTCAGAGGCTTTAATTTGGACAGGCTGGGTTCTGCCATGCCTTATTGTTCCATCTATTGGATTTTTGATAAATATAAAGCCCTCCAGTGGGACTGGAGATCTGAAAGGTTTTGGAGTGGACTTAAGAAATATGGTATGATTCTGTGTTTATACCAGGAAGGCTTTTGTTTTGTGCTTTTAGGGATTTGGCCAGGAACTGTGCCCTTGTCATTAATTGTTGTGCATTATGACTCAGAACAAACTTACTGCATTGTTTAAACTATTTTCTAGGCATCGTGAAATGTTTAGACATTTTGTCTGTGTTGAAGTGTGAGATTCTGTCCACGTCTCCACAGCTGTGTAAGATTCTAGATCAGGGGGTATGCTGATAATGCAGAGGGGATTTTGTAGACGTTTATATTTACTATTATTTATGGGAGTTGCTGTGATTTGAAAATACTTTGGGCTGAATCTGATTAATTCACGTAGCCTGGGTGCAATAAAGGCAGGATTTCATTGCTCTAACTGCCTTACCCTTCCTTCCTTCCTTCCTTCCTTCCTTCCTTCCTTCCTTCCTTCCTTCCTTCCTTCCTTCCTTCCCTCCATGGATGACATCCTGCTGCCTGTAGCCATGTCCAGATCTGTGCTCCACAGCTCAGTGCAAAGTGGCCACAACCATCACTGGCATTTCTGTTGAGGTTTGCACTCAAGCCAAGAAATCTTTTGTGCTTTTAGGGTAGAGGATGTCAGCATGCCCCTGTGTAGTCAGGACCCAGTGCTGAGGAAATGCTTTGCTCTCCTGTGATGAGAAGCGTGGCAGAAGTGAAAAGCATCACTATTACTGCAGTCCTTTCAAAGGAGCCCCAGTGGGACCTGACATTTGAAGGATTCCCTGCATGTGGTGAGGTCTGGTGGCAGCCAGGGAAGCCAGGATTCATGAACGGTGCCTCACAGGTACTTTGTGAGGAGCTAAAGCTTTTGTTTGTGGGGAGCAGCTCTGCAGCTCCAGGAGAAGAGCTGGTACAAGGTCAGAGCCTTTAGAAAGGGCAAAGAGAAAACAAACCATGCACGCATTGCCTGTGTGTATGTGCATGCATGTGCATATGCAAGCGGGTCTGTGGGTGTAGTTAACTCCTTGCTCCTGGGTGCATTTGGAAAACAGAGTCAAGTTGCAGAATACCCCCTCCTCCTTGTGTAAGCATAACTACATTAACCTGAAAATAGGAAAGAGGAGGGATTTAAAGCACTGCAAAAGGCTGTATTGAGGCTGAATCCCTCGCAAAATCCTCGTGCTAAATCAAACCCTAAATCAAACCCGCTTCAGTTAAATAAGCTCATACATTCCTCCATCATACAAACTATTAGTTTAACACTCTCAGTGCTGAAAAAAATGGTCAAAAGTATTATCACTGTTTTTAACCTGGCAAAGATGTTTGCTACTGTCCTGAGCTGTGTCTGCCAAGCTTCAGGACCGAAGCAATTTTTATGCCTGAAGCTTTGTACATACAAACCTCTGAGGGGGGGGCGGGGAATAATCGAGATGTCTGATGAGTTGGCACAGTCTTAACTAGTGTTGAGCAGCTGGAGAATCTGGAGAGCACATCAGACTTGGAGTCTGTGGGGAAAAGTGGGAATTCTGCAGTTACCAGAGTCTTGCCATAAAAGGAACAAATTAAAGGGAGAGGTGAGCGGGCAGAGCACTTCAAAGATAGAACAGTCTGCAGACAAGAAAGAGTGTTGATAAGACCATTAAAAGCCAGCTAGCAGAGTGATTAATGGAATGGAATTGCCTTTTGGTTCTTGGGAGGAACAGTCAATTGCATCCCAACGGGATCACCAGAGATCTGAGCACAGAAGTCAAGCCATCACTGCAAATCTGCATTTATTCTCACTGCCCTCCCAAATACCTCTCCTTCCAGCAAACGCTGATGAGCTGAACTTCCCAGATCTACTGGGATTTTAGTGGGCAAGGTTGGTGGAAGAGGAAAAAAAGCAGAGAAGTGGGGGGATAGGGTTGGTAGCATGCAGAGCTTGAAGAAAATATCTAGGAGTTCATTGAGTGGAAACCTGGATATGAGGACAGCTCAGGTCCCAGCCCCAGGAATTCCCTGAAGTCCTGGGAATGCCTGCAATGCAAACCCCATGGCCAGGGTGGGAGGTCACACCTCAGCACAAATGTTTTCTGTCCCTGCTAGGCAGAGTGCTGCGAGCTGTGGAGCAGCTTTAAGCTCATACCCAGGAGCAAATGGAGGGGCCAGAAATGCCCAACGATTAACTCAGCAGTGACCGAAATAAAAGAAGCGTCATGCATGGAAGAATATTTGGCATGCTTCCAGGTCTTAGCAAATACAAAGCCCCATCACTCTAAAGAAGCATTAGGAGTTTATGATGTGGAAATAACTGGCTGGTGTGTGACGCATTTCCAGCTTATGGTGAGCCATCTATTGGAAGAAAATGTTTCAGACATTCTGGGGCTGGACTCAACCCCTCTGCTACAGGCCAAATGCCATGGACATGAGGCGAGTGTTTCAGAAACAGAATATCCTGCCATGTGCAGAGAGGGAAGAGTTCAGGGAACATTAGGCATAATTACTTCTCAGCTGTTTAGTGCTCAGATGAGGTGATGGGGAAAAGTCTTCTGTAATAGCTGAGTTCGGGCAGCTTCTGTCTGCTGTGGTGGTACCTTTGCTGGCTTCCTCTCACTCTGAGGCATCCACTGGATGCACAGAAACCTTTTACAGATTGACCATTTGACTTGAAGAAAGTGCACAGAGTAAAAGGGAATCTGCCAAAATGGCAGGAGTGAGTGAACTGTTCTCAGTGCATCTATTTTAGCAGCAAGAAAAAAAAGTAAAATAGAGTGGCTTAGTCATGTGCAGCATTCAAGGTCAGCTTAACCTTGGGTTTGAGTAGCAGCACTCCATCCTCTCCAGTGGAGTCAGGGAATGATGAGCATTCCACGGACACCACCTGGTTTTATGAATATCTTCAGCATCAGGAAAAATACTTGCTTTATGAAGAAGCAAACAGAAACACAAGGGAATGCCCAAGAATCCAACAGCACATCCAGCAGTGACAGGCTGTGGTTGCCAGTCCTTCTCTGTGGCTGTGTTCTCCACAGAGTAAGCTGGGGGAAAGTATCAGTATGTCACTGACAAAAGAGGGCAATGAATCCTTCATCACCAGAGTAACTCCAAACTGTATTCACAAGCAATACAGCAATTTCCTTAATGGGCACTTTCTGAACAGTGTTTCTCTAGAGAAGTTCATTATTTTAAGAAAATCCCAGGTAGTTTCAGGACAGCAAGTCTCTTCCTTCCATAACCCTGGGGGTGCAGGAGCTGCCCCAAGGTGTCTGCATTCTTCGTGGTGGTAGCAGACCCAGCAGTGCAGCTCTGACTCTAAGAAATGCTGGCTTTCACATAGAGAATACAAGAAAATGGGAGCCAAAACTCAACCCAGTCAAGTCGAAAAATGGGCCTGTATCCATTTTTTCCCCTTCTTTTAAACACTAATTTTCTGTCCTCTGGGTCTTTTTAATTCTTCTCTCTGCTATTTTTGTCACAGACAAGATTTGTGCTTTTTATTTGACACAGTCTTTTCAGTTTTTCTGGGAAAAAAATAAAAAAGAGAAGCTGTGGACATAGTGTCAGCTACAAAGGACTACAGGGAAGAATTCTCTGCTGGAGAAACTCTATTAGGTGTCACACAGCACCAAAGGAAGGGAGGTTTGGTACAAGCTCTTTACCTTTGGGCAGGTTTTTTTCCCATTTTTAACCCTGGGACATTAAGAACCTTTCCAGAAGTAAAAGTTCACTCTTCCCTCCTGAAGTACCAGGACTTCCCAAATGCATATAGGATGTGGACACACACATTTGTTTTCATTTCAGACAATACCCCCTGGACACGGTGCAGTTACTCTTCATGGCCTTTATAAAAGAAAATGTTCAGACATTTGCAGGAACAGAGTCCCTTTTGCTTCCTGACTTGAATATCATAGTAGATTTATGGACTTTGCAAGTACCTTCATGCTCAGAGGGCAGGATCTGTTGCAGGATGAGTTTTAATACAGAATCACAGAATGTCTTAACTTGGAGGGGACCCAAAAGGATCATCAAGTCCAATTCCTAGCCCTGCACAGGACACCCCAAGAACCACACCCTGTGCCTGAGAGCCTTGTCCAAATGCTCTTGGGGGTCAGGAACCCTTGGGGCTGTGACCACTTTGCTGGGGAGCCTGTTCAGTGCCTGACCACCCTCTGGGTGCAGAATGTTTTCCTGATATTCAACCTAAACCTCCCCTGACACAGCTCCAGCCCCTCCCTTGGGTCCTCACCACAGAGAAGGGACCAGTGCCTACCCCTCCTCTTCCCTCAGAAAGGGGAAACTGAGGAGATGTTTGCTCAGACAAGAACAATTCCTTGACTGGCAACATTTCTTCTTCTGTCACTTCTCTGAAAAATTGCCAAGAGGAACTTTCATGGGCAGCATGACCCCTTAGCCATGCTGTTTCCCAGCTAGCCTGCTTTACATGAGCTAAAGAGACACCTGCCTTGTGCCAGCAGAAGGAGAGCCTTTCCCCATGAGAATGGTGTCATTCTGCTGAGAAGCATCACTGTGGCACGGAGCTGTGGCATTTTCCAACAGACGTGGCAGCCTCACAATGTGTCATGCACCAGCACAGCCCTGACCTGCCCTCACCTCCCTGTGCCTGTAGTTGTTTAGCAGGAGGCCAGACCTGGGCTAACACGGCCCTGCAGGGCTCTGTGTGATCAGAACAGGGGCAAAACAAGCTGCTGATTGTGCAGGAGCCTGTGCCTGTGAGTCCTGTGAGCACTGGGCTGTGAGCAGCACTGCAGCAGAGCAGCAGCCCTGCCTGCAGAGCAGCCCTGCCTGCAGAGCAGCCCTGCCTGCAGCAATCCTCGCTGCCCCTAGGGATGCCACAGCCCTCCCAGGGACATGGCTGGGTTCAGTGCTGCTCCCCAAAGAGAGCAGCAAGGGCTGGGGGACTGGGGAGGGAAAAGGGGAGAAGAACTGCCAATGCTGAGCTGATGCCTTCCTGCTCCTGCTTCTGCTGCTGCTGCTGTTTCCTGGGAGCTGAGGGTCAGACCAGTTCTATTTTCAGGATTTAGATAAAAGTTTCAGTCACAGGTCATGACTCCCTCAGTTACAAGGGATTCTGACCATTTTTCCTGCGGGGTGGGAACAAGAGAGCAGCTGCTCTGCTGTGCCTGCCAAGCTCTGTCCTGCCTGGCTGGAGTGCCCAGCTCAGGGAAAGCTGCTTCCTTCATCCAGAGGCCATAAAGATGCTGACACCCACAAACCTGCACACCAGGGGAATTGAGGCATGGTGTCCCAGAGCTGGCTTTCAGTACATATTGTCTGTGTCCCTGATGGTGTAAAGGCTCTTTTCTCAGACACTGCCTTGCAAGGCACAGGATTTCACAGAATCACTGCAAAACTGGAGATCCCCTGACAGGAGCAGAAAAATAGAGGGCTGGGAGAAAGTTCTGCATCACTGAGCCCAATTGCCTGCAGCCACAGGCCATGGTTTCCTAAGATCCCCTTCATGCAGCAGTGAAGGGGATCATAAAACTGGTTTTACCTAGTTTATTTTACTTTAGCTTACTTTAGTTTACTTTCTTTACCTCCACCTCTTTGTCAAGAGGACTAATTTAATGCCTCATTCTTCTGATTGCTGGAAATCTTCCCAAAATTTCCAGCCTTCTACCTACTTGTTCTTGTGTCAATGTTGTTCTTGAGCTGAAACAGCTCTTCTCCAGCTTTAGCCCTCCTCCCAGCTGTGATTGTAGACAGCAATGACTTCTCTCAAAGCCATAGAAAGGAAAGGCTGCATTTGCTGCACTTCCCTGCAGCTGTTTCTTGTTTTAACAGACCTTTTTTTGTGTTTCTGTGCCAGGACTGACTGCCTGGTGCTCCAGGTAAGATCTCATCAAGCCCCAGAGCAGGGGTGTTCACATTGGCTGTCTGATGCATCACCATGGATTCACAAAGTCTCTTGGGGCATGCCAGAACATCTAACTTCACTTATTTCTCTATTGTTTCAAAAGGATAAACCCCATTCCACAGAAATAGTGCAAGTCAGGATTCTCTCAGTGCCCAGCCCTGCCCTTCATATGATCACATCCTTCTTCACACTTCCATCTCTCCTGCTGCAGCCTTCAAGTCTATCCCACTTTTTGAACAGTTTTATGAACCTCCACTATTGTGCTTATCCACCCTGATTTCATCTCAGCCACAAGTTTTGAAGCATCTCCTTTTGTGCCAGGAAAATTAGAATTATAAATGCAACCAATCTCCCCCATCAACCCTAAAGGGACACCAGGGTCACCACCACACCCCAAACTTTCCCAGAATATACTCTCCATAGTTTTCCAGACATTTTCTGCACAATTCCACTAATCCCTGTTTTCTGCAGTTTGACTAATCCTGTCACCATGTCAAATACACCATAGAAGTCCAGAGAGATTAGATCTACTGCACTGCTTTTGTTAGGAAAATCAATTATCCTATCAAATAAAATCATCAAATGCATCTGACACAACATTGCTTTGGTAAAGCTTTGCTGCATTCTTCCCCTCAAAAAGAAGTCCTTTTACTTCCTGAAGCTTTGTATAACTTTGAGGTCAGAAAAACCAGCCTTTAGTCACATAGATCATATTTTTTCCTTTAAAATATATTCTAAGTGAGTGCTACACAAAGGGGTGACAGGAACAGTGGCCCATCTGGAGCCACATCCCATACAAATTGGCTCTAGCAAAGCCACAGCAGAACAGCACCTAACCTCTATTACTGGCCTTTCTACCATTTTTAAAAAAATGTTTGGGCTTTTTTACATCCTTTACTTCAAAAGAGGTTTGAAATCATGCTTTTACAGTGTCAAAGTACAGACCCGTGGGTTTAGGAGTCAAGCAGACCAAGTTCCAGAAAAATAATGTAAAATCTGGATTTTCACAAGACCCATGGAAACAAAATGCTGAATCTTTTCCCAGGGCAGTGAGGAAATCTCTTCCCTAAAACAGGCCAGAGAATTTGAAAGTGCATAGAAGCAGGTGATTAGAAATGAAAATAAAATTTTGAATATTACATGTGTTTTGTTTGGGTTTGTTCCAAAGGCTTCTGGATGGTGCAGGTAATGGGCTATTAGATGTTCACAGCCTTCTGGCTGGAGATCTAATTTTAAGCATTTCTATATCCTCTGGTCACTCATGAAAAAGGGCCTGGGTTTGAGTACCTGGTGGGCTCCTCTGTGTTAAATTTATGTTACCAAGTTATCCACATTAACATATTTTGTCTCCCTGTTTCCCCCCCTCCCTTCATCCTACCCAGTGGGGAACTCCTTGTTCTTGCCTCAGCCAGGGCAGCCTTTTCACTTTTCTCCCTGAAACCTAATTTTCGTGATGTTACTCCCCCTCAGGATGACCAGATGTGATTGCAGTGCCAGCTTTTCATAGCTCAGGTCTGTGAGGAAGCCCTAAAGAGATTATTAACCCACAGACATGGAATTTATGAGGGAGGAAGCTGGGGAAGAGGAGGGTAGAAGGCCATGAGCTGCAGGGGTTCCAGTGCCAGAAGTGCTGTGGGTTTGGCAGGTCATATCACATCTTTATGATTCCTTTTCCTGTCCTCATGCCTGAGAAAGAGTCTGTGATTCACTGCTTACTCCTCTACTACTCCTTTGCTCAGCACAGCCCTTGGCCAGGGCTCTGCATTCCCCCCTCCTCACTTTTGGTATCCATCAGGACTGTTCCAGTAGCTACTGAGACAGACCTCCAAGACTGTGCAGGTCTGCAGTAAGGTGTTCTCACTAACTGTTTGTACTACACACACACAGTAAAGATGGTCAGCTAATGAAAATTAAGAAAAATGAGGGCATTTCACTTGAGCTGTTCTAGGACCGTCTTAAACAGCCTCGCATGGGTAATTTACCTCACACTGCTATTAGAAAAAAGTAAAAGTCAGTTAGAAGAGAATGGAATTAGAAGAGAAAGTAATGAAATTCAAACATGATTATTATCAAAGACAGGTTCTAATACGATACCAGAGTCCAGCTGAAGGTTCAGACAAATTTGAACTTAGTGGCAAAAAAAATCCCCACTTAATTTTCTGTTTCACAAAACAGATTTATGAACCTAATAAGGAAATTTTAGCAAATATGATTGTGCAAGGAAAATATTCTTGTCGTAATTAATCCAACTCAGAAATCGGATGCCAGCAAAGGGGGAAATTTCCTTCTCATTTATATTCTTGACAAACCACTGAAATAAGAAGAGCTTCAGGAAAGTTTAAGACTTCCTCTGTATAACTATATTGCTTGACAGTAACAGGGCTCATACTTACATTTAGATGGTTCTCCCATCATACTCAAATATTATTGACTGTCATTATTTAATGGGCAAAAGATCTCTGGAGAAAAATCCAATGTCAGGATTGAAGTTTTTCAAAGCAAAATGTATTTTTATATCTGAACACAAAAATTAGAGCAGACAGTACTACTTATACAGCAGAGAATGTAACATATATATCATACCAAGTGCATAAATGTAGAATCTTGATCCTCTATGTCATTAGAAATAGCTATACTAAAAATTAATGGCATGAAATTGCTTCACATCAGATATTCCAAAGAATATTCTAATAACTGAAATATGGAGAGTTACTGAAATAAAGCACATAAATAGCATCAGGCACACAATGCCTTTTTGTTCAGTGGCTGCACTGCTCTTGACACAATAGAGCAGTTCCTGGAAAAGAACCCTGAAAGGACTGAGCTGGCCAAAGTAATTAACACACAGGATTGTTTTCTCTGCAAAAGAGAGGACAGGAAAATCACATCTGCTTTTGGACCCAGACGTGTATTCCTCATAGTGGTGTATGGGAGAGACAACGCTTGCAATCAACCCAGTAACACTGGGTTCCTGTTTGGCTCCACATCAGTGTTCCTTCAAGCTGTGCTGCATTCAGCCATGCCCAGTTCTGCCTGACACTGGCACAGGTGGGAGCATCTCCATCCACTGCTCTGTATTTACACAGGTAGAGCTGAGAGATTAATCATTTCTTCACCCCCTTGATAGGTATGATTTGGATTCCTTCTGTCTTGAAATCCTACCTTGACAAACACTGAGGTATCTCTGACCTCAAATACGAACGCAGCCCCTGTTTTGGTTCTGCCCTGAGTTTTCTAACAGAGACAAGAGGGCAGCAGTGATGATGGCACCACAAATGCTGCTGGCTGCCCACACACCCACACTACTGCCCACAGGCCAGTGGCTCCTGTTTGGAGCTGCCTCTCACAGATACTTCAAATCCTGCAGACTCTGTGAAGGCAGGAGCCCATCACAGCTGTAGAGCACTGAGCCTCTCGTACCCCACAGTCTGGGGAAGTTCCAGTGCTCTCTTTGCTGGGAAAGGCTGTGCCAGGCTCAGGAGGGAAGCCTGGGAAAACAAATCCCCCTCAGAGGGTGCTTCACGCTCCAGGGCCTTCCCTGCCATCCCCAACATCCTGTCAGTGCTCCTTTGCATCAGCTACACCACATGGTGCCCCACACACATCTGCAAGGACCTCCGTACCAGGGAGCATCTTCCACACTTGACAGGTGCCTGCCTGCCACATCTTCACAGCTTCAGAGACCTCCCTGCTCACATGGGCTTCCTGACCCTTCATATCCCACCAAACCTGATCAGAGCAGAGGTTCTGTATCAGAACAAGAGGGACAGAGGTTCTTTACTTGTTTGATGGATTCACCCAAGTTAGATTTGGGGAGACATCTGAGGATCTGTTATTCACCTCTACTCTGCAAATGTCTGTCTGGAGAGCCAGGCAGGCACCCCAAGGAGTCACTTTTGCTTTCCTGAGGGATTACATTAGTGCTGGCTGCTGGGGGTTGCTCAAGCCCAGCAGCCTGGCAGGGGTTAAAGATCCAGCTGGGACTACCAGGAGAGCAAGCAGGAGCCAGTGAGCATCGAGGCAGGAAGGGGGAGAGTTGTTTTAGTCATCTCTGCAAAAATAATAGCAACTCTGAGGGGAAAAAATCCAGGTAAATAAACATGGTGTGTGAGATAAACGAGACCCTGGGGATGTTTGTTCCTGCACTGCCAGATCCATCATGCTTTCCCCAAAGGGTATTTCATTTCCAGGGACTGGGGTTTTTCACTCATTTACTGCACCAAGAGGCATTTGGAAAGGGAAATCAAGTAAAGAAAAGCATCCTTCCTGCCGTGGCTGTGGGTGGGAGGAGAGGGGATTAGAGGATGAGCCAAGGGTTAGAGACACAGGGTGTGCCTGTGAGGCACATCAGAGTGCCTTTATCCTCAAACACAGGCAGCTGAGACCCAAATGCATCACTAGAGCCTGATCCTGCAACACCCTGGTCACAATGCAGCAGGGACATTAGTTGCAGAAGTACAAACTTCCTGGGACTGTCTTTCCAGGTCTGTTTCATTCCCACCATTAAAATATCTCTGGTTTCTGTGGTGTGAAGCTCCAGCTGGGAGCTGCTGCAACAGGGGTTTGGGTATTGTTGGAGAAATTCTCATGCAGTGAGGATATGGCCCCTCATCCCAGTAGGGATGAACTCCACAGCTTGTAATGCATCTTCTGTGCCTCTCTGAGAGGCCAAATTTCGAGTCAAGGTTACTTCTAAGACTCTGAAAATAGAGCAAGTACAGACACAAAAAACTTAAATAATCTTCTTAAAACTTTTCAGAGCAGAGAAAAGGTCAGATTATAGGTGTATCTGTGGACAAGTTGTTCCTTTTGTTGTGTAGTTGTTGTTGTTCTAAAAACTCACAAAAGTGAAAAATAATGAAACATTTCCTCAATACCCATAATGAGTATAAAATCATTTCAAGCAGATGTAAACAAATACCATTAGGTAATTAAAACCAGAGATAACTGACTGGCTAAATTCCTCTGGAGTCCACTTCAGCTTTTGATGAGACATTGATACTTTTGCATATGCAGAATTGAAAAATTCATCAGAGAGGGTGGAAAAAAGAGATCAGTTTTATCAATGAAAAAAATGTGTGTTTATGCCAGAGGAGTATCCCTGTAGCTTGTCTTAAAAGCAAAGATTTATCATTCTGCCTATTTCCCTTGGAAAGCCTCTGCTTGGTTTCCAAATACCATTTTCGCCCAACTAATTTATTCAGAAAAACATCCTGTGTCCTCAGCTGCTGTGGTGATAGGGAAAAGGTGGCAGGTTTGTACAGGCACTGTAAGCCTTTCTTTATGGGGAAGAAATAACTTTGTACAAAACCTATATATATGTGGAAATGTATGTTTAGGACCAAATGTTGTCCTCAGTGGTATAAATCCCAAACAACTCTGCTTCAGTAAGTATAATCAAATCCCGCTGGTCACTCCGCAGGAAAACTGAGAAGAGATTTTGAGCTTTGGTGAATATTTGGTGTTCACAACCATAAATCCTGTGCTGGTGGATTTATGTGCCCCTCTAAGCACCTGCTGCAGAACATAGATCAGGAAAATTAAAAAGTGGCATCTTGTGTGAGGTTTCTCCTGTCCCTACCAGCAAGCATTTTCTCCAAACAGGCTGGGCTTTGAATCCAGCCCAGGCAATGTCCCTCCTGCTCCCTGGCTGCTGTGAAGCTGCCACCAAACCCCTCCTTCACCCTACCAACAGGGCTGCACTCCCACAGCATCTCCCGTGAGAGTCTGTGGTGCTCTCAGAGAGCAGAGCCAAAGGACATCACACATTGTGCCTTCCTGAGTGGGTGTGTGTGATCACACAGCACCAAACACCCTCTACAACGTGGAGGCTTCTCAGGCAGTTTTAGGCCCTTGCTCTTCTGAATTTAAAGTTCATCATCAAGACAGCAACAATATATAAGCTTAGCAAGACTGAATTTCAGTCATCCTGTTTCAGTTCTCAGGAAAAGCTCACAAAGGAATTTATAAGGGCAGAGGATTATTCTTAGTTTACAAGTGGGGAAACTGAGGCACGGTGCAACAAAGCAGATTCTCCACAGTCCTGCTCCTGTCTTGGCCATTTACCTGTCTGCTTCTGTTATTGCTTCACTGAAAACGCCCTCACTGGGGCATGGCAAAACCCCCTTCCCTCCCACTTTGCACTCTCTCTCCACAACTGGGTCTTTCCAACTTGATCTTTCACTCCTGGAGTTCAGAGCTCAGTATCCAGCACCAAATCATCAAAGAAACCCAAAGAGGCATCTCACTGATGCAAAGGACCTTTCAAAAGAGAGGGAACAGAAATAGAAGCATGAGCTGCATCAGACAACTATTCCACCAAAGTAAGGCAGCAGCAGCTGAGTAGAGAATAAAAGGAAGAATGGATTAAAGGAGATACTTGAATCCTGAAGAGAGTTCTGCATAGCAAATGATTTACAGGGGGGGTGGCAAAAAAAGTAAAAGAATTATCTAGCAATATTTTGCAAAAGTTGCTGGAGAAGTAACATTAACATAGGAATGGGAAAGTGTGGACAGAAAAAGCAATCAAGAGTTGGAGAAACAGCCAGACACTGTCTGTAAAATCAGCAAGCATCTAAAGTGGCCAATTTGGTGTTTCTGTGAAAGGTGAAAAGCACAATGCTTTATCTGTCACGAAGCAGTGTCGATTGGAGCAGTGCTTCAGGAAATTATTGAACAAGCAAGAAACAACCTCTGATCATGGCATTCCAGGAGAGGAGTAAATCCGAAGAATTGCACTCAGGGCTTAGACCAATGTGGCCTGCAAATGTCTGAGCAGTAATCCATTGCTTAACAAATGGGAAAGCAGCAGGCAGCAATTGCTGCTCAGCAGAACTGCTCAGAGCAGGGAACCAGCTCTGCCCAAGAGTCTCACACAATATCAGGCTGAGAAAGCACTGCTACTGAGAACCAGGCTGAGGAGAGTAAAATTGCTGAAGTGTGAAATCCGGTTGGAATTACTCAAGAATCACACTGGAGACTGGCCCCAGCTGCTGGGTGTGCATCCTCAGATACATATTTTTACCAGCCTTTAAGTGGGAAACATTCCCTGGGCCCAGCAAGCAGCATTGTGTAAGCAGCCTCTTTTGTTGGATTCTGGTTTGTTGCTGCTCAAACTTGCAGTCAGTCTTCGGTGATTTGCTGAAGAGGATTGGGCACGCTGGAAATCATTTAATTTCATCATCTCTACCAAAAGAATTCAATAGTTTACACCACCCGCTGTTGTGAAAGGTGATTAGTGAGCCTGGATTTTCCCTGCAGGCAATCACAAAGGATGCCTGACCTGTATCTCTGTGGGAAGAGTAACAAAGTCAGTGGTGTGGCCCCTGTTTGCACCAGCAGAAGAAGCCTAAAGAGGAAAAAAGGTTTATTCTCGTGTCTTTGCTGATAACTGTCTTAAATGTGTTCCAAATCTGCTGCTCCTCAATACCTCAGGACTAGACACTGTTGCAGTATGTGAAAGCTTTGATGTTTCTGAAAATTAGCTCTGCTTTAGGATATATTTGCCCTAGGTAACATCCTAACTGGCAAGTATTAAATAATCGGCACATCTAGAAGTGCAGGAAAACTGTAAGCTCTCAAAGATGGAGTGGAAAGTTAGGGAAGGAAGGGTTAACCAGCCTTTATTTTTGCCAGCATCTATACATGCTCTGTTCCCCATCTGCCCCCGTGAAGTGTGAAATGCAGCAGATGTTTGATCCTGATCTATCAGCCTCCATATAAATGAAGGTTGAATTAGTGAAGAAGAAGGCAGAGCAATGTTTGCCAGAGAAGAGCAAGAAGATTTCTGACACCTGGGCAACTTAATGGTGGCAGATGGCAAAAGCTGAAGGCAACGAGAGGGAGAGATGTGCACCAGCAGCTGGTGCACAAATGGGGAGTAGAGAGGCCTCCACTGAAACGGCACAGGAAGAATTTAATACCAGCAGTTCTGTAAGAATGATAGTGTGAATATAGAAAGAGGAGCCTGTGCTTTAATTCAGAAAACTATCGTCAAAAGTACCCTATGGATTGTCAGCCAAGGAGATTTTCACAGCAAGAAGCCATTTATTTGCATCAAACACTGTCAGTCTGCATAACAGCAGCTTCTGGGTCATTTAACAACACTCCAGATGTAGTTATTTTCTCTTAGGCAAGCGGCTCAAAAAGAGCTGTGCTAGAAAAAGGCAGAGCTGGCATATAAAGGGGGACAATCAAGCAGCATGTGGAAGCGATTAGCCAGTCATTGTGATGTAACTCAGTTAAATGAACACTTGGGTGTCCTGTGGCTCTCAGCACAAGGCTGCAAGATTGTGGCTAAACATGGGGTTGCATTCACACAGGTGCTGCCTGCTCTGCCACAGGAAAAAGAAGAGAAACCAGGCAGAGCCCTAAATCTGGGGACATCAACAGGGTTTCTTGATATTTTTTTCATTTAAATGATAGAGGTGAGATTAATGCTTGTTGCCAAGATAATTGTTGGGGATTTATCTTCCCCCACACTGGACTCATCCTTTTCAGGGAATAGCTGCCCTCTGCAAAACTCGGATCTGAGTTGAGGCTCCACAACATCCAAGAGTATCTCGACGTGCATGACAGAATTTTGCCCTTTCTGGAAGATCCTTTTTCCTGCTAGACTAATTTTCACTGGCACTGTGATTATGCATCCCGGACACAACCTGTTACCTGTCATGCACACCACACCTGCAGCCTTGCCAGGCTAATGCTGCACTGAACACTGACACTCTACAGAGACACCCAGCCTGGAAGAGTCATTGACAGATCATTCCTGCAATTCCTTTAATACAGCATTCACACCAAGTGTCTATGGATTACTGAGACTGCCTGCTGCTGTTTCAAAAAGACTCAGCTAGTGGGTAGAAGGAATTCTGTCTGATAGCTATGCAACTTCAAAATATACTCACACTGTTCCTACAGAATTTGTGACCACAGGAGGAGAAAAGGTTATTGTATATGCAACCTGAGGCTTTAATTATATCATGTCCTTTCTTTTGCAAGTAGAAATGTGTATTTGTAACTGATAGTTACACTTTCTAGTTACGTATCTATCAGATTCCTGTTATAATGAGAATGACTCATAATGAAATTATGCAGTAGTTGATATGTTCATTATATTATTTGGCTTAATGTCAGCATGCAAACTGCAAACCTCCTAAATTACTCCTGTCCTTCATCCTCCTTGGCCATTTCCTACCTAAGTACTGGTCAGAAACCAACAAAGGCACTTTAAGTTGTTGCAACTCCTTTGCAAGCAAAGGGTTTTCTCAAAGAGGGTCCACTGCCATACAGCTGAGCAGTAATTTCCTCTCCTACAGAATAGGATTTTCCTGATGCAAAGCAGAGTGAAAGCACAAGTGAGCCCTCTGCTTCCCTGGACAATCCTGTTTGCAACATTCATATAGTCCAGGCAGACAGAAAATTGGCATTCCTGATCAGATCACCACTCCACTGCTCCCTGTATCTTCTTTCCAGCAAGGAGCAGATTGGTGTGCCAGAAAAATGGAACAGCAGCAGAGCCATAGGAAGGATGGAGTACACCAGTCCCATCAGTGATGGCAGCTGCTGTTGCTGCTCAGTGATTAGAAAAAGCCTGAGGAAAGGGGGAGGATCATGGAATGTCTCCCTAAGACTGAACCATGTTAACTAATCAGCTCCAGAAGATCTTTCTGGTCATTCCCTGCCTATGCTGCACACCTCTAACAGTTTATTCCCCCTTCAATTACCACCCAAGGTAAGAACCTCTCCTCTCCATTCAGTCCACAGCCCCCACAGGCAGATGTCACCTGCTGCTCCCCAGATCTGAGTGACTTTAACTTACTGTGAAGGACTGAGGCCTTTGGGATCACCCTGGCAGAGAGGTCCATGAAGGAGGGGGAGCTGAGGGAGCTTTTTATGAATCTTGTTATATTCAGCATACACAACTGGGACCTGTGAACATGGGTGGCAACAACCACCTGCTTTAACCTGGCATTGAACATTCTTTTGTCCAGTTCAGCACTGAAATCTCTCAGAAGATCATCAGCAAAACCAGGACTCCTAGACCTGGGTATCTCCAACCAGAATCTTATGTCTCTTGAACTGCTGTGTCATCTCACTTATAAATCACTGGCACAGTGAGACCCTTACTGAAACAGAAATATATTTCTTGGGACAATGAGAACTTTTCTTTTTTTCCTTTTTCTTTTTCTGCCTGAAGGTGAATGAAGGGCACATGAAAGATGCAAGATAGGTGACACAAAAAAATATTCTTTAAATTATTCAGAGAGAAGGTATTGTTCAGTCAGCCCTGCTATCAGTCAGCATGTAGTTGTCCACCCTGAGATTTCTGCCTACAAAATTCAAAGTCCCCTTTGCTGCCACCAGTTCTGGGAGAAGCTTGATGTGCTAATAATTCTCCGCTGTAAACTGAGAAACAAAACTGGAGCCTTGAGCCCTCCCCTCCAACCCACTGACTGTGTAAGGAGCAGTGGGTAAAGAGGGAAAGGGAGGATGTCCAAGAGCAACAGCAAGTGTGGGCATGGGGAAGCACAGAGAGCAAAGGCAGCTCTGTTAGGAGCAGCATTGATTCAGAAGCAAACATCATGCTCATGGTCCCTCCTGATGTCCCCATCTATGGCTGGCAGCCACAAGCTTGCTGTCACTCATGGTTTCAGGGAAGGCCAGTGCAGAAGGAGAAGAGACCAGAGGCCCATGCTATGCACAAACACTGATTTGTTGTTTGGCAAAGCGAATCTGCCATTAGTGCTATCCTAATCCTTTCCTTCCCAGGGTGTCTGGCAGCCATAGCTGGGGTTTCACTGTGGTCTGCTTTCCTCCTTGATCTCTCCCAACACCATTCATTTCTGGGATGTCTCCTGAATGGCATTTTCATTTAGAGAAAAGGGCTGTGAACCAGATGCTACTAAAAAAGCAGGCAGGTGTGGAACAAGCAGCAAAAGAACTAACTCTCCACTAGCTCTGTCCCAGCCTGCCTTGGGTCCAGGGTGCCTCTCCAATCCTTCAGCCCATGAGTGCCTTTGCTGCTGGCAGAGACATCTGTGCTGGTGGCTCTTACTTTTGTCCACTAGGGACCACACTGAGATCAGCAACACCAGTGATAGCAGATGTTAACAAGCCTTTCTACATCTTGACCTGGGCTGGTCATTAACTGACCACCTAGAAGAGGCTCCAAGATCTCCTCAGAGCACAAACATCTCTGAGCTGGGATTTGGTGATTAGCACAGCTTTACTGAAAACAGCAGCGTCCTGCAGCATCTCTCACCACCTCTCTTCCCCACATCACAGGCACCTCGAATGCACTGGTCTCATTTCTTCTCCCCACCATCACCCCAGATGCTGCTCGCTTACAAATTTAGATTGCACGTCCCGTCCCCCTGCAAATGGTGTTTTGCCTTTTGGGAAGCGCAGTGTACATCTGTGACTCTGTGCCTACACAGCTGAGCGCGGTCCCTGCGCCCGCCTCGTTCTCTTTTTGCCACAGCTGCCTCACGGAGTTTTAAGAACTTTCAGCTTCCAATCACTACTTCCACTAAGTCCTGCGCCAGCCTCAGCCTGCGGCGGGGGCGGACGCTGCCGGCTCCTCTCGCTGCTCGCATCAGCCCCGAGAGCCGCGGCACCTTCCATTCCCGGGAGGGATTTTCTCCTTAGTTTCAAAACAATGTGTGAAAGCCTGCCCTGCAGAAACAGTAGCCTCAGTGAGTTTAAGGATGACTGAAGCTATTTCCTCTCCCGCGGAGGTTTAAGAACTACGGAGGGATGAATGGAGTTAGACCTATCGCTGCATTCCTAGCAGCCATCCTATTACAGCCCTGAATAAAAGCAGGAATGGCATGCCTAGCCTAGGTTAATAAACCCTACGGAGTGCATGCCTAAAAGCACTACGAAACAGCCTTAAGTCAGCTGGAGAAAACTAATTTCAAGCATGGCTGTCTAGTGTGCCTGTCGTTCCTATTACCCTTCCAAACTATTTCAGACATTTTGAGCAGCGAGTACTAAGCGATGAGTGAGCGGGGGTTGTGACATTAATGGTCCAAAAGGGTTTGGGCGCCGGGAGGGAGCGATGACAGCGCTCCACAACCGGTGGCAGTTCGGAGGATTCCGCTGGATCTCTGTTTGTCAATAATTAGGCTTCGCCTCGGAGGAAGATGTGACAGCTATCGGAGGTAGGATTCGCACGGGAAACAAAGGGAGCTGTTGCTGCTCGCTGCCCGCTGTTCGCGCTGCGCTCCAGGTGCGGCGGCAGCGCTGGGGAGGGGTCGCGGGGACGTGGGGGGAGAGCCGGGGCTGGAAATGCTGTGGACAGCCCTGCGTTTGATGGCAGAGCTAAAGCACCGTGTTTGATGAGCTCAAACCTCGCTGCCTGCTGAGTGTGCATTCCACGTTGTTCTTCCCGCCGGAGTAAAACACGTAGAGGTCATGCAAGAAAACACTTTACTCCTTTTCTACCGAGCCAGCCGGGCTGTCTCTGAGATGGCAGAAGGGAGAGGGGGAAGCTGCCCTAAAATAAAAGGGGAAGAGGAAAGCTATGGAGCCTGTAAGATGAGGTTGACATGCTATTAATGTGTAAAATGTGTCTGGAGTGCCACCGATGTCATTTGAAAGGGGGGAAACATTCGCGGAGGAAGGTGGTGGGAGGAATTTTCCGGGTGAGGGACTCCTTAGGTTATTGCAAAAGAAGGCGTGATGTGTCCATCCATTTTGCATAATCAAAGCTTTCTCTGCACTGTTGGCATTGTTTTGCTGGACGAGAAATGTAGTTTCAGACAGAGAAAGGCACGATTTCCTCCCGTGTCACTGCCAGCCCCCTGACACCCTCCTCCCCTGAGAAACCAGCGTGGGGAAGGATGCACACAAGGTTTCGTTGGATGCTGAAAGGGCTGTGAGCAAGGGCTGAGGGGGAGAATAACACTCAGTAGCATAACAGGAAGGCTTCCCCTTGAAAAATCTTGTTTCTCTCCAGCCAGAAGTCCAAGAGGTGATAGGCAAAGTTAGAAGCCTCATGTACTTTTTTATTATGTGCCTATTTAGCATCACTGGACAAGAAAATGTCTGAACATCAGGGTTGGGTCTGCATGGCCAGACAGGGCAGTGGGGTCTGCAAGGGGTCCTGGGCTGTGAGTTTGTGATTTTGAGTGTGTGTGACCCTCGCCAGGATGAGCAGCAGGAACATAATGAAAATCTTATTTCCCTGCATATGCAGAGCCCTTCTCATTTGGTGTGTTTGATCTGAGTGTGATGTTCCCTGGGTTGATGAATTGTTTCGACTTGTTCATTAAAGTTTCATTTCCAAACAAGAGAGAGACTTCAGAGTGAGTGGTATTTAGTAACAATAAAATGTTCTGCTTGTGGAAATGCTTCTCACAGGACCCATTAAAAATGCACTTAAAGAAGCTGAGAGTCATATCTTGCAGCGAGAGGTATGGAGTCACTTGCTGGGCTAAATTTTAAAATTAAGGTTATGATACCATTTTAAATCTACTTTAATGTGGATGTCACTAAGAGTACTTTACAATACTGTTGTCAAAACTCACAACTTTGAGAATTATGCTAGACTGATTGTTTTCATTAAATCTTCATCAGAAAAAGAATTCCTATATAGCAGGGACTTACTAAGCAATTTGAATTTACTCATCCTAACTAATGTTCTCTTTAAGGAGAATTTCAGTGTGTTATACTGCAGTGTAAATAGATTGTGATATAATTCATTTAAAAACAAAACATCAATGACAATTTAACAACAAAAGTGCTAAATGCATGCAGTCTAAGTGAATACTGGTTGTGCCAAAAAGAAGCAATACTGGATCAGGAAGGATAAGAATTGCTTTTAAGAAACATAAATATTCCCCATTTGATTCAAGCAAGAACTTTTCAGTTAACTGCATTACTTTGCATTGCAAATTTGGGGGGAAATAATTTCAACCCATATTATGTACTCTACTGAGTACATAAAGATAACAGTGAAAACTTTCTTCCAAAAAAATTGTTGTAGAAGTTTGCAATATGGGTCAAAGAGCTATTACACAGAGATATGAAATCTCTGCCAGAAATGAGCAATGCATGTGGAATTCAAGTATATGGTTTTTCTTCTCCATCTCACTTTTGTCCAGAAGCTTAGACAATTTTACTTTTTTCACTTCAGTGCCTCTCTGAGAGAAGGGTCTGAAGGGGTAAGACCATGAGGAGGTGGGAGACTGCATTCAACCTGTGCCCAGACTTCTTTGGGAGACTTGGGCAAATCCTTCAGCATCTCTGGGAAATGGGCAGTGCAACAAGGTTAATGGGGTAGTGATGCAATGGAAATACAGACCGTGGTGCTCAGGGAATGAGGCTGAACACAGGGCTCCAGATAGGGCAAAATGCAAAGCCAAATTGTGTAGCAGGAGGAGGTTAATGTTTCAGGCATTTTAAACTGTAAAATATGACACAACGCAGATCCCGTGATCCAAAACTAAATCTGCTCTCAAAACTATCCCAGACAAATTGGTGACTTTGCCAGGACCAAATACCCATCCATCTGAGAGCCAGTCAGAAATTACTCCAAATCTCCCATCATTCCATCAATGTGCAGCAGATAGTGAAGCAAACTACATCAGATTGATTCACCGTGCTGAGGAACAATTTCCCTGCTTTCTTCAGAAGCTCAATGAGTACTTTTTTGCCATTTCTGTTATGAGTTGTCTGTGGAGGTCATGCAATTTTCTAATTTATTTATTTTATATTATTTGGGGCTTTCTTCAGCAAACTCTTGGCTTACAGATCTTTTGGGAATGGCAAATGTTTGCAGATTCATACTGTCTTGCTTGGTTCAATCCTGTGGTGTTCCTTGATTAGCTGATTTGTGCAGCTAACTGGCAGAAGACGAATTGCAAATTCCACAACCAAGTGTACTGTTTCATACTGGATTTCCCTCACACTCTGAGCAGTCAGGTTTAAAATTCACATCTTGCAAGTAGTCATACCAGCAACACATCAGCACGGAAGTGCTCCCACCAGACAGATGTGAGAGCCAGGTTAAACAGCTTTCAATTTCATATGAATATTCATGAAAAGTGCTCGAATTCCTGCAGCTCTGTTAAAATGAATAGTTGGCATCATCTGTCATGCACTGCATGGGCCGTTCTCTCACAGCACTTGCCATGTCCCCATGGTCTCCCCAACTCTCCAGTGTAAGTCCACAGTGCCAGTGGAAACTGTTTGTGCGGCCAATTTCGAAGGAAAAAAACCACCATAATGGAGATTTCTAATTTTTCTACATTATAACCTCTCCTGTTGTGCCTGTCTTGCACGTTCTGTGACACAAAGACAGCCAACAGGCAGGACAGCAAGAGAGCATCAACAGTGAGGCAGGGTGTGCAGGAGAAAACGCTGAAAGAGAGGAAAAATAAGGGTGACTGGCAGAAGGGGGGATCAGTGGCACACAGAGCAGGTACAGAGCAGGTAGGAATGGGAACAGCAGGAACACCTAATATACAAGTACAATTTTTAACAGTGAATCTAGTGAATTTGGGTCATTAACCTTGAGGTCTATGGTCTTACCAGACTCAGCCTATGCCAAGCCCTGGAGATGTTGCTCCCAATCCCACCCTGTGCTCACCGAAAGTGCCACCAAGCAAGGGGGTGACAGAGTTTACTTTTGGTCAGGTAGGGGTCTGATAACATGCCATGGAGGTATGGAAGAGGTGTGAAAATGACAGATGAGAAGAAAACTAACACCTGATATATGGCTTAAAAGCAGTCAAAAGCAGTTGTGTGAGGAATTTCTGTCAAACCTATTTCCTCACAGACACAAAAAAAATTCAGCTGTCAAAACACCAAGCTCTTTTACTCAGAAACAAATCAAGGGGAGAAGGTTATAAAACATGAATATATTTGCCTTTTGAGATATTTTTGCACTGTACTTGTGTCATACAGGAGGAAACCTCATGTCTCCCACTGCGTGAGTTCTATTGTCCACGTACTTTATATAGAAAGTCTGGTGTGAGATAAATCAGCAGGGTTGATAAGACTTCATAGAGGCAACCAGCAGTTACACCCCCATCAGATGGCCCCTTTTTACCTTTTCAATGATTTTAAAGTCCAATGATCCTAGATATCCTTTTTTTATTCTAAAAATAGAAGTGGTTCTAAATTGCAGGCACTATGAGTCACACAGTGAGAGTCACTACAGGCAACACACATGTATTCATATTCTGTCAGGGCACCATAACACCAGGCTGATACTGCCTGGGGAGAGTAAGAGAATGAGAAGAATTAGAGGAACTAAAATCAGAGCAAATTCAGAGAATCTTTGCTAGGACAAAAATTGACTCAATGTAGTCTGGAATGAAATCCCAACTGTTAAAATTGCTATTAGGTCTTCAGATACTTTTTTGTTCTTAATACAAAGCTGTCCTGCTACCCATAAATAACTTTCATCTCTGCTTGTGCCAAGTGGGATGCCCCAGCCATTCACAGGTACCCAGCAATTTTTCCTGAATTCAGAGCTCCTCCCATTCTGTGCCACTGCATTGTCCTGAATCAACCACTGCCAGAAGGGTTTTGAAGACCAGAGGAGCCAAAAGAGCATTTGTCCCACTCCCCCACTTCCCTTCCAGAGGATCAGAGCCCAGAGTGAAGCTTCTGCTTAAGCCCAAAGTGATTCATCTCTCCAAGGTTGCCACCCTGGTGGGACCCCTCCAGATATCATTGTCCCTTTGTGCCTGTTTAGGTGTGATATCAAAGGAAGGACAAGATAATTGCCTGCCTTAAAGAAGTGCTGCAGAAACATCCAATGTACTTGGCTTTGTTTTACTCGTGGGCAAGCTATTTTCCACCTCAGCTGAGTGGTACTCCTCTCTGACAGCCATTAGTTATTCACAAATTTAGCTAGGCCTTATAAATGTCGGGCTCCTGAGTGCATAAATAATGTTTCAGAGTAGTAACCTGAAATAAGTCAAACTAGGAATGGTGAGAAGATCTGGAGTATGGTCCCTTTGGGACCTACTACCACTTCTAATTAATATCTGGTACTTAAAGCATCACAGCCCATGGTTAAATCAAAGTCAGAGGGAATAAAGGAATACCAAATCCTCCTGGAGACCTGTGTCCAGGTGCTCCTCAGTGCAGCTGCCAAATACACTGAGTCCCTGACCTCAGTCAGGAGTGTGTGGGCTTTTTTGGGGGTCAGCTCAGGGGACCCATCAGCCAGGCTGCCCCAGGGCTGGCATTGCCTCTTGGTGTCTTGTTGCCTTCCCATTCCCATCTAGCCACCCACTCCTGCACCTCCAGGCTCTCCTGGCCCTCCGAGCTCACAAAACCTCCTCAAAATTGTGCTTTGGTTTTGCCTCGTGAGGGAGTCTACTTGGGAGCTCCAGAGCTGGTGCAGGAAAAGCAGAAGAGCACAGTCAGGTGCAAGCATAGGGAGCAAGGAGCAGCCACAGTCCTGGCACAGCTGAGCCCCCCCAGACTGCTCTGCCTCAGTGGCTTGGTGAGCCTGCTGCAGAAAGAGGCTTCAGACAACCACAGGCTGACCACAGGAATGTGTTGCAGAGCCCAGGACTGGCTGGCTGAAGGGCAAAGAAGGACAACAGTGTGTCTGCACTCATTGGTCTGTGGTGGTCAGGGCCCATCTGGTTATTGATGAGCCATTTTTTAAGTTTATGTGTGGAATTCCAGAGCTGCTGTTGTGGTGATAGGGAAAGAATTGATTCAGCTGTGAAAACCAGCCTTTGTGGAGCTGGTGTGTGGAGGGCTGTTGTGGTTTGGCAAAGTTTACTGCTCTGGAAGAGTTTTGGAAAGAAAGAAAGTGAAAAGAATCACATTAACTAGGACATCTTTTTATTCCTTCAACAAAGAATATATAGTTCAAGGCTTAGGGAGCAATAACCCATGGAGGGAACAAAGGAAGTTCATTTGTAACCATAGCCTTTTATTAACTGGAGAATATGCAAATGAAAGGTCCCCTGACTCTTGAAAACTATTCTCAGTTATGCCTCAGAGTATATAAAATTTTTTTGACAAATTACCCCTTTTTTGTTTGCTTCCATACAGCAAGTTGGTCTGGGTGTCACTCCTCTTTAAAAGCTTTGCTGCTCTCCTAATTATTAATTGCATGAAACACATATTCCCCCATCTTGCTAAAAGCATCACAGGACAAACTCTCTGGATGTTAAATATCCCAAGAAGTCCAAAGCAAAATCTCTTTTGGTTGAGTTTAATTAAAATGATCCAGTATCTTGTGTGCAGCTGATTTGGAAGGATTTTGTCACAGGTAAACAAGCTTTGGGAAAAAAATTGCTTTCATCTCTCCTTGCTTTCTGTTTTAGTCATATTTCAAGTGGATTAGTGTAATCTTTCCTCGGCCAAACTCCACAGCTAGTCTATTCCGTCATTGTTCTAATTTTGTGAAAGGAAATGACTGAAAGCAATTAATTAAAAAACTCTTCAGACATGCATATGTGGATGCGCTTATTCACTAAAAACTCAAAAAACCCCTCTGCATTTTAAAGCAATTTATCTGGTGCATTAAGCATGAACAGGATATCTTTGTTAGGTGCACCTACCTTTTGATATTTCTCCACATAAATATGCTCATTGTGTGGAGATATCTGCAGTAACAGCTCAGACAGAGAGGAGCCCCTGTTAAAGCAGGTTTGAGCTTCAGGTGGGTTTTAATTTTCTTTTTTCCTGCGTGATAAAGTTGATTGATTTCAAGTGAGGAGTCTTTCCCTACTGGGACCTGAGCTGTCAAAAGGCATCACTGAACCTGCAAACTTTTATCATAACACCAGAAGCCCAAACTCTGCTCCAGAACCATTGGAGTTCAGGGAAAATTCCCAGTAATTGACAAGTGAGGTTTTCTTAGCAAAGATATTCTGCTAGACTGAGCCATTATTTTGTGCACACACAGGCACCCACCTGGGGGACAGTGCTAACACAAAGAGTAAACTCTACTGATATGAGTGAATTCATCATCACTGAGATGACACAAGCGGCTTCACACTAAAACCTTGGACTAGGCTATTCATAAACCCTTCAGATCCATCAAAAAGGCAAATTCCCACGTTGTAAAGTGTATTTGATTCCAAAGGAATCAAATAAAACCTCTAAATTTCCTTGAATTCAGGGGGAGGGCTAAGTCAGAACTCTTGACCCCAACGCTGTGCCTGCCCTTAGTAAAACATCTGAGCTGTGAATGCAGATAAGTGCTGGCATCCAGAGCCAGGTGCAGAGGTTCTCCTGGCAGGGCAGGGAAAAGTTTCCTCTGCAGAGTGTTCCTGTGAGTGTTCATCCCCACAGAGTCAGTGCAGCAGCCCTGCTCATCTGCAGGAACACTTCCCAAGCAATTTAAATATTCCTAGGGAGGTTCCTAGAAGATTTAACATACCCTGCTTCTTTCATTGTGAAAATTTGAAGAAAAGGTATTTTTCCACACTTCTTTGCTTTTCAGTTCATTTATACCCTCCTCAGCCTCCATTAAAAGATGCTGCTTGTCTACCCTTTCCACTCTCCATTCTCTTGTCTCTATTTAAAACCCTCACAGCCTGCTGGTCACTAGCCAGGTATCCAGATGGTACTTCTGCACCACATTGATAGGTGCCTTAGAAATAGCAGGCAGAGACTGGAGAAAAAATATCACTGAAGACTTCAGATGCTCTTTTTGATAAATAGCAATTGTGGATCTAATTAGCCAGCTCCATCCTTTTGAGAAGCTGGGGAAACAACAACAGTTGCAGTCCCACAGAGCAAACACACCAGGACACGTCTCTCACTGTCAGGTTTTAGCTTTCCCCTCAGAGCAGTGTCAGACAATGTCCATCTGTCCATCCTTCTTCTGTGAAAGACATCAGGTTCTGTTGGGGTTTGAAGGTTTGTTTCAGAGCCCATCACCCTCCTGCCTCAGCAGCAAGGCACTGTGTCAACTACTTTTATACAGACAACTGGTTTCCAGAATAAAGAGCAAACACTGCTCACCTTAATTGCATGAGCATCCCTCTGGCAGTAATCAGGCTAATTGCTTCAGTCAGGCCAGCAGGACTTGGCTCTAAATCAACCACCAAAATGATTATAGCATAAGTGCAGGAGTTCCTTTACAACTCCAAAGCCCACTTGTTAAACATTATTTACACCTCAGAAACACTGTTTCTCTCTTCCATTTTATCAGGAGAGAAGCAGAAATGTGCCAGAAGCACCTGTGGGAGTGGGGGGCTGAGCCCACCCCAAATGCAGTGATGGGACAGGTCTCCTTGCCCTTTGCTGAAATGCCATGAGAAGTGTACCCTGGGGAAATCCCACTTGCATCATGTCTGGGAATGCCAACAGCCAGGGCTCATCCTCCCAGGAATGGCACAAAACTGCAGAGCAACCTGCCAAGAAGGGAGCTATTGCCTGAATCTGCTGTAGCTGCAGGTTTGACTTATACCTTAAAGCATGAGATAACATATCCTTGAAAATATTTGGCTTGCTCAATAAAATTGATAGATGCTTTCTTTACCTGCAGAAATTTCTAGGGGTTTTCTGAAATCCTATTAAGCAATTTGTGTGCATCCAATGTGGCAAATATTTTAGCATAAAACAGAAGTTCCAGCAGCTTCATTTTAGCAGTTGGTGCTGGAAGGGACAGGGAGTTAAAATCCCCAGAGCCAGCTGTGCTGGACATTCCCAAACCAAGGGACCTGGGCAAGGACCTGACAGGAAAGGCTTAAAAACCCATTTCCACCCAGAGGTGTGTGGGATAGAACCAGCTCTCAAGGATGAGATTGTCAGTCTGTGTTCTAGAGAACTGTGCCTTTTAAAATAGCATTTTGGTCCCTTTTGACGGTTTCCATGACCACCAGTCTCAGGAAGAGCCCAGGCTGGGCTGTGGTTTTTGGCCTGTCCCAAAGTGGAGTGAGACCCACCACTGGAGCAGGAGCTGCCACTCAGGTCCACAGCCCTGAGCTCTGGGGGCTTGAATTAAAATCCTTATGATTTACAGAGTTCAGGGGCGCTGTGGGTTAGGGGGAAGGTCAGCAAGGTGAGAGAGGGACCACGTTCAGCACCTACAACCTGTCCTGGTCCTGCTGAGCTGCTCAAATCTCCTAGTGCAGCTAAAGCTTTTTTCTAGGCAGTTCCAGGCTGCTGCTTCCCCTCTTACAAAAATCTTTACACGTCTCTAATCATTTTTACTGTCAATCTCTGCACTCTTTTTATAACCATTTAAGACTTTATGAGATAGGATGACCAGAAATGAAAAAAGATTCTGAGGATAGAGCATGCAATTGATTTATGTTAATGGCACTGTAATAATATTTTCAGTGTTTGATTTCTTTTTCATTCTGTACACAGCTAAAATGATGATTACTTTTCTATACATCTTTCATTTATTGAACCGCCACTTACGTTGGGCTTCACAAATTTGTTCTCAGGTCTGATTCCAAAGCAGTTAAAATATAATTAATTTAAAATCTGCCAACACATAAGAAGTTGAGGTGATTCTCTCCAATCAATCTTACTAGAATTCATCAATGAATTTCACCAGCTGTCATGCTTCTTGTGCATTTGTCTTTGTAAAGCTCCTCTGACTTCACCAGCTTTGACATACTTAACAACTGTTAAGACTAAAAAAAAACTCCCACTCTGTAATTTCTATTGAACCACATCATCAGCCTTAGAAGCTCCCCAGATGCACATGAATAAATATCATAGTCACCTGTGACAGCATCTTTAATGATTTTAGCATTTTTTACAGTGGTAACTTTCATCTCTTATGCATAAGTGAGAGATACAAAAGTGAAGTGTGCCAAGATACGTTGGAGTTTATAAAGGAAATCAGAGAATAAATGTTTTTGCTTAATTTTGCTTTCATAATAGATTCTGTCTTGAAATATTAGGTGTCAAATCACCTTACCCTAAAAGGATTAGAATATGAAAAGCATCTCTCAGTGATGGGGGAATAAACCCTGACTACTTTTGTGATGGAGTTTGATAACCCAACACAAGGGATTATACAGGACAGTGTCAACAATAGCCAGAGACTGAGCATAAATAGGATTTTAATCTTGTTTGTCAGCTAAAGATGAACAAAAACCAGCCCAATTCCCATCTCAAAGCTGATATAAAATCCAACACAAGTATTTCATCAGAGGCCTGACAGAGCCACTTGCCTTTCTTCTATTTATTACAAGGTGGTTGTGGCCCTGCCTTATTCTGACCGGTGGGAGACAAAAATACAATATCACAAATCTGGGATCTGTTGAGAGCTGAAAACATCAACAATAAAAACATTTTATCTTCAGAGAGTTGTCAAAATTATGGGCAACATTTTTCAAAGCAGCTCATCATCAAGAGTACCTTCAGACCTCCCTGGCAAGCAGAACTGAGAACAGGGGCACTGGTCTTTTGTTCCCAGCCTACAGAACAACAGTCTTCACACCTTCCCTACAGGCTAGAAAACAGGTGAGATGTGGGCAAGTGATTTTACGTTCAAGGATTTCACAGTTGCAAATGGTCTCAGACAAACCTGTTTTGTAGGTGTCACCTAACATCCAAAGTCTCCATTTTTTGAGATGAAACACTGGCACCATTACCTGCTGCAGGCACAGGAGCCCATCCCCAGCACGAGGCCTGAGTGCGTGCCTGTGTGTTCAGCTCGTGCCTTCTTGCATGATACATAACACAGAGGAGTTCCCCAAACAACAAGTACAATTTTAGCTAATTGCCATGTTTATTATTAATGTGTGTGACATGGTAGCCAGTTAAAGCCCCGTGTCAAGCCAGGTGGAAGACAAACATGTAGCCATAAAGATCAATTAAATGCATTTAGGAGGTTGCACGAGTGCAACATGCAGCCCAAGAACGTGCTGGGCCACGAGCCAGCGTGGTTGGTGTCTGAACAGGGGGGGCTGCACAGACCCCAGCACCTCAACACCACACACACACATCCTCTCTGCCTGCCTCAGTCTCCTGGAGGCAGATTTCTGAACTCTTTGGTGTGAGCAGCAGAGAGGAATGAAAGATTGGGACAGTAGCAGCTGCAAATGAATTGCTGTATCACAGGTACTGAGTGATGATTTTGCAGCTCTCAGAGGCTGGATGGGTGATAAGTAATGCCCTGGGGTGGAGAGAGGGAGAGCAAAGTGGCTGGGCCAGGCAAGTGAAAGGCAGGGGGATAATTAATTAGAGACCACACCATTTTCTAGCTCTTTCTCTCCAGCAATTTTTTTTCTGGGTTGTGTGTTTACAGTGTCACAGTAACGGGACCATCAGCTTTTCTTTCAAAGAGCTTGTTACCTGCCAGTAAATTGCACTGTATGATAGCACAAATACAGCAGAATGACATTTTCATTCATGAGGTCTCATAGTAACTGCAGAAACAAACCTTCTCTCTCTGAAGCCGTGACTGCCTTTCAGATTCTCAAGCTCTCATTTCCCAGGAGAGCACTTTTTCCCCTATTTCTTCTTATGTGCTTTTTCATGTTATATTTCTGGCTTTCATGTATACATGACTAGGAAACATTGCTTATCCAAACAGAATCCCTTTTCCTCGTTAACTCATCTTTTTCATCTGTAGCTTATTTTATTACCAGACATGAAAAAACAGCTACAAATTGTATGACAGCATCTCCCCAGCTCCTGAGATTTCAGATGTGTCTTGTGCTGTGGTATCTCTTTCACTAAATCTGTGTGAATAAGACAGAATATGTGTTGCAAAAGAAGTGTTTTATCATAAATTAACCCTCATTTCTTCATTCAGATTCTAGAGATACTGTCAAATTACTTCACCTTCTGCTAACTCCTGGTTGTCTTTACTATCTATACTCACAATTGAAAAATCAAAGTAACAGGCTGTTATATGTGAAAAGTACTTTTTACTGTAAGAAAATAAAACATAAAAATAAATGCTGAAACCAATAATCTTCAGAAAAAGCAAAGGTACAGCTGTCATCCTTATCATCAAGAATGGCAGTAGCATCACAGCTAGAAATAAAAATCCTCAAATTCAATGTTGCATGATGCCAGGTATTGACTGTACCAGCCCACAGCAGGAACTGACCCCTACTCAGTGAAGGGTGTGTGTTTCAACTGAAAAGGTGTCAGAAGAGGGATTGTATTTTCTTATTTGGATGCAGATGAACAAAGGCACAGAAAAATTACTTGTATTGTACCAAAACATACAGGAAGCCTAAAACAAAGTTAGCAGTCAGTCTCCCAAACCCCAGCACAATGACTAAATCCCAGTTGATGTCTCCTATATTCATGGGATCATGCCCATTTCTGCTTTATTCTCCTGGGTCAGTGCACCTGGTGTAAGAGCTGCCACCCAAGTAAGACAAATACTCTGCCTAGATGCAATCCTGCCTTCAAAGCCAGCCGGCAACAGCCTTCTGAGGGAGCTACAGGAAATTCCTTAATTGGTAAACACAGGATAATCTAGGCCAACGGTGGTCTTACCCTGACAGAGATTAACTTTAAGCCTTGAAGCATGAATTTTTATGGAGTTCCAAAATTTAATTTGTTAGTGCTAAATATTATTGCTCAAAGCGCTCTCACAGCTCGCAGACGTGTCCAGTCCATCTCAGGAATTGCACTCCCATGCCAAACCATTCTGTTACTTGTTTAATTAGCACAATTATTTGTGATGGACATTAGAGGATCACGTGAAACCCAGAGGTTTATCTGGTAATGAGTGCCACAGGTTAATGAAGGAGGAGAATGGAGAAGAGCACAACATATTTTTGACTAGTCCCAGTATTCACAAGTGAGATTATAGAGGAAGGTAAATAACACTGAAATGCTGCCAGCCTCATTTCCCTGGATTTCTGAATTGCTTCCCCTTTGCTGTTGCCATGCCAAGCTTTGAATTGCTTTGTGCCCGACTTCATACAAACAAATTTGCAGAAAATTCATTTCAAAGTCTGACTTAACACTAATACAAGCAACAGCCAAACGTGAAAATAGTGTGTTTGAGCAGTTGGGTAGGCTGCTCTTTCTGTGATCACTTAAATGTGGAAGAGAAACAATAAAGCCAGATTTGCTTTTATCTCATCACAACTAAGCCCTGGATTTTGCGTAAACAGAAACCAAATGCACCTAAACCTCTTAATCAGCTTTCTTTTTTTTTCCAAGCACAAAAAAACAAAGCCTAGCTTTGGGGTAGGAAGAAAAGGAAAACTTTGTTGTGTCCTTATAGGAATATTTGAACTCTCTTTTCAAGGGTCATTTTTTCCCATTACATCTCCCAGAAACTACATAATGCTGCAGTGGAGATGAACTGCATCAGGCAGCTGAAGGAAATCTGTGACAACAAACCCGTGTGGAAAACCCACTATTTTTATGTGCACACTTCTAAAGTTTTTATCAAACTAGTGGGAACCAAAACATTTGTTTTCCCTCAAGTACCCGAATTTACAAGGATGCCCAAAGCAATTCAGCGCTGAGCAAGGGAAAAGAGGTGTGCAGGTGGTGTCTGGCCACAGGCAGCAGGAGCAGCTCCTTGGGCATCAGATCACAGCTGCTCCCACCGGGGCCATCACCTCATGGGGAGAGGTGAGGCTGGCCAGAAAGCTGGAGGCAATTAGAGGTAATTAACCCAGCTGGAAATCCATCCCAGGCTGCTATTAGTGAGACACTCAGAGGCAGGAAGGGGACCATGAGTCCAGACTCTGCTTCCCTGCCCTGAGTGGCTTACTTGACAGAGAAATATCCGTGGGAGGATCATCTCCCCTTCCTGTGCTAAGGAAAAACACCCCAGGGTGGGAGTCACCCAATTATTGCCCTCACCTGCCATTACCACTCCTTCTCCAGCTCCCTCCAAATATCCCAGGTGATCCTTTGCCCCCCTCTGCTGCCTCCCATGGTGTCACCAGGAGGTTTCCTCCACCCTAAGCCCAGTGAGGGGTGTTCACTGGACAAGAGGAAGGGTATGGCCATGACCATGAGCCTCATTAGAGACACACAGATGTAAAATAAAAGTAAAAACAAGGCAAGGATTGAGGCAGAACTGTGGTGGTTCAGGGACACCCTGTCCAAGGGGAGGCAGGGACGGCTCCCAGCCACATTCCACAGATCTCAGAGTGTGCAGCACTTCCCAAACCTTTTCCCTTCCCAGCACGAAACAAAGCTGTGTGTCATTTACCCCAGTGGCAGCTGCAGCCTATTTGGGGACAGCCCAGTTTTTCAGATTTGCAATTTCACTCATGGACATTCAACTGTTTTGTAAACAGGTAACAAGTTTGGGTCAGGGGCAACTTCTTTTCCTCAGTGAAACTCCCCTTGCAATGAACTCACTCTTAGCCTGAGAGCAGCCTTGGCAGAGGGGCTCCAAAGGCAGCAACTCAGTTATCTCTGCCCTACAAGATACACAGAACTCCCTAAAAGTTGTGCTTTTTTTTTGTTCAAGAGAACAGAGATGGCACAATTCCCTTCCTCACAGGCAGTAACTTGACCCTGTTCCTTCAGCCCCTGCTATAGAGCCTTTTCAAAACAACAAACCATCCAAGCAAATCCCCAGAAAAGCCTTTTCTAGCTTCTCCTTCACTGTTAGACATGTGAGCAGCCTGAGTGCGCTGCCAGCAAGAGTTGGCTGAGCTGTGCCTTGCCAGGCAGAGCTGCTCTCACCCTGTCTGGGATGGAGCCCAGGTGAGGAGCCAGTGGTGCCCTGCACTAACCACTTGTCACAACCCAGCTCCATGTGGCTTTGCCACAGCAGCTGCTCTGCACTGCAGCAGATAATGACTTTTGGGTCGTGCAATCCATGCTCCTCCTGCCAGGCAAGCACTGGTCACTGCCACAGCCAGCCAAGTGCTCTGCCAGCTCCTGCTTGCCCTGCTCAGCTGGAATTCACCTTGGCACACACTTTCAGAGACACAGCTAAAATGAAGATCTGTCACCCTGGCTTGAGGATTTTTCTAGGCCTTCTGAATTGTGTTTCATACTGGAGTCAGAATTTCTACTTTGCCACACTTGTTCNGGTTAAAAAGCAGATCTGCCACCCTGGCTTGAGGATTTTTCTAGGCCTTCTGAATTGTGTTTCATACTGGAGTCAGAATTTCTACTTTGCCACACTTGTTCTATAAACAATAGCTTTGTTTTTCTAACTGTCCTTCGTTGTTTACATATTTTTGTTAGGAGGAGAAAGTTGATTGACAGTTGTCTTGACAAATGTAGTCTGGGAGGTGGGATGTCATCCTCCAATCCACGGGCACGTTTGGAAACGTATAAAACTGAGTTTTGTAAATAAACTAGTCTTCTTTTTTCCTGCTTGGTCACCACTGTGCCTCGTGAGGTTCTTTCGTGTTGTGTTGTGGCATTGATCACTTTGCTAGAATCACCCCTCTCTCCTTCCACCCCATTTTCCCTCCTTATGTCCTTCCCCTGACCACAGTGAGGGAGTGATCTTTAGCAGCACATGCCCCAGGAAGGCGAGTGGACATTTATAGTGCCACTCAAGATAAGTTAGGGACACCCTGTCCAAGATAAGTTAAGGCCTTTAATCTTTCAGGTCAATTTGCCTCGCCAGCTGTTCACTATCAGAGTTTGCTCCAGCTAAGACTCTCCGGCATCTAAATGTCTAAAAAATGTGCTGCACTTAAGATTTGCTCTTTTGCTCTCATTAATCCCAGTCAGCAGTGGAATATACAAATATTTGCTGTCCCTCCAAAGCTTCAGAGAAGGTGATAAAGCACAGAGCACAAGCCCACAGGGTGAGCAAAGTCTAAGGACCAAAAAAACCCAAACCCCATTTTTAGGCAGTACCAGGTCAATATGTACAACACAGATGCAGAAGATGGGTGTGGGCAGTTCTGGGCAGTTAAACATTTCCTCTTTTTTGGGCAGCAGCCTTTCCTGCCCTGCCATCACCATGAAGCTGACCAGCAAGGAGCACAAAACGAGTCCCTAGTGCTAAGGCTGTCCACACAAGAATAATTGCAAATACAGAATAGCCAGAAAATGGAGTTGACAGCATGAAAATGTCAGTTCAGAACTACCAGTGGGGGGAAAAAAGTGTAAATCACTAATTTTTAAGGACATGACTAGTCTCACTAAGAAGTACATTTAAAGTTAAATTATCTTGACTACAGCAGAGAAAGGTCAGTTAATCCTTTTACTTGGAGCACATAGATATGTGCTCCAAGTAAAATACATCCCTAGGATGTATTTTTTTTCTTGTTCCATGCAAGTTTTTGTATCAGAGGGGTCCCAGTCTTCAATACAATTAAAAGTTATTGAATTTTCATTTGCACTGTTGCCTTGTTCTTATCTTGCTGGAGTAAATGCAGTTTTCAGCCCTGCTCCCCCACAGTATTAATTTTTCCATTGGCTTTATGGAAGCCATCAATTTACTGCCTGGCTTTTCTCATGATTTAAAAGCATCATCTCAGTAACATTGTTATCTACCAGCCATATTTCACAGATATTGGGAAAGTGGTTGATACTGATATCTTACTTAGCATCTGGCTGACAGGACAATTGCAGGGAAATATTGCCAGAGATATAAGGCCATTTCATGATAAATAATGAGCTTTAAAGCTTAACAGGTTGTTTTCTTCAGAAGAAATCATAGCAGTACTCCTATGCACAAAATAGCCACTTACCATACAAAGGCTGAGATGGAAAGTGCCCCTTAATGCATTGAATAAATCTTAGAGTGACCAAGCAAGAGCTTAGCTCTGACCTGAAGCTTTTCATGGCTTCTTGAATTATCTAATTTGCCAGAAGTGAGTGACTGCTTCTGGGAGTATATGTTGCCTAATAATGCATTCCAGAGTTATTAAGGTTTATCATGTAAATCTTTATTTGAATGCTTTTAAAATGCATATTACTTTCTTGATAAACTGTGATGGCTCCTTAGGAGCCATTAATACAAATTAGGGTGCATACCAGATGTAGTAGAAGGTCTTATGAAAAGTACTTATTCCACATGCAGAGTAATCAGCTTTTAAATTATATTAAATACTGCAACTGTAATGTTTTTCCCCCAGTCTCAGTGATCAGATCAATTCTTAAAAATATTTTTTACTAAATTTCCTTCCCTCAGATAAAAGCCCAGTTTTCAGTTGTGCAGCCAGGAGGTGAGAAGTTAGAGACTGACAAATTGCAGGGAGGGGAGGACAAGTTCCTCTCATTTGTACCAGTTAGAATTCCCCAGATACTGTTCATAAATAATTTCCATAATCTAAAAAATGTGTTGCTTTTGATCAGAAACCTCCAGTGTACATGCAGAGCAGAATTTCTTGGTTATTATTCTTACCTCCAGGTCCTTCTATTTGGTGCCTTTTTACAACACAGCACAGCTACCTCTGCCCTGCACAGCGAGTTCACTGTGATAAATTTATTTTCCATAGTCATAGTGGGCTTAGGTTTATTCACCACACCACAGGACTGTTGCAAACTTCCCCACGGGGAAAACCCCACCCTGATGCATGTTAAATGAACAGGATGATAGGGAGAAAAGTTGCACTGACTTCAGCTAAAGTCAGGTCAAATCACAGCATCTCCTTGGCCTCCTTCGAGCTCCTCCAAGGCAAAAAAAGGGTTTGAGCCAGGCACACTCTGCAAGGCAAAACCAGGGGCTGTGGAAACGAGATAGTTTCTGGGGGGATGGTCTAAACATTAGCTCAGTTATAATTACAGATGGCTTGTCTAAAGGAGAGCTTTGCCATGAAATAAAAAAAAGGAGAAAAACCTGAGTAAAAGCCCCCGGATCTGCCCCATGCTGGATGAAGTGACCTTGTAATCACTGTGAGTGGCACACGACCTTCAGAGACTGCTTGGCACAGGTAAAGGGAGGATGGGTTCATTTGTGTATTGTGACAGAAAAACTGGATAAAAATTGCCTTCATACAGGAAAAAGATGTGAGCATGGATCCTATTTTGCTTTTCTAGTGGCAAGATCCCCAGACCTCTCCATGAAGTGTCCTCACAGCTCCACTCCTGCACCCCTGTGCTCCCATGCCAAACAGGGGAGGCAAGCATCTCTCCTGCCTGGGTACAGGGCAATGTCACTTTGCAAACCTCCTCAAGGGCTTGCAAAATATTGCTGGGATGAAACTAGCCATGAGAAATGGTGAAGAGAGTAACATGGAGAGCTTCTGTAGGCACTTGGGGATTTCTGATAAGGCCCTGCAGCACTCACCCACCCCACTCACATGGTCAGCTAAATTAACTCAACAGGGGCTACAAACCCAGGGAGAAATCTCTTTCTGTCTGGCAAACACTGCTTTCTGATCTCCAGTTACAATTTTTGCAAGCTTCTGTAGTGTCAGCACTTGGTACCAATTAGGGATTTGAAGACAACCTGCTGGAAAAAAAGCTGTTAGCATTCCCTGACATATTTCTGCTCATTAGGTTGCAACAGGTAGCAGGGTTCTATGGAAAGAGGGTTTGTTTATGTGTTAAATCTGCAGGTATCCATCTACAAAGTTCTTTATTCATCAGTGATATATCATGCTGGTGTTGAGTACATCCTGTACACACAGATATATCTTCTTGACAGACTAAGAAAGGCAGGATTTGGAGAGAAATTCTGCTTTTTGAAAACAACCTCAAGCAAACTGCCCATATCAGATTCAGTTTCCCTTGTTTGTGTTTTTGAGCCCCATCTCCATCATTATCACATTCCTACTGAAACCTTGTGGTTTCAGACTTTGGCTGGTTCTGTTGAAATCCAGATAATTGAAACACATTAAAGCCTTTTTCAATGGCTCCTTATTTCATCACGGATCAAGTGAGATGATCTGAAGGAGTATTTTTCCTTCCCTGCAGCGCTTACCTCTATTATTTTCTTTCCTATAATGAACCCACTTGGTCTAAGTTCAAACTTTTACCTTTTCACACCCGTTGCACGAAACAAGTTTGGTTTTACTATGGCAACTGTGCATCACAGATGGGATCTTTTCTCTGTCTCTAGAGACAGAAGCCTCCAGACTTCTGCTTCTCTCTCCTTAAGCAAAGATTGAAACACATGTGGCAGCAAGGCTTGTAAGATCCAGTTTCCACAGAGGTTGGTGTGAATTGTTTCTGTGTTTATGAGCAGCATTGGACAGAGGAGGCAGATGCAGTGTCAGGTGAGCTCTGCTCATCTCCCAGGTGTGGGGTGGATGGCTCTGGATGTGCTCCAGGCACAGGGGACAACTGGACAAATGCTGTCACAATAATGCTGCACTTCTATCCTGTGAAAAGCAGTGTGAGGCACCAGCTCCCTTGTTGCTCCTTGCATGGTAAGGAGCAGCACTATGAAAGATTATAGTGCAGCTGGGAAGGATGGAGAAGGTGATCATTTATATGATAATGCCCAATAATAATGTATGTGCATTTGCTCCCATAAATGCTGCGACGCCCTCGGAGTTTGTCACTTCCTGCACAATTGTAGTCACTGCACTGTCACACATGAAGGCTTTCAGCTGCCAGCACACGTTGACATTTCTGGGTTTTTTTCCTGTTGAACTGAGCAAGCATTTGATGAGTGTTCCATTAACCCAGGCCTAGGAAGAGCTTTTGGCATAGGATGCTCCTGTTGCTGCCATATCCAGTGGCTCCAGTTGCTGGTGTGGGCTGTGTGAGGCAGGCAGCTGCAGGCAAACACACTGCAGGGCTATAAAAGTAACACCTGAGGGGTGGGGACAGCATAAAAGCTAAAAAAAAAAATACTCACTGTGTGTCCACAGCCAAATTTGGAGCTTGCAACAGGCAGATTTTGTGTCATTTCTTACCCCGGCTCCAGGCTGTCTCCTCCCAGCATCTGAGCCAGCCACGCTCAGCCTGACAGCTCTGGAATGGTCACTGACACTCCTTTCTGTGGTTCTCTCAAAGGGAGGTGGCAGATGAGCAGCACAGCTCCAAACCTCTTGGGCAGTGCAAGCAGGAGGGCTGATAGGCACTTTCCCACCTTGCTTTCCAGATCTCTCCAGGCAGATCAGCAGCAGGCTGAAAGCACTCGAGTCCCACTTCCACACAGCTCCAAGGGCTTACTGCCCTGGGGAGAGCAGCAGAGGGAGAATTACCCTGCAACACCTCTAAGATGATTACCATTTAACATATGCTGTTCTGCTAGAGAGACTCACAACTGTGGGCAATGGGCTTTGTTCTCCCAAGAACACTTGCCTTTAAATGGATTTTGTGACTATGGGAGGGCAGACAGGTACTCCCAGTGTATTACACTGGGACTGCTCTCCCAGCAGAGAGCAAAGAGGGGTACAAATTTAAGTATAAGCAGCAGGCAGAAACTAAGTTTCATACAGAGAAAGGGTGTATTCGAAGAGCAGTGTGTTAGGGAAGCATTTTGTTTCCTTTCTCTGCAGTGCTGCTGTGCCTTTCATTTGAAATTATTGAGAGGTGGAGTTAAATGTACAAGCAGCAAGGACATAGGAAAAGTTGATAATAGCCATAGGCTCAGTCTATAGGGATTGATCCTGCCAGTGATTGAGCTGCTTTCCATTAAAAGGCTGACAGCAACGCTGGGTGTTTGACTCACCCTTCCAATATCAGGATTTTTTTACCCAAACTTTCTCTCTGTCCTCTCCAGGACTGTTAGAATATCTTTCCATACCACTTTTTTTCCTTGATTACTGTAGCAATCCACAACATTACTGTGTAGCAACTAATCAAGCAGATGCAAAAATTTCTTGAGCAGACAGTGACCACAGTGTCCCAGAGGGATTTCTGACAAGGCTATGAAGCCAAAAAGGTTTTTTACACAGTTTTAGAGCTCCCAGAAATGATCTTAAGACATTAAAAAAATTCTACAGACCTGCTAGTCACAGCAGTGCCTGGCAGCCTGCTTTGATTTTCCTGAGTGGGTGAGCTTTACTTCCAGAAGTGCTCACACAAAGTCAGGCTGCTGCAATAGTCCCTGAGGAGTTGGTATTTCAGGAGGGCAAAACACTATCACTGTGTGTTACACACAGCTCTCTTCCACCTCAGACCTCTCCAGCCTGCATTCCCATCCCCAGAAAGTCTGGTCTCATCAACCCATCTGAGGCACTGGTATCTGACCTGACACCAGTCAGTTCACCCATCAAGAGGTTTGCTGTTCACAGAATCACAGAGAATTCTGAGTTGGAAGGGACCCCCAAGGATCACCCAGCTCTTGGATGACTGGTTTCCCCTCAAGCTAAAAAATCAAAAGTTCATCAACAATTAGTTGTTTTAAACAAAACACCGAAATCCTGTTAAAGTTTTCCTGGGGTTTCAAAGGGCCTTCTTTAAAGCTGTCACTCCTCAGAGTTCCATTTAGCCACCTCCAAAGCAGCACATGCTCCAGCAGCAGCTCACCAGGCGTCACCCAGAGCCTGGGGGAGGATCCCAGCCCCTCCCTGGGCTGGATCTCACACCCAGATCTGAGCTCCAGCCACAGAGTTATTACCCCGTGGTGCCAAGGGCTGCAAGGAGCTGCAGCACCGAAGGGAGGAAGGCAGGCTGGAGTCACTGACTTTCCTCCAAGAACACCTCCTGCATCTGGAGGTTTGCTGCAGTCCCCTTTCGTTGCAGTGGGTGCAAGGAAATCGTGGAAAACAGATCACTGAGGGACAAGGAATCAGTAAAGCCCACGAAGAACTGGGTCCAGGTATCTCTCTGAGAAAACCAATGCAGAGATCAGCACTGGGTAGCTCCAGCCTCAACAATCTCAGATGATCTATGACTGAAGTCTGGCGTGCGAGGCAGCCAGCCAGGAAGGGGAAATCATTTCAGCTCAGGGTTATTTCTATTTTTAACACTTCTGTGCTTATTTCTGCCTTTCAAACAAAATGCAGTGCAGACAACTACCTGTGCACTGAATTGCAGAGGTAGCTGGGGTGGTTTCAGATGCAGGTGAAGCTGCAGAAACAGACACTTCTTAAGTGGGAAAAACCAGTGATAACCAAGGAAATTAAATCACTTTTACCCACCTGGTAAATCTCCCTTCAGGCAGTTCTGGGACAAATTAACAATAGGTTATAAACCCCAGAGGTGTATTAGGAAGCCTCCATTCCATCTGATGATTTTTAGGTCAACTCTTAGAGATTCACATAAGAAAATGTTTTACTGGCCGACCAGTATTCAACCAAATATTTCTCTCTCCAGTTTTTTTAACAATGTTACTCCTGACCGAGGAATAGTTGGCAAATAAAGCAGCTACACTCTTATCCAGGGGAGAGGGTTCACCCAGGCACGTTACTGCAGACAGCTACATTGTCGGGAGTAGTTAGCAGTAATGAATAATTAATGAATAAATAATGTATTTGTGTCTCAATACCCCAAGGTCTTTGGGCACCTTCACAGAAAATAATTAAAACAATAGATTACAAATAAGATGACAAGTCCCCAGGCAAGTGGATGTACATTAACCCACAGCAATGTAAAAACAGAGAGGACATGAAGGCAGGAGCTTAAAAGTTCTTGTGCTTCGTTCTCCAGAGCTCACAGCTCCTGATGGTGCACGGTGCCCTACCCTGGGATGAGGAGAGGCCAAAACCAAAGGCAAACACCAGTCCTAGCAAGAAATATTCACAAGCCTTACTGTCAAAACCATCTAAACATTAAAGAATGATAGCTAGGAAAGAAAGCACAGGTTTACAGGTTTCGAAGGTGCCTGAATCCATGAGTGCAACCCTTGTGAGACACAGGGAGTTCCTGGCCATGTCTCCTGTGAGGGCCTTTTTCAGTCAATCCTCCACAAATTCAAATGGTTTGGGGGGGGCAAAGAGCAGTTCCTGAGTATTTCCAGCTTTGTGCCCCTTCCATAGTCCTGTTCATGTACTGAACTGCTGATAACTGAGCCAGACACCATCACTGGCAGAGCAGCCCAGCAGCACGTTATACCCACAGGCACCTTTGTTCCTTGGGGTAACCAGAGCCACCCGCGAGCACAGTCTGAACTGGGAATTAAAGTGAGCAGCCACTGCTCCCTGCTGTACACAAACACAGACTGTTTTCAAACCCCGTTCTCAGCCACTTGAATAGCAGGATCTCCTCAGCAAACCGCAGCAGTCTAAAAGCACCTTTTTCCAAAGGACCCAAAGAAAGGTTTCCAGCTACCATTTGAGAAGCCACAGGCATAACATTTAAATAATTCACTGATCTGAATGGTTATGAGGAAAACGTGGAATGAGTCTGGCATTGCTAAGCCTTGGGGAGCAGAAGAGGAGGGTGGCTGTTTGCAACCTGGAACACCTCTGTCCTGTCTGCACAGATGCTCAAAGAAATCTCTTCCCAGATTTTTATTTCTCTCTTGATGGTCCAGTAGAAAGGTCACTGGAATCTAAAAACTGTTATTAAATACGTTCAGTTATTTGTGAGCATTGTGAAACCAATATTTCCCCTCTGCAGAGAAAGAGCATATTTGTCACGTACACCCATATATCCAACTTTTCCACATTACACTCCCAATTGTACCGCAGCTTGGCAATGCTGCCACTACACTTCATCTTGAACAGAAATCCTCCACTGACTTACACTCAGTGATCCACCTGAAAACTCACCCCACAGGTGAGAACTCAGCCTCCCCCTGTGTGAGGGCAGTGTGTGAATAAAGTGGCAAAGCCTGCAGAGGAAGGAGTGAGACAGCTTCCTTCAGCAGTGCCCACAGTTAGTTCAGCTTCAGTTAGCCAGGAAATTTCACCTTGGTTTTCCATTCCCGATTACGTTTGTAATTCTCTCAGTGAAGCTCATCATTACGTCTCTCCATTGTTCCTCAACTCCTCCCCAGGGCTCGATGCAGCGATGGGAAAGTGTGAACAGCCTCACGAATTAACACAGCTCTTGCCAGCACCAGCGCTCCCCCACCGCCTGAGGCAATGACTTCTACGGAGGGGACAGGGTGAACACCTTGAGTGAACACCTGAAAACCTTTGCAGAAAAATCAGGAGCCAGATCCCACAAAACCAGCCAAGTTCATTCAGAGATGCCATGGTGCTGGTGGGAATTGTATGTCCCAGCCTCTGCCTGGATTTGGGGTTACACCTCCCCTGTCCCTGAGCTGGAGGAACCTCAGTGTGCATGTGTCACTGCTTCCTCCCGGGGTCACTAAGCACCACTGGTGGGACAGGTTACAGATCCCTCCTTCAGCAGAGGAAAGTAACTTCTGGAGGGGACACTGCTTCCCTTCCTCCAGTAAAGCTCAGAGTCATGGGAGCAGTTGTGTCCCTAGGCACTGCTGACTCCCAAAATGAATTTATAAGAGACTTACTGAACAATTAGAGGTGACCTAGGAAACCATCTCCAGCACCAGTAAATATCATGGTATGGTGGGGAACACTCTGCCACCATTTGAATTTCCTCAGCCTCAACTCGCCTATCTGGATGGAGATGCTGAGCCCTGGCCACATCTCACTACCACCAAAGTGAGGACTTAGGTACAAAGCACAGTTCCATAAAGGTTGCCATGTGCTTAAACTTGCCAAAACATGAGCTTGGGGTGCAATAAAGCACGTGCTGTTGGGTTTAGAAGTTCTCCTTCTTCATACTTGAATGCTATAACTGTTTTTAAATAACTGTTTTATGTCCATTGCCCGGAGAATTGGGGTCAGTATGTGCTATAGCTCTGAAAGTTATAAATAATTATTGCTTCAGAGCTGTTTAAATTGGGCTGCCTCCAATAAGGTTTTTGGTGAGGTTTTTGTTGTTGTTTAATTGTTGTTGTGCTGTGCTTTGGTTGGGTTTTTTCAGTAGATTAAAGGGTTATTTCTGTTGGAAACAGACATCTTGGTAAAACTGAAAATGAAATGTCCTAAATCAGAGCCTAGGAATGCATTATTTCACACACTAGCTACTGAAAGATGAATTAATAACAGTATCTCAAATACATCTTCCATCAATATGCTTATTCAGATTCCATCAGCATTTAATTAACATAAATTATATGACATTAGGAGGATTCAGGCAGTCATCAAAAAGAACACTTCTCTTGTGAGCTACTGAAATTCTTGTGGTTTCTGCAAGGCAGCAGTTTTTATTTTTATTTTCCTCTAAAAACTCATCACAAATCAAATGTTTTCACAGCAAATTTAGAGCTGACATTTTCCTGATTTTCTGAGGATGGGATATTAGATCTCTGGCTTTGTTTCAGGTGTTCTAAGTTTTATGCCAAGGAATAGCACTTATACAAAGAAAGTAATGGCAGCATTTAACTGCAGAGGGACCTTCAGCAGTCCCTATAACTCTACAGTGAGGTGGAGCATCAGTAAACCACACAAGCCACTTTTCATTTAAGCATCTAAAGTCAAAAGAAAATAGTTATGAGTGTCCTAAAAAAACTGGGTTGGTTCTTTAAAATCTCATGACAATACAAAAGGTCTTGCTGTTCTGCCTTCAGAAGTGTGCAAGGAAAAGCACACTGAATCCAGGAATGGGAAAGTTTAGGTGCTAGAAGTGTCAGCCAAGTGACCAGAACAACGAGGAGAAAAGAACAGCTGTAGTCCCCCATTGGGCTGAACAGCATCCAAAGGCTCATTTGCAAAAAGAAGGGAACCAAGCACAAAAGGCAAGAGTGAAAATACAAGGACATGCAGGTGCCTGATGACAGAAATGGGGATATCAATTTTTCTGTGTGCCTTTCTGAGGCTAAGAGAGGGAGACGACTGCTTTAACTTATCACAAAGAACCAAAAGCTGGCAGAGTCAAACTAATGAAAAGCTATTTGAGTAAAGTATCACTCTAAAAACACATTTTGCTGTTGTTTTTGTGGCTTGTGCTTCTGCTTAATTGTATTCTTTCGTCCTTAAATTTTTTCTGAGCAAAAAAATTTAGTCTGAAGAGATGTGACAAACCAAAATATTTTACCCTGACAGATGTAGCTGTTCTTTAAACTAGGACAGGGGACTGCCAAGAAATGTCCAGCTCCCCAGGCTATTACTCCAGGGAGGCAGGGAGTGCAGTGCACCAGCATGGATGCTGCTGTGCAGGCAGGGATGGCAGAGATGCATGTGCAGCTGGAAGCAGCCTTTTCCCAGAACTATGTAAAAGTTTCCTATGTGTAGCAAAGAGCAGATCCCAGCCCCAAAAATCTTTGGGGAGTTTGTAACAGGGGGCTGACTCTCCTCTGCATCACATGAAGGAGAAAGAGTGGCAGTATAAATAAATGGAGTTAATGGATACTGCAAGTGGTGGGGAGAGGATGAGCCCTGCACTTCATTACACTGTTCTAGTCCATATAATCCACTCCAAATGACTCAATATAAAGCTCACTATCCAATAGCCCTCCCTGCTATTGTTATGAGTTGCCTTATAGTGATGGCACTAAGCACCCTCAATCCTGCAGCAAGCAGCTGCTCCCTCTCCAAAGCATCCACCAGGGACCAAATAGGCAAATGGAAATAATAACAGCACAAATTGTTCAGGATTAGGCAGCAAGTCAGTAACTGAAGCAAGAATAAAACCCATACCATGTCCTTCCTGCCCTTGCTGAGGGCAGTGGGCTCCACACCGCCCTTTGCTTGCATATTTCCACTTGGTGCAAGATGCTGTGTTAAGAATCCAGTATGAATAACCACAGTTTCCAGGTCTGTACAGGCTGGCAAATAAACCAGCAAGCATGGAATAGTGCCTTGGATAGGACATTTCTTCCCTGAGCTGACAGAGGACGTGTGTCCCCACGGGAAGGTCAGAGATGCAGCCCTATCATGGAGCCTATTTTCAAGTCCTGCCACTTGCATGTCCACAGTCAAAGCAGCTGTGGGTATTTGTGAAGCCTCAAAACTCTGCCCACAGAATAAGTCACAGTTGGGTTTTCCCCACTGAAGAAAATCACTTGACATGTTTGAGCCTCAGAGCTTGGAAAGGGGAACTGTAGGACCATCATTTTTATGTTGCCATTCACTTCCATCCCATCCTTTTTCATATCCAGAACTGAAGGACTCAAGAGGAGCTCTTCAAAAAAGTAATAGTGGCCCTTAATCATCCTCCCATCTTAAGATACTATTAGAAACAGGAAAGATGAAACTGTCATCCTTCCTTCATCCATAGGGCAGCACGTACCAGCTGAATGTGTGCATGACCCACACATCTTTGGGTACACCTTCACAAAACACCCCCAGGAGCAGCTCCCAGGAGCAGAGGGAACAGCACAGGCAGGGGATTGGGCACCACCAAGGCTCTGGCATTTTTACAATAATGACTGAGATTTTCAAAGAGGAAACTAACTGTCCAAATCTGATTCTAGCTCAGTGTGAATTGGACTCCCAACCTCTGGGGTCATTTTTTTAAAACATCCAGAATTAGTAACAAAAGCATTTGCCTTTCTTTATTCCCCCCTTTGCTTCTGCATTTTCCATTACACAAGTCTGAAGCAATACTGTACTATGACAAGCAGCCAGAGCTAAGCTGGAACACCATTCCTGCTATAATCCCTCTCTTTCAGTTGCTCATTTCCCTCTCATGACATTCTCAAGGGGATTATTAACAATAACTGGGGACAGAGACCTTTTCTGTCTCTAACTTTGTAATGGGTAAGTTTTCCCTGGAACATATTACTGAATTTTTTTTGCCAGACATCCCCCTGCCATGTTCCACTCCTCAGGAGCAGTGGTATTTCCAGAAATTAAGTTAGCTCTACTAACTGTGTTATTCCTTCCATTCTTGACAAACCACCCTTCATTGCCTTAATGTTCCCATTATGTTTGATGCATTGCATCACTGTTCATTTATTATGGCATTTTAACTTAGGTTCAGATTATATATCGCTGGTGGAGCTCTCTGGGATAAAGGGCAATGAACGTTTTAATTGCCTGATAAATTATTAAGGACACTCCTTTAATTGGGTAATGTGGTGTTTACATCTTTGAAGCAAACACTTATGGAATCTGTATGGGTGCAGATTTGTCTAAACACACAGCCAGCAGCCTCTATGTCCCTTTGAGAATAATAGTTTTATCAGGCTATTAAAATAAACACCACACAGGATAGATTTTACCAGATGCCAGGGGAGATCAGCAGCTGGAACAAAGAGATGAGCTTCCATCAAAGTCAAAGGAGGTGCATTAACTTACATCAGCCCAGGGACTGGTCTCCCACATCCAATGGATCTCACTCAACGTGAGGCAAAATAGCAAAAACCTACATTTTCCACTGCTTTAGCTAACCTAGTTCACTTGAACTGAAATGGGTCACAGTGTACCCACACAAGGAGTTCAGCAGCAAACCTGACTTCAGAGGGAGCCCAGGGAAAATGCAGCTGGGGAGGGAAAGTGCATATTGTGCTAAACACAGCCTGCTATGGCAGAAACCTGGGCTTTTGGCTGCTCTGGCATGCAGGTCAAAAATAAAATATCCCCTGAAAGGACACAGCCTAAGCAGCCCCTTCCAGCCCACAGAGAAAAGATGGGACAGTACAGCTGGGAGGAAGAATAATCCTGCCTGAAACCTCTCTGTTCCCAGTTTTTTTCTTCTGTCTATCCATCTCTGTACTTTGAAACTGGGATTTCTTCAAGTTTTGCAACAGCTCCTCTTTCCTGAGCTGTGTGAATGTAAAAGTATTTGTTGCATTTTTTCCAGAGAGATGCTGTGCTCCCTGCTTATTAAACTAGAGAGAAGGGAGCAGATTGTCTAGGATGAAGCTTATGCTTCTTAGAAGTGTTGAAGAAATAGGCTTTTTAGGATAAGTTAAGATTTCAAAGGTGTTTCATATCTATTTGTTATCAGCTTTTGGTAACACGGAGCGCCTGAGCTCAGTCCCTGAATACAAAATAACACGGTAATGAATTGTACTTTATCTCACTCTGACTTGACCCCTTCGAGTCAAGCTCTGCACAGGTTCAAGGTAAAGAGGTTCTAAGCCTGCAGGGGACAAAGCCACTTTTATTTCTGTAACTTTGCAGTGGCTCCACTTGCAGCTGGCTTTGGAGCAGCCTCCCTGTGATCCAGGGCAGTCCATGCTGGGATAAGTGGCAAACAGTGCACAGATCCCATGGGGAGGGTGAAAACAGAGGAAACAAACCCAAAGAATTGCCTGTTTTAGCAGTTTGGGTACAGATATCCACTGCTTTCATTAAAGGGGCTGGGCACTGGCAGACAGTCACAGCAAAGGCAGGGGTGCTTGCACCCATATGAGATGAGCTCAAAGATGGGCAACACCATCACCCAGCAGATGTAATGGGGTGCCTCTCGTGCAGTTTGGGACCTCCTTCTCTCCCCAAAAATGTTTTCACCAGAATTGCAGAGCATTGGGCCACATGGCTTTCACTTTATCTAAGGCTTCATTCCCATTCCTCCATGGCCAGAGGACAACAAAGGAGTTTGATAAGAAAATACATGAACACACATATACATTTACATGCACAACTTATATACCTAGACACACTACTTTTCCTATGAAAAGATGACACTTTAGTGTCTCCTTTGCCTGTCAAGGGGTCACTGTGTTTTGTTGGGGCAGCAGTTCACCCTTATGTCATGCCACATTACCCAGTCACACAACTGGATTTGGCCCCCACTTCCCACAGCATTTGAGTAAAAGCACAGTTCAGCCTTAAAGATGAAAGAGCCCTGTGCCCTTTCAAGGGCTGCTGAGGAAAATGGAGTCACAAACCTACTGCTTACTGTGAATCTCAAAAACAAAGCCAAATTAGAGGAAATCCCAGTTGTTGCCTCCTTACAAAAGCTGAGGTTGAACCAGTGCATCCAGAAAAACATCTGATTCAATGCTCAGATCTTAAAAAAATCAATCCCTGTGAACATGAACCCAAATGAAAACAAGTGTAGATGGAGAAATTCCTCAGGTTAATGTTTCCAAACAGATCAATGCACAAATGCCTGTGGATTGATTTCCTGGAGCTTCAGCCCCACATTAGCTCTCCAGGACAATCCTAATCAGCCATGGATCTATGAAAACAGGGATTGGAGCTGTTACAGTTTCCTCTCCCACCTTGTCCAATTCCTCTTCTTTTTAATTCCTGCCAGACTCTGGCTTCCAGAAAAACCCAGAGCAGCCCTCCCTGTTCCCTCTCCATCCTGTCCTCTGCTGGAGGACACCCTTGCACCAGGGCACCAGGACAGTGGCAGAGACAAGCCCTGCAGGGTGCGCCCAGAAACGCTCTCCCCCACACACCTAAATCTCTCCAGACCCTTCAGTGGAGTCATCTGAAGGATCAGGTTTCAGCACTAAAAGTGAGAACACTGTGAGAAACAACCTTAGATTGCCATGCTGAAAGTGCAAGCACCAGAACACTCAGGCTCTACTTCCTTGGCATCAGAGCTGCTTTGGCAGGAAAGGAAATGCAGCTGTGTGCTGAAACATCCCACCTTGCTGCAACACCCAGCAGGGATTCCCTGGAGCAAACTCCTCCTGTGGCCAGCCCAGCTGTGCTCTCTGGGCCCAGGGTGGGCTCTGGCAGAAGCAGCACCCATTTCTGGAGAGCAGCATGTCCATTTGCTGAGCGTCCAATGTCCCTTGTAGAAATGGACAGATAATGGAGTTTCCAGTCTGATGGACAAAGTAGGTCAGAGAGGAAAAATTTAGTTGCAGTTGATCCGAAAAGGACGTTTTCCATGAAATTATTAAAATCCTCATTTAATTTCAAGTCTGCTTTAAATATTTTAAAACATAGTTTTGTTGGGCTTTTTTGGTTTTGGTTTTGGTTGTGGGGTGTTTTTTTTTTGACTAAGGGACATTTTAAAACTAGAAATTTTTTTCAAAACAGAGTCCAAGAGTTTAATTGAAATTACTGAAACAGTACCTTGTGAGCTTTAAAAGAGAGAGAGTTTTGGAAGTTTTGAACCAAAAAAATCCTGCAACCTAAAACATCATTCTAACTTAGGACATCTTTGTGAAAAGTCTGAGTAACATTGAAGCAAAATAATTCCACTGAAAAAATTCCACTTACAAAGAGTCAGTGACAACTTTTGCAGCCTGTGACCCATTCTTTCCCTCTCTGCACATCTTTACAATGAAAACATATCTAGAAGGGTCAGCAGCAGAAGTGTGTCATCTACACTATCTGCAGGGATTAGAAAACTGGTATGAATTATCCTTTTCATTAATTACTTGATCCTACCTAATCCCCAGTAGATGATGTTGACCTCAATAGACCAAATCTAGGTTTCTTAGCCTACACAACCCCTTTACAGCATTTCCTAGCTCCCGTTGCAGAGTTACTTTCCAGCTGTGTTACCTCCTGGCTTGCTTTCACCTGCTCAGAAGTTCCATGGCATATCCACTGTGAGTCCTGCCAGCTGCTCTGGGCAGCCCCCTTCTGCACCACTGAACTGGGTGTGTCTGCCATGCTGCCCCAAAACATTATAAATCCTCCAGAAAGGACAAGGAAATGTGTCTCTCTGAAAATTCAGGCAGAATTACATTCCTGCTGCATGTAAAATCCCAGAGAGCTGTGGGCTGTTGGACATCCCAGGCCAAACTAACACCAAAAGAAGGTCATAAAACTGGAGCATGAAGGAAGCAGCACTATGGATGATCCCAAGCCAGTTCTAAGGGAGATCAGTTCTGTGACGTGTGCAAATTGATTTTTCAGACTAAGCTTAGTGGCTACTTATCTCCAATAGCAAAATTACATTCAATTAGGCTTGCTAAATAATTCATGGCAATACATTTGATGTGGCAGGAAGTTCCAGCAGTGAATCATCAGTGTTTCACATCAGCGTGCTGACAGTATCTTGGATTGTTTCTTACACAAAGACAACTTTCATTGTTTCCACCATCCACACCCAGAGTCTTCTGGGGCTTGAAGCCTCAGGCTCCCCTTACCTGAGGCTGCATTTGAAGGGATAAAACGCACCTGCAGCCCTGAGAAGGGCTTGGGAAAGTTGATTGACAACAAGTTCCACATGACCTGGCTATGATTCTCCCCCCTCTGCTCTCCTGAGATCCCACTGCAGTGCTGCATCCAGTTCTAGGGTCCTCAACATGAGAAGGACAAGGACCTGTTGGAGGGAGTGCAGAGAGATGCTCAGAGGGCTGGAGCACCTCTGCCAAGGAGACAAGTTGAGACAATTGGGGTTGTTCAGCTTAGAGAGAGGAAGGCTCTGGGGAAGACCTTAGAGCTCCTTCCAAGAGCTAAAGGGGCTCCAAGAGAGCTGGAGTTTGGGCAAGGGAATGGAGACATGGAACAGTGGGGAATGGTTTTAAAGAGAAGAGGTTTAGAATGGATCTTGGGAAGAAATTCTTGACCCTGAGGGTGGTGAAGTCCTGGCACAGATTGCCCGGAGAAGCTGTGGCTGCCCCATCCCTGGAAGTGTCCCAGACCAGGTTGGATGGGGCTTGGAGCAACCTGGGCTAGTGGAAGGTGTCCCTGCCCATGGCAGGGGTTGGAACAAGATGATCTTCAAGGTCCTTTCCAACCCAAAACATTCTATGATTCTATGAAAAATAATTGTTCCTATTGCAGTTTTTAGCTTAAAGCAATTTAACCATACATGGAAGCTGGATTTACTGCTGGATTTTTCTCCAGCAATGAAACACTTTCAAAGCTCTGCAAATCTTTTGTAATGAAGTGATGCAGAACCACTGTTTAGTCATGCAAATGAAATGAGAATTAACTGTAAAGCATTCTGAAGACCATGAACTTTTTGCCAGAATTCGTAGCAAAAGATTTTTATTGTCAATCAAAAGGCACAAACACTTCAAAACTCTCCTTTGTGTGTGTGCATTGTTGGGAGAAGGGCAAACAATACAGGGTAAACATTTTCTGCAGTCTGCAGGATACACAGGGTATCAAATATTGCTGGAAGGATGAAAATAGTTTTCTGAGAAACCTATGAGCAGATACATAGAATTACTACTGCAAGCTGAGAGGGAAGAAAATTTTCCATTCATCACTAAAGCACCCCAACCTTTACCAAATCCATTCTTTTGCTATCTCCTACACAAGACCAGAGCAGACTTTAAAAGAACAAGATTTCAGCAAACAAGCTACAAAATTCACTCTGTTCTGCTTTGCAGTCTGAATTATGTTTTCTCTTGATGGTCAGACAAACTGTTTTTCTCCCAGGGCAAACCCACTATCACTCTACTGAAGCCTGGTGAGCAATCCCAGGCTTGGCCCAAGACAGCCAAAAATGAGCTGGTTCCTGGTCTCAGTAACTTTCTGCTTTGGCATTTGAAAACCTTCTCATTAATTGCTTTTTTATAGGACATGTATTAATGCACAGGGAACCTAGAAACAGTGGCTGGAGCATATGTTGGATTAGAAACTAGGAACCTGCATTGTGCCTCCTGTGGATGGTTTTGTTTATTTGTGCCATCATGTTTTACACCCTCTCCTGCACAGGAATGTAATTAAAGTCACCTGGAAAATGAGCAACAGCAAAGCCACTGACTGCAGTCCTGCGTGACAGTATATTCCTGTAATTTGGTTTTACATCATCTCTCAAATGCAGCCTGGCTCCATGTCCATTCCCAAAGAATAGGTAATTCCATAAATATCTGGTACCCCTCCTCAGCTACCCTTTTTCCCCTGGAAATACCAGTTGCTGGGGCCAGCAGTGGCAGCCTTCAGCTCAGAGCACCCAAGCACTGCCAAGTCAGATTTTCAGGGCACCACAAACACACATTTAGAAGCTCAGCAGAGGCAGCACTTCCCTCTTTGAACTGAAAGACTTGTAAACAGAGTTTAGCAGGCTGTATATAAAATTTGAGCTCTCTATTACCCTAATCTTAGAGATTACTACAGACTCTCACGTTGCTAAGGGATCAAAGATGAATAGCCATTTTAACCTGTGCTTCCACCGTGGCTTTTACAACATGAGATATAATGACCAGGTGCTCAGCTGGTATAAACTGCTGCAACTTTATTTTCTCTGCTAGCAATAACAGTCAGTTCATATCATGCAAGGGCTTCTTGCAAGGTTAGCATTAGACAAAGCTGGTGCAGGTCTCACTAAACTCTCTAGCATTTATTCTATTTTTCGGTTTTTGCTGAGATCTCCACTGATGCGAAACAACTCAGTAAGATACTGTCTCTGCTGCAAACACCTGAGTTTGTTGACACATAAGATCAACAATAGGTACTTTAAAAGAAAAACTGTAAAAACGCTTCCACCTCTTGCCAGAGTGCAGCTGGCACAGTGGGACTGAGATCCAGTGGTCCTGCACAGCACCTGGCAGGGAAGGAGCACAAGCACTAGTCCCAGGCTGTTTCCAAATTCCTGCTTTGTCCCTGTTTGCAGGGTGTGCACCCTGCTTTACACAGGGACAGCTTCAACCCAGCCAGCCAGCCAAGGTCATTGTCATCATGATAGCAAGCAAACCTTGAAGCTGTGGACTCAGAGCCTCAAGCTGTGGGCGTCTCCATGAGACAGACCTTGATGCTCAAGAAATACCCAGCTGGTTGGGGGTGGCTCAGCAAACACATCCTCTCTAATGAATGAACCAGTTGTACTCTGCACAAAAGCCCCACAGAATTTTATCTCTTGGTCTCCATTTCAGTTCAGAGCTATAACTGTGAAAGCCAAAGGGGAATCCAGTTTAGAAGTTATGAAAGGGAAAGATATAAACAGACCACACAGGTATTCTAAGAACAAAGTGTTACCTGGATCTCTGGTCATGGAGTCAGGTATCTGCAGTAGGAGCAGGCAGCACATATCATAAAAGTCTGAACATCAGAGGTTAAAAGATACATTGCAGGAGGAGCACATGCCTTATAAAAGAGTTGGTGAATTAGTCAGAGAGACTGGCAAAAGACTGGAGAACACTTGAGTATGATGCCAAAAAACCACAAGCCGCTGAATGGCTCTGCTGTTTTTTTTAAGCTAAATGGCTATTCACACCATTAGGACCAAGAGTGACAGCACTAACAAGATTTATCACACAGCATCTACTCTGGACTCCAGGAAGAACTGCCCCAATAAAACCTGCCAGCTCTGCTGATGTATATTATCTTTATTAGAACAGCCTCTCTGATAACCACATTCATTAGGATTTTTAGCAATTCATTTCTTCATAAAAACTTCTGCGTGTGAATTCAACACAGACAGATGTGAACGGGAGTTTTGGAAAGACAACATTATACTAATTGAGAGCTATATTTGTCAGTGGATGCAGCAAAGAGAAAGGTTTAAAGCAGTTATTTTTCTGCAAAGCACATTTGTAAGTGGAATGGTAAATTACTGAAGGGCCTGAATTTGTACTTAGCCCCCTACTTAATCCTAAAGTCAGATGCAATGTGGGGACACTGAGGCCATTACCCTCAGGGTGCAGTAATTAGTGTTCTTCACTTTTCATTTTTCTTGACCAAAATCTACACATATTCCAAATTAGACACAAAACCAAAAGCAAGGAACTATCCTAATGGCAACTCAGTGAAGCAGGATGGAGCAGGATCCAACATCCCTCCCTGGGAGCTTTCCCACCAAAGCTGTTGGGTCAGGAGATGGCAGGCTTGGCTGTGACAACAAGTGCCATTTCCCTGCCTTGGTGAGCAAGGATGGGGAACTGCAATAATTGTCACCTCCCACTTTCTTTCCAATGTGACAGGGCAGAGGCACAAAAGGAGCAGTTTTGCCCAGCTGCCCTCGTGGGGTAAAGCAGCCAAACACAGCCCCTGGCACATCCCCCATGCATGGAGACCTCAGAGTGTTTCCCCATTCCCAACCCACAGGATTTGGGTTGTGATTGCTGCTTTAAACAAACACTGGGTGAGCTCCAAAATGCAGCAAAGCAGGGCTGGAAAAGAAGCAGCAAAGAAGTGACTCTTGCTGCAGTGCAGGACTTCCCAGCTGCATCTGTCCCAGTCAGCAAAGCTGCTTCTCAAGCTCAGACACACGTGGTGCACAAGGCAAGGTGTCAGAGATGACCACGGGGACAAGGTGACACACCTCTAACACACCCCTCCGCTATTCCATCCCCAGGCTGCCCTTAGACAAGGTGTTTCCAACCTGGGCCGTGGCAAGAGCTTTTGGGAATGCCATCCCAAGCACGCAGAGTGAAGCAGCAGTTTCCTCATCTGCTCATTCAGCAGCCTAAAACCAGCAAAAATTTAGAGTCCACGCACAATTTCAGTGTTATGCCCTGGTGCCACAAGATGAAGCTTTTAGCAGCAAGGTCACACAGAAACTCCCAAGTTTGCCATGCAACATCATCCCACTCCCACACAGCCTGACAGGGCTCTCAGAAAAGGAAGCAGCATCTCTTCTTTAAATCTGTGTGCATTTATGAATTTCTCAGCTCTCTGTATACTCAAAAGGTCACATCACGCTTTAAAGGGTCAGGAATAGGAAATGCAACAGCCTTTGACTTCTGACAGCAAGTTACTCCTTTAATCCTCACAGCAGATACATTCACTGTGGTGCTGAGGGTCTAAAATCTACCAACTCCTGCTGCTGAACTAGGAATATCATTAAATACAGAGGGATACACTATGTTTGTAGGCCATTAACCATCAGTCTGACTGTTCCAAGTCTCTGCCAAGAGCCACAGGTCAACAGCCATCCCCTCCTTTCCCCTGGACAGGGCTGAGGAGATGAACATGCATAAAACAGCAGCAAGGTATGGTGAAAAATCAACATTTCAGGCCAGGAAATCCATCCTCTTTAACCCGTGAAGAAGGGGGTTTAACCTTGTGATGGTGTTGACACAAATCTCACAGTATAGGCAAACAGCGACTTAATTTAGTGGCATATTTTTATCCCTGGATGGCCAGTCTTGCTAAATGGCATGTCTAATCCTCCAGAGGGACAAAGACCAGCAAAACCTGCAGCATGTTGTTATTGCAACAGACAGGTGAGGAAAATCACCACACAGACCCAGCAGCCCGTCCCACTCACGGGGACACAAATGATGTCAGAGGTAGCAAGTGCCACAGTGCATTTAACCAGAACTCTGCTGGAACAGCAGGAACAAGGGCTGACAGACCTGCTCTCCCAACAAAGAGTTCACCATGGCCTCTGTGGAAATGAGGTGTCCTTCCCTGCACCAGCTGGTAAATGTGAAGAGACAAGGGGAGCGGACAGACCGGAATTCCGATTACATGGAGCTGGGTTGGACATGGGTGCTACATCCAACTTAACTCTAATACTTCAAAGCCCTTCAGGGGCATTTTTAAACAAAAGGCTAAAATGCAAATCTCAGCTCTTGCCAGCTAGGGAAGAATTTTCCACAACAGCCTCTGAAACATTAGGCACGTTATTATTAACGTTGTGCGAGAAGTGGACATTAATTAATGCTGAATTGCAAAGAAATTCCAGTAGTATCACATATTTCACTCCTGCTGCTGCAGCAATGAGCTCATTATGAATAAAGAAATTAAAAACATATATCAGAAGGCAGCAATTAATGGTCTTCCACTTATTATTAACTGTGAGCAACTTACACCACCAGACCAGAATAAACGAGGAGGAGCTATCTCAGCTTTTGTTACAGGATAAGATCACAGCCCAAGGCACGTCCTTTGCTGAGAACAAAGTGTTTATCAAGTGACTTCAAAGATACTCACTGTGACCTTGAGCCAAACACTTAATATCTGCCAACCAGCAGGTTTTCTATCTACCAAACAGTAAGAGCAGCTCTTACCTCCCGCAAATTCAAACTTCAGGGTGTGAGGACTTCTTTTCTACTCTGTCCTTGCACAGTGAATTCTACAATGGTTAAGACTCCTTCAGCCGCAGCAAGGGGACAGTGGAATTTCAGCTCAAGGGAGGTATTTAGGAGCAGCCCTGCTGGAGGAGGAGCTGGGGTAACCAGAAGCACAGGAGGTGGTGGCTGACAGCACAGAGGAGCCCAGCAATGGGTGGTCACAGCCAAGCAGGGGAAAATGGGGCTCAAAGAGTCAGAGGTGAGCCAAAGGGGGTGAAGCAGATCAAGCAGGGCAGGATCAGTCGGTCAAAACTTTGTTTGTGCTGCCAGGAGAGGGGGTGACGTTATTTGTGAAGGTGTAGGATTGCACAATCATCCTTAGAGACAAGAACCAAAGCCACAGCTGCAGTAAGTCACTGATGCTCCAAGGACACAAGAGAGGCTCAGCTCCACGAGCAGACCTGGGCCAGGGACACCAGCTCTGTTCTTCAGCATTTGCCCGTTCCCAAGGCATCTGTCACCTTGCAAATTAACCCGGGCTGACATTCAGCCAGGCACAGCTGCAGCTGCACTGAACCTTTCCTGCGAGTTCCCATGCCAGATACTTATTTCAGTACTTCTTGTTTTCATACCTCTACTATTTTCACTATGTCCATCAGTCTTTTTGGCTTGAACTGAACAGTTTCCCTTCACATTATTTCCATCATTGCTCTGCCCATATCCAATACGTGTGTCAGTGACTGCAAAATTCCATGAAGCTTAACTAAATACATGTTTTCTGGTAAATAATAGCAGTGTGTCCCTCTGTTCAAAGAAAATTATGAGAGATTTATTAATGTAGCATCAAATGAATTTCTGTTTTATGTAATTATGCATTGAATTTAAAAAGAGATGTCATGCAGGCAATCTTTAGAGTCATAATAGACAATCTGTAAGAAAGAACAAAGGAAAATAATGTTAATAAAACATTATGCCCTAAGCAGGAAATATGCTTCATATATCAAACATGAGTAAAGATAGTTATTTGATGTAAAATGGAGGTGTGACCTTGCTGCAGAAGTGTTCATTACCTAACACTGCAACAAGCAAATTAATGGATTTTGGAATGGTGCAAATAACAGTAATAATAATAGTCATTTTGGTTCCTGGCATTTGCTTGCTGACAGCCAGATTTAGCAGCAAGTGGTTTGTGTTATTTTTTTATGAAAGGCATTGCAAATAGAATTCCACATAACCTTAAAGACGTTAGAGAAGCATGTGTCTAGTGCAAGGGTATTGATGAGCAATCAAGGCTTTACAAATGCTTATAAGCCAAGCAGTGGAAGCCCAAAAACAAAGGGCTGGCTGCCAGAAGAGGATGTGCTTTGCACAAGGACACAGGTACATGTGGTACTCTCAAGTCTACAACATCCTGACACTCCAGTCCCTACATGGGAAGGTGATTATGGTTACTATGGAAATTATTCATGCAATTTCACATGCATTTTGCACGTGACAAACAGTGATCAACAATTAGTCTGTTGATTCTGCTTGAAGGAACTGTAGCGCTGCTGGGAGGTGTAGAATTGTCAGGTTTGAACAGCTTCCTCTCTGTGGAGAGTCCCTTGCTAAGTGATAAGGGTTGTCTGAATTACCTCCTCCAGTAGGTCCCAGTTCAGTTCTGGCCCTCCTGGGCTGGAGTGTAACTGCCCAGAGCCCTGTTGGCCAACATAGCACAGCCTCGAATTATCAGCCAGAACCCTCCTCTGCAGCAGCTGATGGAGAAGCTTCGCCCTTCCCACCCCCTCAGCCTGTCTGCAGAGCACCAGGAGCAGGCCACAAGAATAATGTGCTATTCCAGGAGAAAATTTACTGCAAGAGTGACTGCTGCTCCTGGAGGAGCTGGACAGATAGGGAAAAGCTGATGGCATTGCAGTGATAGAGAGAGCACCGAGGCGTGCTGCCCCAGCTGAAGGATGTGCTGCCAAAACTTACCAAAGGGAGCAGGGAACGCTGTACAGGGGGTTTTACCTCATTAAATCTCACAAAAACTAAACTGGGCCTTAGGACACGCTTGCAATGGAGCAAGAGTTCTGTGTGGACTTGGCAGGATTGCCTTTGTTTTTCAACAAAGATCACAAACAGATTTCTAAAACACTTTGATGTGTTTAAAACGGTGAAGTTACTAGGCAAGTAGGTACAATAAAAGAAACATCTCTGCAAATGGAAAACCCCCAGGCATATATGCCTTTCTAAATGCTATTGGAATTTTAAACTCTGATAATTGCTTTGTAATGTAAGCAATTGCCTTATGAGCGTGAACACCACAGCCCATGCATCACCACGGCTGCACTTTCAGTTCTGCCATCAGTCATTTCCCTCAAAATACACTCTGATTGCACTAAGCTTAAATCTAACTCATGGCAAGCACTGAAATGAGTTCATTTAATGGGCAAACCTTGTTTCTCTGTGGTTATCTGTTCAAGAGTGGCAGAGGGAGGAAGCCCTGCACTGTGGGGCAAGGCTGGGCCCCAACTCTAATGCTGCCAGCTGGGAGCCTGTCCTGGCATGGGAAGAGCTCCAGCAGCATTTCCAGAGGACACCAAATGCTTTTAGGTGTCTAGAGCCGTGATTTATTAGAGATCACTAGAACAAGGCAACTTTTCTAACGTAGAAAATTTCCCTCCTCAAAGTGAAACAAATTAAACCAGAGAAGGCTGAAAACAAACCTGGCTGCACCTTTGCAAGCTGTTGTCTCTTTCAGACTTGCTCTGAATTCAGAGGCTACACCTAAAATATATTTAATCTGCCCTGGGTTCTATGCATTCCTCCTCACCCCTCACCACCCAGGCTGATGTCCAGCAACCCAAGTGGAGCCCACCTGCCTCACACAACCTCCTTGCCCCAGGGGCAGGTGCCAGGACAGACACAAGGAGCTGCCTTCCTCCCCTCCATCCCTTCTATGGACTAACATCCACAGTAAATCACAAAAAGAACCCCAGCTGCATCAGGGAGGGAATGAAATGAGGAGGGAAATTGCCTGAAGGTGCAAGAAAGGCTGGATTTGGTCCGTGGCAACCAGCAGCTCCCCAAAGCTGGAGTAGGATCTCCATGGTGCTGGGCTGTAGGTGACCAGCCTATTGCTGGTAGGTCCTCCCATGAGTTTGCTGCTTATGTTTTTCATAGAATTCGGGCTGAAGTTGTGTGGTGGGTGCCTGCTGCTGAGTTTCTGGAGTGAAAGTTTCACAAAATAACATCACAGTTTAGGAGCAGTGGCCTGGAGAGGAAATGCTGTGTTTTCTCTGTTAAGGGCTCTGAAGCATTTAATTGAAAATCTTTAGCAAGCCTGTACTTAGGAAGAGGAGCTGGGAATATGACAGTAGGTTTTTGGTGTCAAATGTGTGCCTTTTGCTATTTCTGGGGAGAAAAGAAAAAGAAAGTTAAAGCCAGACTGGCCAAATTGTGACCCCATCCAGCTTTGCAAATACCCGAACATAAGTGCCAAATTCTGCAGTCAGGCTTGTTCCCAGATGTCCTGACACCCCAGATCCCAGGAGGGGAATCTTCCTCTCCCACGTCCTTGGGTTTGGGGGACAAAAGCAAAAACTCCTTCTCCCTGTGTCCTTCCAGAAGAGCCATCCCAAGTGCAGCCCACAGCTCTGAGCTGTGGTACAGCCCACCAGAACTGGGGAGGGTGCAAGGGCTGCACTGCTCTCCCGCAGATCCCAGCATGACAAGGCATCATCCACACTTGGGACAAGAGTCTGTTTTAACCACTCCTGTACCACCTCCCAGACCCTTTGGCCATGCTGCAATTGCAGTCATTATCCCTTCTGAGAGTGCTGTGATTTTCTGTACTTTCAGTTCCTCAATTACATTGATTATCACATTAAACATTCCTGGTACTACAGGCAGAAACTAAAAATAATAAGCTTGTATCTTCCTAATACAAATGAAACCCATTTGTACTACTAAAAGTGCAGCAGGTTCATTGTTTCACAGTAATGAAGCTTTCATCTCAAGAGATTCAATTCATAAAAATACTTGCCAAAGCTATGCACATTTTCTTTTTTGTTTTTTTTTTGACTGCCATTAACAGTCCTGTAAGTTCATCTCTTATTCAGCATTAGACCAACAATTGAAATAAAAGGGAAGAAATACAGAAAAGCAGAAAAAACCAACATCATCTCTGCTGGCAGGGACCCCACTTCACCCTCAGCCAGGCAGCCCCGTGCCTCAGGCTGAAGGCACTGTGCACCTTCCCTGCTATAAATAGCTGTAGACACCTTTATTCCACTTCCCAAAATAGAAACACATCACAAAGGAGATAGGAAGAGCAAAACACTGCACATAAGCTCTGCTTTTATGTTTATAAATACAGATCTATAACCAAACCCACACAGGGTGGGCAATAGCCCAGCTGAGAAGATGCTGTCTGCAGGCATCTGCAGAGGAACCAGTGGAAGGAGGCAGGCGCCAGGTGGGGGGTGAGGAACAAGCAGGTTTTGATGTTTTTCCACTTCTCCCCGTGGCATGGTCCAAGTCACAACACTGCAATTAGAACATACAACAGAAAAATTGAGATCTGGCCGCTGAGAGTTTCAGCAAAGGTGAACAGTCCATCTTCAGGTGTGCTCACTGCCTCCATAGATCAGGACAGGCTTCAAGGGAGCATCTCCTGCTCCAGAAGAGTTGTGTGGAGGGGCATGGCACCCAGGCTCTGCTCTGAGGCACCCCAGGGGAGATGAGCTCCTGCTGCCCCTGGGCAAAACAAAAGTGATCCTGCTTTTCCCAGCCTGGTGGCTTCTGGTGACAGAATGGCACTGGGTGACAGGGCTGCTGGAGCTGACCTCTCTCCATCCTTCCCTCCAAGAAGGGATCCTGGAGGTGAAACCAGCCAGGACATGCCTGCGGACATCCTCCCATCAAGGGCTCAATCTGCTTCCCTTCCACCAAGAGACACAGGCTCACAGATCTCATAGCAGCAAAGGCTTTCAAGCTTCAGGAAGGAAACTTAAAGGCAGGAGAGAGGTGGAGGAGAGGCTTCCCCTTGTAGTTTCCCTTCAAGCCTGAGACAGCAGCACCTGACCCCACACAGCAGAGTCTCAGCTGCCCATGCCGAGCCTCAGCACCCACAGTGGCAGCAGGAAAGCAAGAAGAGGAAGGATGAGCATCAATCTCCCCTTTTCTTCCTGACTGAGGTGGAAGTCAGGCCTTGCTTTTCAGAACTTTGATTATCTAAAAACTCATCCCTTAACCAGAATGAGGTCATGTTCCTGACATGTTCAATTGCATCAAAAATGGGCTTGGATTTATCAGCCCTCATTTATCAGAATCAGTTTATTGTCACCCACATTCCTTGATAAATGTAGGTCTGAACACTTTTGGCTTTGCTGGTATGGGCAGCACATTTTCACTCAAGCTTTTTCCTGCTAAAATTAAAGACCCTGAAACCACAGGTCTGAATCTAAGCAGGGCTGGATCAGGCCTCCCCAGGCAGAGCATATGATGCTGGACCTCTCCTGCTCAGATATTAGAGGTGCCACACCACCTTATGGCAACACAGATTTTGTCCCAAATTGCTGACATCCATGGGATATGATCTCCCTACTGCCAGAGCTGCCTGGAATAGCCTTCCTGCAGCTGCTAGTGCTTCCCAGGGCTGGGCAAGCTTTCACAGTGAGCTCAAAACCCTCTTGCAGGAATGAAAAACCATCTCAGGGATCTGGTGCTTTGTTGCTTTTTGTTGCAATGATTCAGAGGAATTGGTGCCATGGAACATAAGGCAAGTGAGGAAATATAGAGAGGGATGTGGGTTGCCCAGTGTCTGCCTTGTGAGCCTGCTTGGCTCTTCATCCTCTCTCTGTTCACTTCTGCCAAGGGCTGCTGGAAAGGTTTTGCAAGGGAAATCTAGGAGTGAAATTAACTCATGATTTATCTGGTAAAAAGAATTGGAAGCAGCTCAGTTCCACTCATTTAGAATTTGATGTGCCCTTCACTGCACCGGTGGGCTCAGTATCACAGAAAGCCCCACAGAGAGCAGGACAGTCCTGCTGGGACAGGCACAGCGTGCACAGGGAGCTGGAGATGTCTGGCTGCAGGTGCACCAGACATGCACAACGTGAGCAGTCACCTCCAGCCCAAAACAATTCCCTCATCCCTGAGGAACCCCAGGCAACTCTCACCACAGAGCTTCCTGGCCCCCGGCATCCTCCACTTACACTGACTTTCTGAGCACAATTACTCACTATTTCAAACACAGTGTTCTTAGCCTCACCTTGCAACAACTTTTCCAGCAATACTGATTCCTAGGAAAAAAAAAATCTTCAGTGAGCACCTTCCCTGCAGCTTGAGAAAGCTCCAGAGCACAGGCAGCACTTTGCTATGTGTGAGGAGGGGGTCAGGCAGCAGGGGCTCGTTACCAGAGCCAGAGGGCAACCAGGCAGCATCAAACACACCAAGCACACCTCCTGCAGAAAGTCACCCCGTCTCTGAATCTTTGTGCTTGGCAATCAGTCCCACGCAAGGCCAGAAATCCAGCTTATTAAAGCATGAACTGCTGAGCCCCTCGTTAAATGCCAACCTCATCTTCTCCTGGGGGATTATTTACCCCGCAGATGGGGTTACTGACCCTGGAGCAGCAAAAAGGATTTCTAGCAGGGATGAGGCAATTGGGGCACATTTGCCATCCATAGGGTAATACCATGCTGTCTCACAGAGAAGCTGCTTCCCACACACATCAGAAAATATCCAGTATAGCTGCATGCACACAAGGCATATGTTTCTGTAGAAGGTATCTGTATAGTGTAGCTCCTCTTTCTGCTTTCACTGTGTTTTATCTTTAAATTGGGAGAGCTTTTTAGTAGCAAATCATCAGAGAGGAACTGCTAGTTACCAAGGAGATTCTCTGATGAATCAGAGACAGACTGGTATAAGACCTAGACAGGCTGTAGCTTCTTAATTTGCGAGACCTTACATTTTAAACAGGGGGGAAAAAAAGATCCTGCCACAACTAACTGTGGACCTCACCAGCAAAAGCCGCTTTTCTCTTTGCCACAGAAGCAAACAACCAGAGCGCAGCGTGGGAAACCAGCGAGCAGCCGGAGACGAGCCGGAGCGTCTCTCCAGCACGTTCTTGACTCAGAAAAGCAAACGCCACCCAAGGACACGGTGGTCCGATGGAGGTGACTGAGGGAAGGGCTGGGCAGCCCCTGATTTCACGGCAGCACAGGCAGGGGTACGCGGGGATGAGCGAGCGCTGGAGGAAGAGCCGCACGCCTGCTCCCGCACTGCCCTGACATCCCGGGAGGCAGAGGGTGCTGCCCGGCCACGGGCTCCGCACGGCGCTGGGACTGCCCCAGCCCTGCTCTCGCTTTTCTGCCTGGCTCCTGCAGCTTTCTCCCAAGGGGCAGGCGAGAGGGATGAGCTTTGCCAAATGACAGGGAAGGCGCCCACTCCGCACGGAGCATCCTGCCCTCGTGGAAATGGCCCGGAGGAGTCACGGCGGCCGAGGATGCGCAGGCAGAGCGGATTTCAAGAAGAGTTTTTATAAATGTGGGGAGAACAAGGAGCTTCGTGAAATAAAGTTTGGAGAGAGAAAGCTCAGCTTTTTTTGGGTTGAGTTTATTCAGAGGGTCTTCACACCCACTTCCTTCTGACAGCTTGTTTCTGAATTCTGGTGCTTTGCCTCTATTTAAAAACCAAAAGTAATTAAAACTTCCTGGGAACTGTGAAAGCAGCAAGAAATACTTGGACACATTGAGAGACAAGATATTTGGAAGCCTTCCGCTGGTAGATAGGCTGTTTTCCCAAAGGTGGCAACTACAGAAGTTCATAGATGAGAGGGAAAATCTCCCTGTCACATCCCATTGAAATCTCCATTTTAGGCACTGCTGCTCCTCTGCTGCTCAGGTAAACCTGATCCTTTTGGGGGAAAGCTGCTGGATGGGACAAGGCATTTGGGATGGGGATGGTGGGAGAGCTCAGGGAAGTACGGGGGAGTGGAGAGTAAAGCATGTATTAGAGCACATTCAGGTTCTACTGCTAAATGCACACTGGAAAAGGATTTCCCAGAGCGATTGCATCTGACAAGAGCCTGGCACCAGTCAGGCTTTAACTGAGGAGTTGAGTGAAGGACATTTTATTAGTCAAACAGTTTCAAGTGCTGCTTTGAGTTATAAATTACATTTGCTCATCTGAGGAATGAATTCGCTGTTGGTAGCATTTGTGGGCTGGAGTTAGAGGCTTACAGTAATGTCTAACTGATGCATATTGTGATGTTTCAACTTATTAGTGTACCCTGTGGACCTCATTTGGAAAGCAAAATACTCCAGAATGCTGCAATAGATACTGAAAACAGCATATGGGGTAGGGAAGGGACACAAGAAACACACCCTGACAGCAAGCTGCTCTCAGAACCACAAAGAAAAACTGTCAGGAAGTTCCAGGCTGTGGCTCACAGCCAGGGGGGAACTCACTGTCCTTTCCCTCCAACTTCACACACAGGAGTTCATACAGCATTCACTGGCAGTGCTCCCCAGCTGTGTCAGGCAAACTAAAGGGGTAGGAATAACAAATTAAAACAAGCTGTCAGTTTCAATGCACTTATTGGGGGATCGGGTTTTATTTGACTTCATATTTATGATCTTTATTTATTTTAGTGTGAACTTGAAGTCATTTATATGTTTGCATTTAAAACAGAAAAATACTGAGGCAGCTGTAACTGCACACAAACTTCCCATTGACAGAGCACAAACTTCCAGACTCTCCCCAGCTTCCAAGCATCATGTTACACCACAGCAGTGCCATTAGTCCAGCCCTGGGCTGATTGAGAATATCCACGTTCCTCAGAATGCATTCAGAGTTTGTTTGTCCAAATGTGTACAAGCAGCAGAAGGTGCTGGAACAGGAACTGTATTATACACAGTGATTTTAATCCAGGAATAGCAAATAGGCAGGTTAGGGATTTACAAACAGAATAACTAAGGCAGTGAGCACTTAAATAGCTTGGATAAAGACTTGAAGCCGAATAGAGCAAGTGTCCAGATGGGAACTTCAATCTTCACTTGCACTTTGTAATAGCATAATCTGGAAAGCCTTGGACGTTGCTTGCTTGTGATTTTTGCTTCACAGTGCAGTTGGTCTGAGCACAGGGAGCAGCAGTAGCAAATCCCCTTGTGGTGTGATCCCTGGGCTGGAGCAGTACCTGCATTCTGCCTTTGCTTGTGAGTTTTGACTGCAGTAAATGATTGACAGTGACCTGAACAGTGGCTTTGGAGTTAGGTTTGCCACCACAAACATTTGCCTGTTTGTGGTGAATAAGGTCAAGGAAAGAGGTGGGGATTCATGAGGAACGTAAACTGCCAGGTGAAGGGTGGTTTCCACCAAGCAGTGGTTCTTGACAGCACATTTGGTCCCTTCTACTAACCTGGTGTGGGAATGAGGAGAGATTTTGTTAGATAACACTAACAAAATACAAAGAGACTGACAGAGCTTGCTCCAGACCTCCACACATTCTTCCTTGGTGTTTCTGGGCAATCAGTTATTCTCAGCACATAGAGTGTCTGTTGCGGAGCACGGAGTCCAGGCACTGGGGAAACTTATGAAACAGCCATACAGATTAGCTCTCTGTCATAATCTACTCAGTCCTACTGAGGAAATCCTGTCTTTCCCTAGGAGGCCTTCTAGAAATTGCCCCACTAGAAATCTCCTCATTCTCCAGCAGCCCATTTACAGGGTTTTGCCTCACAGGGATGCCCTGCACCAGTCTCAGTCACTGGGCCCTCACCTCCCAGAAAAAGTGGGTAGACAGATGCCACAAGGTATTTTCCCTGTGTCCCCAGCATGGTGTCCCAGCATTGCCTGACCTCAGCCATCACCCCAGGAGCCCCAAGGCTGCAGTGGGTTGAGTCAGCCAGGTTTAGGAGCAGGACCCAAGACCAGCCCAGCACCTCCCATGCCCTGGAAAGGCAAAGCTCTGTGCTGACACAGCAGGGAAGTGCAGGATCATTCCTGACAAGCTGCTCTGAATCACCCAGGTTGCATCCACGGGCTCTGGAGGGAGCCTGCAGAGCCTTCAGATGGGAGCATAGGATTTACAACATGGGGCCCAGCAGAGACAAGGAGCACAGCCATGGGAAAGGCAAGCAAAAAGCCTCAGCACCCTTCCCACCTTCAAAGTTGGTAATTGTTTCTTGTTTCCCTTTCTATTTTGCTTTTAAAGAAGCCGGAGAAGTCACCCCTTCTCAGTGCTGCTTTGCATGCCAGGTGCAGGCTGCTGGGAGATCCCAACACCAAGCACTGAACCTTCCGGGTCCAGTGCCTTTCAGGCTATTATCCAAAATGCCAGAGGCAACCCAGCAGACTGGAGCATTGCATGTATCCAGAATGGACCAATATCTCTTCCCTTTGTACTTGAGGATCACTTGGTAGGTCAGTGTGCCCTCAGCCAGATGCAGGGTGTTGTGCCAACAGAGGGCAGGGATAGCAAAGAAGTCTCCTGGTTTTTTGCATGCTTGTTCAGAGGCTGCAAACACAGAAGTACTGATGTTGCAGCACTCTGCAGGTGAAGGGCAAGCAGGGGAGCAAAGCCCAACCTGCAAAGGGGTCTGCATGAGCTTCCTGGAATAATGCCTGGGGGAATGTGCCAGACGTTCCCACTCCCACAAGAGGGTCTCTTTGGAGCTCTGCAGTGCCTCTTGGGCTGAGCAATCCTTTTGGCTCACATCATCTAGTTTGAATGCAACAAGCATCCTCCCCTACACAGGTGCAAGCCACAAGCACCATTATTCTGGACATATAAGCCACTTAGAACAACACTGCCTCTCTCTTAATGGAAAAGAGGCATCACAGCAGTAGCTACACCATGGACCATTAACTTACTGCCAGGCAGATTGATCCTGGACTTTAGCATGCATTTAACTAGAGGCCTAGAGCAGAGGTGTTGCAGTGCAGCTGTGGAAATGCACTTTTACAGGAACAGCTTTAGTGCCACTTGAACTCGTGGCAAAGCTGCCTCTGGCTCCCATGTGGCCAGGGACTCCCTTCTGTGTGTCCAGGCAAACACTGCCAGGTGGAATGGTTGGTTGTTAACCAAAAGTATGAGATTTCTTAACTTCATTAAGTGTTTCACCGGAAATCAGGCAGAAAATTACTTAAATGTCATTTATGTAACACTTCCCCAGTACAGAACTGAAGACCTGCACTTCTGATGCAGCCCCACAGAGGTGGGAGCATCAGGCACATGGACATTCCTTGCTGGGCTGCATCCAGATCAAGTTGGCTTCACTCAGCACAGCACAGGCACATACCTGCCCCTTACTGCCCAACCATCACCTCCCAGCTGCACTGTTGGTGTGTGCAGGGGGGATAAGAGGCCAAATCTCTGCATAACACCAGGCAGTTTAATTAAAACTTGCTTAGCAGAGCCTTGTCCATTTCTAAAACAGGTCAGTTGTACCCCTCAGTTGGTAAGCTGGTCTTGCTAACTGGTATGTGTCCAGCAGCAGTTATTGTCTTCCTCACAGCAATGGAGATTGTCAATTGCCTTTAACTGGGGCTTTCAAAGGTCCCCATTTCTCAGCTTTGGTGCTGAATTTGAGCTAAGAGTAGCCCTCCACATTAGAAAGGCAATAAACTTGAAAAACTGTCCATTCTTTATTCTGCTTTACTTTTCAACTCTGTTGTTGATGTGTAAAGGCTTGTGGGAGATGAAATGCATCCCATATGAGGGAAGCACAAGTGAAAAACCTCAGAAATGTTTTAAGGCCATCCATGTCCCACCCACATGCATACAGTTGGGTTTATTCTGCTTAACACTGAAGTCTGATGCCTGCTAATGACATAGTTCACTACCTCTGAGTGAAGCTGTGAGGTTTTGAGGAGCACTGGACGTGTCAGAGGCAGGGGAGCCTGTTGGGAAGCACTCCAGCACTGCCAGGTCACCCCACAGGTCTCAGGGCTGCAGGCTCCCTCCAGGGACCAGCATCAGGAGGCAAAGGTTGTTCCTGGGATTTTCTGTCAGCACAAGGTCTTAGTGTGGAAGGAAAAGAGCTTTCCCCCTCACCTCATCCCCAGCCCTCTTGCTTCCCACTCAGCACATCTCCAATCCTTCTCTGTCCTCCAGCTCTGTCATCCTTATTAGATTTCCCACCCAGGCCTTATTCTACCTCCCCAGCTGTCCTCAGGTTAAGGTACTATATCTGACACTACAAATTGCCTTATTGTCACTCTCTTCCCTTCCCCCTGCTCTCCATCCCGTGGCTGCCTGCCCTCCTGCACTGCCCCCACACCAGCTCCAGGGCTGTCATGACATTCTTATCTGAGGCATGGTGTGCTCCCAGCACCTCAAAAAACCCTCCAGCCAAATTATTAAAACCATTTAATACCACATCTGACTGGTACAGGCATTGAACTGCTTTAAATAATTGCATTTCTCACCAGTTACAGATAAAACAGACCCTTTTTAATAATTTTTTAATCATTAAGATACAGTCTGGTGTGCATTACGAGATTATTAACAGCCCCATAAGTGAAATAACAGATACAAGACCAAAAGCTAAGTCATAAGTGTTCTCAGATGCCTGTAGATTAATCATTTTATATCTCCATAGGAGCATTCACCAAGGCTTTTCCATTATCACAAAGTCTTAAAGCCACAAGACAGTTCTGTTCCCAGTTGCAGCTCTGCCATTCTTACAGGAGGCAGAAGCAGGGAATCATTTCTTTTGTATACCTGCAAACAGAAGTGAATGAACAATATGGAACAGGATCTAGAAGTTTTGATTACTCACTTTTCTGTTTCACTCAGTGAAGAAACAGTGCTTTAGTGGGTCTATCCTCCACAGCAATTATAGAATTAGTACTGCATTTAAAGTGGTTTTTTCTTCAGTGCTTTCTTGGAAGCACACATCCTCTCCTGATTTTATGGGCTCAAACTGTACTGTTGGTATGATTGAAATTGATTGCAGACCCCTGATCCATAAAAATAAGCAGCACCACAAGCTAACCAAGAGCACAGGTGCTGCTGAAAAGTGCAGTCACTGCTCAGGATCTGAGCTTGTGGTTACACAGCCGGAGACAGAAACCCACAGCCTCCTTCCTGCAGCACAGGGGCCAATTTCCCTCCATTTGGGGATTAAAGAGATGCCCACACAGCAGTGCCTGAGCTCTTGTACCCCCATCGAGTGCTCTGAGTGCTCAAGAAGCAGCACAGCTTGGTTTTAATTGCATAAGCACACAGCTTGTTCAAACTGCACTCAGGCCCACACTGGAGGATCTGAAGTGATCTTCAGAGCAGTCACAGCCCCGGATGCATCAGACTCCTTTGCATACACATGAGGTGCTTGAAGGCTCCCATCCTTCCTCCTGGGGTGCAAATCACAGCCTTTCCTTTTATGCTGCTGAATTAAAGAGACCAGCAAATTACTGGTGTCAGAGTGGTCAGGGAAAGCAAGACAAAAAGTTTGGGCAGAAAGGCTCTGCCAAGGGTCACTGTAAAGCATTGGATGAGTTTAATCCATCTCTTTTTTATCTTTACAACCACACTCAATGCAGAAGCAGTACATTCCACCAGTGCACCAGGAAGCCACAGCACTGCTCCCAGCCCAGTATTTGCAGGAGAGACCATCGTGTCACACACACAAACACTCATTCCAGACTGGCCATTTTTGGTTTTTTTGTTGGCACCTGACATGAGCACCAAGCCACGCTCGTAAGTCAGTCAAAGCATCTGCAGCTTCCACAGGCAAACACATCGTGTGAGACAAATGGCTCACTTGCCGTCACCATGGTTAATGGCCATGAACTTGGAGGCTGAAATCTCAGTTCATGCCAAGGAATACAATAATCATCAATAAATTCTGTCCACAAATAACCAGAGAAGTCCTGAGCTGTGCTATGGACCAAGGATGGAAAGAAGACTCGTTTATGCCTCGGTTGTTTGTGATCACTCCAACACTCCCAAAATTGGCTCTCTCAGAATTATATTTAATGAGTTATTGCTATAGCCTGGCCCAGAACAGCTCAGTGGTATGTCATTAGATCTGCTGTCTGACACTACAGACAGCTGCTCCCACCCAAAATTGCCCATTAGAGCACATACACTTGTTCAGCTAGAGGCAGTGCCTTCAGAGCCTGAGCATCAGGCCAAGAACAACCAGGTACTCAGGTCAGGCAATTAGAACCATTAAACACCCTCTAGTCAGTCAGCATGTGCTGTGAAGAAAGGTTGTTTGTTTAGGGGAGGCAGTCAGCTGGGAGAAGGGAAAGCAAGTCCCTTGTCCCTGATCAGAAGCATTGCAGACTGGAGCTCCCTTTTGTGGGACCATGGCCAAGCTATTGCTTCTTCAAGGACCTGGCCAAAATCCAGCCCTTAAAAAGCATTATCAATGGCATGTTGTTAGGTGTCATGAGGAAGAAGATATTACAGAAATATGGGCTATCATTCATTATTGCTGCCAATTTTATAGGACAAATGTCAGCATAACACAGCCAAGGCCTCGTGTTTCTGATGCCAGCAGGAGCTCACAGCCCTGGAAAAGCAGGTCAGGCACCCTCATGCTTGGCACCAGCTGGAGATGGGGCCATCATTGAGGGCTACCACAGAACAAGAGCTCAAATGCCCTGCCAGAGCTCAAATCTGTGTAATTTTATGTCTTCCCCAAAAGTGCTTTTTCTTCCTCCACCTTTAACTAAACCCCCTGACTGTGCTTTTCCCAGTGAGGTGACTCAGTGCCCACATGTATCTTCTGGCTGCACCCTCGTGTTTTCCCCCAGGCTGCTTCCCCATCAAGGGTGTTCACAGGAGCACTCGGGCTCAGTCTCATGCTGCAAACCATCTGGTACAGGCAGCATCAGTCAGCTTCCCTCAGGCAAGGTCTGATTATTAACAGTGGAATTTTCCAAATATTGACTCATTTTATCCTAAATAATCTCATTCTGTTGTGATTGCCTGCAAAGCTGGCTCTGCTTCACCTTCTACAACACTTCAAAAGTGACTTAGCTGCATCAAAGATATCTCACATGCAATAGCACCAGAACCAGGTCAGGTTTAGTACAGTCCATCAGCTAAACTGAAACTCCCAGACCCCCATCTGACCCTGTCAGACAGTGATAGGCATAAATCAATACACTCTCATTTCTTTTTCCATGACTGCATGCCTACAACAGGGAGGAAGCACATATATTGAGCCTTATTGAACTTTAGTGTAGATCACAGTGAACACAAAAAGTGGCATCTTGATGCAATATAATGTACACATTTCACCCCAGAAGAGTGCAGTACAGGGAGTAAAGATATTTTAAGAAACAATGTACACATAAATAGGAAATACATCAGACTACTGTACACAGTAACTTGGAACACAAATTTTCCACTTGTTTGCATCTCCCCATTCTTTGGTCCTCTTTAAAAAAATAATCAAAACCTCAAAATTTCTTCAAACCATCTCAAAGAAACGTGACAGAACAAACCCCCAAAACTGCCTCTCTCCTGGGTGAACTATTCCTCTGCCCTGCATCAGCCTTGATCATGGGCACCTGGAACCCACAAGCACCCAGCTCATGCTGGGCTGATTGCTCTGAATTGCCACAGTTTCATTAACTTCAACAGATCCCTAATGAGAATCAGTGTCAGCTGAGGATGCAGGAGCTGTTTCTGCTATTTGTTTATGAGCCCAGGCAGTGTTTGGAGAGAGCAGATTAAAAAAACTCATGTTATTTTTCTTATTAAGCCTGAATTCGGGAGGGCAGTATCTAAAGTTTACTTGCTTGCAAGCAAAAGGATTTGATTTGTGATATATTGATTTTGCCTCTGAAATTCAGGAATGAGGTTCAGCATCCACTTACTTAGAAGAACTTCAAGGAACAGCAAGCAGGAGGTAGAAGAGGTTTTGGATGTTTTCCTGTTGCTAAGGAAACTTCCTCAGTGCTGGCTCTGTGCTCACCACAGCTGGGTCACTTGGGCTTTGCTCCTCTGAGTAAGGGGTGAGTCATGGCTGGAGAGTAAATGCACAAACTTCCTAAGGAATGCCTTTATCATGTGCTTCCACTCACATGTGAAAATAAAGATTATTAGTTGTGGTTCATAATAAAAAGCTCTAGCAAATCTCTACAAATACTTTCATCAGTAGTCACATGCTCTATATTACCAATTGTATCTAACCCTTCAAACACACAGGAAAAATAAAACTATTTTTTCCACACGCTTTTACAGGTCCTGTCAGCGTTAGGGAACATCATGCCAAAAATGCCTTGATGTTACAACACTTCGAATAACACTGTTTTCTAGTTCCCCTCACATGATACAGCAAAAATCTGAGTTACTCAACACCAACACTCATTTCTGAAGCTACCAGTAATAGATTTTCATGTGTGAGGCACTAATGGCCAGCCTTTGGTTTCAATTTTCTGTCACAGTGGTTGCAAAAGAAGAAGGGAGTGGTTATTAACCTTTACCAAACCAGTTGAGTGTGCTGGCATACAGGAAGGTGCTGGTACAAGAATGTGATGCACATATGACCATTTCATACACTCTCACCTGTCAATTTTGTGGTCCCTTTGCACCCTGGTGCACCCTGTGTCTGAGAAGCCACCAAAGAGATACCTCCTGGTTTTGTATGTTTGTTTCAGGTTTTGCACATCTTGATTTTGTTTCTGCTTTTGGTGATGAGTTTGATACAGCACCAGTGACTTGTTTAACTCCACGTGACTTTGATGCAGATTTCATCTACACTTCCAGACTGCTAGATTTTTAATCTCAGATTAACAGAAGAAAATATGTAAGGGTTAAGGGCTTAAGCAATAGGGGTCATTTTTCACATCCACTACCACACAGCACTGAGAAAGCTGGAAATGCCACATTCCTCTTTCCTCTCCTGTTCCCCTGGTCAGGGGTTTGTTTTGTTTTCATAGGCAGTAGGAGCTGGACTGCCGGACAGTTTGGAAAGTGTCAGAAAAAGAAAAGTCCAAGGTACCNCAGACAGTAGGAGCTGGACTGCTTATTTCTCCATTTTGCTGTCAGACAGTTTGGAAAGTGTGAGAAAAAGAAAAGTCCAAGGTACCACTGGCAGTCACCCAGGAAGATGGAGCTGCCAGTTTGGCACCTGCCAGAGCCCTCATCCAGGGACCTGGCAATTTCACTGCCAGGACCTCTGGCTCCAGCCTCCTGCTGGGGCATTTGGAGGACCCTCACAAGGAAGCCGGGCAGGTTTTATTTTGTGAATATAAATCACTGTGAAACAATGGTGAGGGTGAGCTCCTGCTGTGGAGCCTGAAGGCCATCAGGGTTTAAGGGTTCAGCCTGCCTGGTCCTGTCTTGCTTGACTCCTGGCCTCTCTGCTTTGGTAAACAGTGCAGGCTGATCACTGCATGATGCTTTCCTCAGGCATGTGGTTGCTTTCTTCTAAAGCCTTCTTACTATGGAAGTTTACAAGCGCCAAGATAAGCATTTAATCCTGCAGGGCTTGTGCTCAGGATGGTCAGACCATCTGCAGGAGCACTGCTGCTCATGCCAGAGCACCCACCCCAGCAGGACAGCTCGGACAGCTCACTATGAGTGACTTTAAGCAGTGAGTTTGGGGACTAAAATCTAACTCAAGACCCTCAAGTGAGCATTTGACTGATTTGGGACCTTCTCAGCCCCTTTGATATATATCTGTCTCCTCCAGGCAAGCTGCCTTGCAGCAAGTCCTCATCATTCATTTTAAAGGGTTCATGCATTAGAGTTGGGATTTTAGAACCCTCTGAGCCCTCAGGCTGGACAGTCTTGCAGTGAGTGCTCTTTTCCCACCTCTGCTCACCTTGCTGCTTTGCAGCAGCCACCAGACCAGGGAGGGTGATGGGCTGTTATTTATTTGTGGATCTCAACAAATGCAGTGGGTGTCTTAAGGTCAAAGGTCTTCCAGACCCCTATAATATCCCCTCTGCCAGATATGTGTTGAATTTATCAACAAAATCTTTTTATATTTCAATCATTTAGGTTGAAAAAGATTTCTAAGGTCATCAAGTTCAACCATAAATCCAGTATTTCCAAGTCCACCTCTAAATGTCCCTAAAATATTTACCATGTTCCCTACTGTCTTTTGTTGAAATGTACTTTGCAAACACTTACCATACTTCATTTACCCTTGATTTTATAGGTCTTTCCAGGGACATTTCCTATAAGCTAGGTTAGGTGCTTTCATTTGCTCATAAAAGCTGCCATTTCCCCAAACATCAAAATATTTCAAGACCTCTATGTAAAAGTCTCTCACAAGCAGAAGAATGAGTTTTAATACTGCTTCTCATTAGTTTAATGGGAGGTTTGTTTGTTTTCACAGTAAAATAATTGCTGTTGCAATTTATCAGCCACACAAACAAAAAGTTGTAAGGGCTTGGATAGCAAAGCTCCTTGTAAACCTTTGCTAGGTGAGCTGTAGTACCCCCTCTTAAATTTAGGGTGTTTGGCCTTAGGAGTCCAGATTACGTTCCAAATTTTCAGATATTCCAAAGCTTGGAAGGTGAGACAATACCCAAACCTACCTCCACTCTCAAGGCAGCACCTCTGAGTGAGACCTGATTCCATCTGGTGAACCTTGGCTCAGACAAATGATAAATTTACCAGTTGCTGCCAGCTGTGAAGCATCAGGGAGCTTGAGCAGCCACAGCATTCAGCCCCACAGGCCAGGGTGTTGTTCTTGTTTCTGGATCCAGATAAAAATCCACCAGCCTTCTGGGAGGGAAGAGGGTGCAAGGGTTAACAGCTCAACAGTGCCACAAGCTGTTCTGCCTGACGTGATGGGACTCTTGTGGGAGCACTGCTTCTGTGGTATCTTCCTTATTTTCTTCAGCCTTTCTGCAAGAGAAGGTCTAATCTGAGGTGATATCAGCCACATAGTCTCAGATGAGACCATGTGGAAATGGTTTATGCTACACCCATGCAACCACCAGAACACTTTGGATGTAAAGAATCAATGACAATTCCTTAAAGGCCCCCCCAGAATTTAACCCAAAGCCCTCAAGTGAACATTTGACTTCATATCCATTGATTATATTTCTAATTATTTATAAAAACAATGATTTCTGACCCAAGACTTACTGAAGGCTTAACAGCTTGGCATTTGAGCATCAGTGACTTTGTTTCACTGAATTTTCCCATCCACTCTCTTAACTAGATGTTACTTCCCAACACAGAGCTCCAGGGCCAGCCCTGTGTCATGAAGAGCCAACAGGGAGCATATGGTGACATTGGACAAAGGCAGTAAATCTTCATGTGTTGTTTGGCCACTGACTGCAGTTGTACATAGCTCAGAGGGGAAATCTCAGAGCCAGCTCCTCTGCTCTCCTATCAATACCTGAATCATGCAGCAGGTTGTGGGTTGCCTGCAGGGCAGCCAGAAAATTGTACCCAAAACCAACCTAAACTCATCTGCAAGCTTCGTGCCTCTATTCTCCAAAACGTGACTTGCTCTAAAGATAATTCAATTTGCTTCCAGATTGCCTTAAAAAAACCTTCACCTAACTTTGACCTCAAATCCTTCTGCTCAAGTAAGGGCTGAGAGAAGCTTGTTCTTTAGGACTCCAGCACTTGTTAATGCTCTTAAAGAGATTATTCAAATCTCCTAAACAAATATCAGAATAGATTCTGGATTAATCTTGGGTGCTAAAATGACCTTGCTGATAAAATCAGCATCATCAAACCTCAGATTGAAGAGGGAAGCCTTGGATGTAATTTTGACTTGGTAGCTACTATCATGGTAAGTTATCAGACTGCTCTGCACCTCTCTCCCCCTATTTCTATGCTCTTGCAATATTCCTTGGGAATACAAGAAGTGTCAGATCTTCCAGACCCTCGTGGGAAAAACAATATACTGAGACAGTCACTGGGGCTATGCACCACCCACTCTTTTCTTTCACTAATGCTTTTTGCTTTTCCCATTTTGGGTATTTGAGTTGTCTGGTTTGTTTTGGTGTCAGCACGAGGCTGGTTTGTGGAGCATCCCAGCTGCTGTGTTGTTCAAAGTTGATCAGATGTGGATTCAGTTTTGTGCTTTTGGCAAGGTGGTCAAGCATTTGGTGTACCCTGGGGTTCAGCATGGTCCATCTCCTTTGCCTGTCCCCTCTGAGTGATTTCCCCAGTTTGCAGATAATGCCCAGAGTTATTTATACCCTGTGTCTGTGTACAGTTTCCTTTTCGTCTCGCTTGGGTTTCAGAAATAATTAGTCCTGCAAAGATTGACATGGATTTTGGCCTTGTTACAGGTATTTTCTTAAGAACCGGGAGTGAGTTGGTGAGGTTTGTGTTAAGTATTTTTGTCATTGCACTGTGGCCAGGAATGAATCCCAGAAAGTTTCCCAGGAATCCGTGACGAGCATTTCACAAAAGAGAGGTCATTGCATCACTTTCAACCTACATCTCTTCTGTTGTTCTTTTACAGTTCTTCTATAATTCCCTCAGATTTCTGTGCAAAATCTCTAGTGTCTGTAATGGGAAAAAATTTAAATCCAATAAGAAATAACAGGCTATTTTAAAAATACATTCCTTGGAGGGCAAAGTCCATTACGACAGAAGCATTTACATTTACTTCCAAATCTCTTTACCCAATTTTCAGTTTAATTTAGTCATTTGCTAATCCTAATTTTCCAGCACTGTGCTTACCATATCTAGCCCAATATCACTCATGTGGAAACACATTAAAATTCTGCAACAGACTGGAACTTATGGCCTCTGAACTCTTGTCACTTTGCTTCTCAACTGTCAACGTGTAATGGTGGGTCTGACTCCCTCTCCTCACAAACATATTAGTCACCAATCCCTTCCTGAGCACTGTGCTCCACTTCACTGTCACTGTTGTCCATTATGGCAAAAGTCCCACCAAATTTCAAGGACACCTAATGCAGCAACAAACCTTTTTCCAAAAGATTTCTTCATATGCTGTTATTTGGGTTTACTTTGGTCTTAAATAATTTAATGCATTTCAGTGTTGACAGAGTGGCCATAGTGTTGCACATAGAAATAGCAAATAATTGTACTGTGTTGAAATACTGGGGATAGTGCGATTTGTGCACAGCAGTCAGAACAGAGAAACTGTGTGTTATACACCCTTGACTCCCAAGTGAAAGGATGAGTTTTGTTCCACTGAGGAGGGCTGCTGTTTGAACAGGCAGTGCCAAAGGCTCTGATTCCTGCACTTTGCCCCGGTTCATTCCCAGATTCCTGCTCATTCTCCCAGATGGAGTGGGGCTGGGACTTGCTTCTGGCAAAGAACACCATGCAAGGGGGACCACAGTGGACCTGACCCTCTGATCCCAGCTGGGCTCACAGGGATCAAAGGACCCCAATGTGAGGCTGAAAGTGCGTCTCCAGATGAGGCAGGTGAGAGACACTTTGTACTCAGTGGTGCTGGCTCCCTTCCCTCCACAGCTGCCTCATTCACTCTCTTCAGGGGGTTAGATTTCTGTGAGCTAATTTAAGGAGAAAAGCCTTTTTAATCCGGTATCTAACAGACTCAGAGTATGTATATTTTTATATTGTGAATAAAATATGAATATTAAGCTCTTTAGGCAGGGACTTTGTCTTCCGAGATCTCTTCAAAGCCCTTAGCATGCTGCTGGTATTACAGGTGTAAATACTACAAATAATATAATACAGTTTGGATTCCAAAGATCTGTTTCATTGGGAATGGGGTCACAAAGTGTATCTCTGTCGGACAGAAAAGGCTCAGGAATGAGGAGGGTTTTCCCAGAAGTTAGTGCTGAGCCTTGACCTGGAAGAACCTGGGGTCAAGAGCCTGTTTTGATTTAGGTTTCCTCCATAGTTCATGAGGCTCTTCTTGCTTTGGTTCCACCAGTTAGAAAGGGACAGCCTGCCCAAGAAACAAAAATACAGTTTAGCATACAGAGCACTCCTTTGAGAAGTGGACGAGAGCTCTTTAACCCTGCCAGATAACAGCATGTAGTAGCTCAAGGCAGAAAAGGAGAATGAATTCCCTAACCAGATGAAGGCAAAGAGGGGAAAAGGACTTAAGAAAGTAAAACCTTTGTAAAAAAAGAATATATTATTAACTGAAAAGTAATTTAACAGAATAGTAATGTTCTCATACCTGAGAGCAAATCTAATACCTACTCTGCAAATTTAATAAAATCGCTGCGAAGGCAGAGAAGTTCAATCTGAAGTGCACTCTTCTGAAGCCAATGCCCATTAAGCACAACAGAAATACTTCATCAGCTTCAACACCAGCCAGATCAGGTGTCCACTGGATTTGGATTGTCAGTGGCTGTTATTGTCCCCACAGAGTAATCTACTCAAACTTGCCATGGCAATTAAAGTAACATCTCATTTCCACAACAATACAAGCAAATTCTCAGTATGGAATAATAACATCCTTTAGATTGGAAAAGACCTTTAAGATCAAGTCCAGCCACTAACTCAGCACTGCTGAGTCCACCACTAAACCATGTCCCTACATGACTCCTCTACATCTCTTTGAAACCCTTCCAAGGATGATGACTCAACCACCCCCATGGGCAGCTTGTTCCAGGGCTTGACAACCTTTTCCTGAAGGAACTTTTACTAATAGCCATTCTAAACCTCCCCTGGCACAACTTGTGGCCATTTCCTCTTGTCCTCTAGCTTGTTACTTGGGAGAAGAGACCAACCCTCACCTTGCTGAAACCTCCTTTGAGTGGGTTATAGAAAGCAATAAATTCCCCCCCACACACACATCCTTCAGCCTCCTTTTCTTCAGGCTAAACATCCCCAGCCCCCTCAGCTGCTCCTCACAGGACTCATGCTCCAGATCCTTTCCAAGCTCTGTTGCCCTTGTCTGGACATGTTCTCCCTGTAGTCAGGGACCCAAAACTGGACACAGCACTCGACACCAGCACTGAGTACAGGGGACAATCTCTGCCCTGGTCCTGCTGGCCACACTATGCAAGGTGAGATGCCGCTGGCTTTTTTGGCCACCTCTCACTCCTGTTTGGCTGGCTGTTGACCTGTACGCCCAGGACCTCTTCTGCCAGGCGTCTTTCCATGCCATGATCCATGTGGAATTCGGCAGGCTGCAATGTACATGGAAAACTCTAGCCACTCACTGATATTTCACCCAGCTATCTTGGTTTATCACTTTTTGCAGGTCTCAGCAATGTCTCTTGGTTGAGTGTTCCATTAACTTTTTCACCTCTTATGTCTTAAAAAAGACCAGAAGTAATCTTAATCCCCCTTATCTTGCTGCACTATTATCTTGCTGCATTCCTGGTGCCTTCCCACAGAGACTTGAGGGAACTATTTTTTCACTTAGTCCAAAATTGGCTTGGAGGGAGGCAGTGCAAAGAGTTACTTGAACAAACTAGAAATAGAAATGGAAGTCTTCCTTTGTTCCTGATTTTAATTCAGATCAGATTAGAACGGGTTTGTTTTACTGCATTTTAAGAGAAGGGAGCATTTCTCTTTTGAGGTAGGAAATTGATTCCTGTTAGATCCTCTCTCCAGATTAGTCCCTTGGATGATCCACACACACGGACCTGCTGGGACCAGCAATTAACCCAAACCTGTCAACTTTGGAAAGAATGTCACCATGACATCAGTGGTGTTTTTTCCCCTGATGAACTCAGGGTGACTGTAATGAAAAAAAGGAGGTGTAAGATTGGCAACTGTTTAAATAAAAATGACCAGGAAGAGCAGGTAGAAAATCTTCTTCCTTTAGCAAAGGATTGAAGTAATTTTGTGGATCATGCATCTGTAATAGCTTGCTGTATTATTAAATGCAGCACAGAACTTTCAAATTCAAAGCATGACTCTCAGTTTATTGCTTCAGAAAGTGCAGCCCAAAAGCTACTGATCTATTTGTACAGATAAGCACCCCACAGAGTTATCAGAATCAATGCAAACACTCAGGCAAAGATTCAATGCAAATAATAAATAAGTACAGACTTAGGAAATAGAAATGTAAGACTTAAAACTAATTGAAATGCTGACCCAAAGTATTGCTCTTTATGTGCATTTGTTCAAACACAATTCCAAGAAAGGGCAAAAGAGTGCAAAAAGTGGTAATTTCAAGGTGGTAGACAAGAGAAGAGACAAGCAACATGCAGAACAAAGGAAATGGACAAGGGCTAGGAATTGGTGGAAGCAACACTGGATTTTTTTTTTTTATTACTTTTGATATATATGAACTTAAAATGACTGTACAAAACAAGGTCTAATTTTTTACCCATGCTCTTTTTTGACTTCACGACAAGTTTTGACATAGAGAACCTGTTTCTGTTTTGCTGAGCCATTTTCATCTACTTTGGTTGTCTCTGAAGCTGCCAAGGAATGGAATGGGATGGGATGGGATGGGATGGGATGGGATGGGTCGGGTCAGAGCCACCAATCTTTAAAGTACATATCAGCCAGTTCATCAGTTCAGGATTCCTGCTGATGACTGTATGGTAGGGTTTGGGTCATGCTTATCCTGAAATCTTGAAATTCTTCTTCAAGACCCTATGAATCCCAGGGGCTCCATCTGGACTATGTTGGGTACAGCAGTAAAGAAAGGCCATCCTCAACCCTGAATAGCTCACAACATGCTCTAGTTTCATTTCAGGTGTGGCCCAGACAAAAATATACAGGCAGGTTCCGACCAAGTGTTGCCTCACCCAGTTCAGTGCATTACATCTTACCTATAAAGTGACTCCCAGTTGTGAACAGCCCTGCTTTGCTTGGTTTTGAATGAGGAATGGCAACAGTGTGGTTTTCTGTGGAAAAAAGGGTCACAAGATGTATCTTTTCATCTCATCCAGTGTTTGCAAAATCTACAATAATTACCACTGAATAGAAAAATTGTTTAGCCTGGGAAAGCTGAGTCCTTCAGGAGAAGTTAATCAGGTTTTGCCAGAAAGAGTTTAACTTTTCCTTAAATCAAGAAATAGGCTTCATTGTAGGCCCAGAGCAGTAGAACAAACAAATATCTTGTGCACTGTTGCTGAGAACATCAGATGTGAGCCAGCACTGCCTCATCCCAGGTTGGCTCACCCCAGCCACCAAGCTGTTTCATACAAGGTCCAAAGGACACTTAGGGGAAGAAAAACCGAGAGAGAGTCAAATTTAAAAAAAAAAACATTTTGCTAAAAAACACAAGACATTGTCAAAATATCAATCAGAATCCAAGATTTGGCCAGGTCTGCTCTTGTTTAACCTTCAGTATGATATCAGGTCTCAATCTTTCTATTCTTGGTAGCAGCTGATGAACGCAGTGTAACAAAGTATTAATAAACATCTGCCCAGCTCTTAGATTAATATGGAGAAGAATTAATGGAGGTCTTAGCACGTTCATATTTTCTAATTATGGCAGATGACTTTATTTATAGAAATAATAGAGAGAATGGAAATTGTCACTGACACCATGTCAATATACGTAACGAAATCCAATCATTTAATTGCATTACATTTGGCCACGGAGTCACATCAATAAAGGGCCCTCCTTAGTCAGAGCAGTTCAGTGGTCACTACACACTTTATGTTCGAAAGCTATGAGGATTAATTTTAGTTTCAATGAATCATGAGGAAAGTAAGTCATCTCGGACATACCTATTCCCGCGTCTCACCCTGAGAGGGAAAGGGCTGGGGGCAAAGCTTGTAGCTGCCTGATTTTTATGCTCATTTATGGGAACACTTTTCTTCCAGTCCCCAGAGCATCCAAAATAATGAAACAGACCCAAACTGAGGGCTGTGCTTTGTTCTAGATGTCACTGGCCATGGCTAAGCCAGCTCCTGCAGCAGCTCTGGTTCATGCCTCCCTGCTGTGATTGAGGATCACCAGTGTTTCTGTGGGAGCGACAACACACGACACCACTGAGATAAATAAAGCATAATGTTGAGCTTTGGTATGTTTACACCTCCTAAGAGAGGGGAAAGAAGCCTATAAAAAATCCCACTAAAGGAGCCAGGGCTGTTCAGTTCGTTTGCAGCTTGATAGGTAAACCCTGCAGCCTGTTTTTATGGGGACGTGCTGGTGCTGGTCTTAGAAAGCAGTTGGGGTTTAAGAAGGTTTTGGACTGAGTGTGGCTGTTTCTTGGGGGTTTAAAGTACATTTCATAATGTTCAATTTAGACAGGTAGCCAGGGAAGTTTGGATCTTTCCTCCCAGGAGCAGGGAAAAGCAAAACAAGGCTACAATTATAGTGACAGATGGTTTGTCACACCCAGACCATTGTTAGTAATTTTGCTCCTTACACATTGAACAAGATCTGGAGTGATGCTGAAAAGCTGAGAAAGTCCTCTAGTTCTCTCTTGTTCTTCCAAAATGTGTTTCCTTAATCTATTCCAGTCTTCTGAAGCTATCAGTCTGAATTAATGAAGACAGAGAAAGGGAATGGTACAATTTCTATTAATTATAGAGGTAGGTTTGTGCAATAAAGAGAATTCATATCCCTACAGTGCTGCTTAAGTACCTATAATTCAGCTGCCCTGCTCACAACTGCGGCATCTTCTTCACGTTGTTTTACAAATTAGCAAACCTGGAATGAGCAGCTGTGTACAGTGTGATGACATTTAGTTTAACTGCAGGGGATCTGATCTGCAGAAATCCACGGGTGGTCTTCCAAGTGCTGCTTTTTGCTGGGATTGAGTTGCATCTCCCAAATTAAGTGCTCCTAGATCAGCTAAATGTTTTCCATAGAAGTGAAAATATAGACACTTAGGAAATAGCATCAGTTACTTATTGTAACTGCTGGTACACTTCCAAGTACTGCCAAACCAACACTTGGGGGATGCCCTTTCAAAGGTGAGGGGAAAGGGGAGTCAGGGCACTGCTGGAGCCAGCCCGACCTCCAAGCTCAGCCAGTTGGTTTGTATTTACAGCAGGGTACATGGAATAGGAGCCCACACATGGATATCTTTGCTCAGTGACCCGTACACCACAGGAATTTATTCTGTGCGTCCAAATCTGCAGGACAGAACTGGATGTGCTGTCTCCTTCCTCTCCCACTGCCCGTGTTGGTGTCCTCTGGGAGGACTGGCAGCAGCAATGGGCTGAGTGAACATCCTCTGCCACATCAGGACAAGCCTGGGACAGCAGAGCCTCAGGAGGACCTGGCTGCCCAAAGGCACTGGTGCTCCAGCTGTGGTGAAGCAAGTGAGAGTTTTGGAAGTGGTTCTAAGACAAAAAAGCAAAGTTCTTGGGGGCATAAAGGAAACTTGGGAGGGTGCAGAGTGATAGTCATTTTTGTTCCACTCCTGCTTTCTACTTTCCAGATTAAATAAACTTTGTTTTTCCCTTCGCTGAGTGAGAGGAAGGAAATTGCTGCTTCCCAGTCAGCAATTGTGTTTGACAGCAGAACTCCTGCTGCAAGCCCAGAACTTTGCACCAGCAAACTGGTCTGACTGGGAAGCACTCTGGTAACTGAAACACTCCAGTAGCAACAACTTCCAGCCCCTGTAATGTGCCAATAGCAGACCATTGTGGGTGAAAACGTGTTCTGATAGCAAATGACTCCACCAGGCTACAGAAAAAACAAAAAGGCACTTCTCTGAGCTATAGTGCAAAAGGTTGATTTTTTAATCGACTACTCACAGGGCTGCTGGTGTTACATTTTAAGCATCTGACTCAGGCAGTCAAGTGAAAAGGTGATAAAATCTTTGACTTTGATTGAATTTCCATTGTGGCAAAATGTAAAAATAAATACAAACACTATGAAGAAATAAAAAACTTACTATTGGACAAAATGTCCCACATAATTTTTTAAAATCTGTACAGATACTGAAAAAAAAATTCTCTTTTTGCCTTGCATGAAGGTCAAAAATCAGCTTTCAAGCATTCTTTCAACAGGCATTATGTTTAAGTACTGAACCCCCTGCCTGTTTAAGGAGTATTTCTTCAATTACATCCAACATTAGTACAGCTGTCAGGATTTCCCAAGGGACCACTGCAAACTGAAGAAAAGCCTTTGCCGTGGTGCTGACAGGCTCTGTGACATTTCTCTGGCCCTTTGCTTGCTTCTGCATTCAGCTGCTGACCTCACAGGTGTAAATAAGAAGAAAATCAAGTACCCAGTCTTTTCTGAGTACATATCAAAGACAATTGAAATCATGGACTTTGCTTGTACAGCAGCTTAAAAAGAAGAACTTTTAAAAAGCAGCTCCAGTGTAAGGAAGAGGAGCAAGTATGTGTGAAAGTTAAAATTCTCAACTTATAAAATTAAAATGCAGTTCCTGATTATATGTTCTCTGATTGAATTGCTAGTATGAAGTCAGTAAGGGATAAAAGGCCTCTGAACACATTAGGAGGAAGACTATCAGCTTTTACTTACTACACTGTATTAGACAGAAAGGCACACAATTTACAGCAGGGACAGCTCAAGGCATGAGCAGGGCATTAGCTGACACCTTCACAAGTTACTCTACAGGATGTCTGCTTAAATGATCCAGACAATTTGAAGAATTCAAGCACCAGCTTTTAGGAGCGAGGTAGTATCCTGAGAATATCTCCATATGAAGAACATTTTTGGTTATACTTCTCCTCAGTCACAAGCTCTGCAGTAAAGCACCTTTATAATGGAAATGGTCTTCAGGATTTCAAGGTCAACGTGACAACACTGCTTTTCTGCATTTTGATTCTAATTTAATACACACGATTACTGAGGCTCAGAGATTCTTAAAAGAGATGGAGGCAGGAAGAATGTGCACAGAAATATCAATTTGGGTGAAAAATAGCACATAATTGTTAAACTGTCCTGAAGAGCTGAGAATACAGACATAGCACGTATGTTCTGATTTTCAGCATCTATTTCCTTGTTTCATTAGTGGCAGTATCAAACCCACCCTCACTGGGCTGCCCATGAACAGCCTTGAGGTTCTCCCCAGCAGCAGTGGGGATCAGGATGATGCTGAAATAGTGGGATTTGGTATGTCTGGAGACCTGAATTAGGATGTTTCATGGATCTGCAGCCTGCCCTGGTCAGCACAGCCAGACATTTTCAGGTGAACCCACGTGTGGAGGAGAAATTGTTCAGTGCCAGACCTCTCACTGACTCTCCCAGGAAGTCAATTCTCTCTGGGTATCTTGCCCTGGAACTGCAGTGCTGAGATGGGTAACTTCCCAGGAGCTATTACAATATAACTTCCCACAAACAGCCCAGCAACCCAAAATCTATTCCTGCATTCTGACAATTTCAGTGTGTTGCCAGCTCACAGCTTCGCTGCCACCAATTCTTTAAGGCAGTTTTGCCCAGCACTGTTGAAAAGGAAAACACTCACTGTGCCCTGAGGGAAATGAAGCATGGAAGTCCTGTTATCACTGACAGAAGTTTTGTCTCTAATTCCCCATCTGCTCTTCTGAATGCTAACCTACAGTGCTGGCACATCAACTTAAATGATAAATAAGAATTCCAAGCAAGAAGCAACAAAATATTAGTCAGATAGGCTGGTGGTGTCTGCTAAAAAGTGGTATGGATGCTCATGTTTCACAGAAGAGAAATTATAGGACAAAATAATGTTGTTATGTTACACTGATCAAGGGAAAATTCTGTCACAGAATAGGACAAAGTAATGGTCAAACCCAGATTATTTTATTATTTTACCTTTAATACATACAGGATCCTGCACAGTTCCTTCTTTCCTGTTCTTACTGTTGTGTTTCGCAGCTGAGTAAAATAGCACAAGAGGCAAGAAACCTGTGAGGAGAGTAATAATGTGATGCATACTGTTAACTTGCTTGTTTTGGAAATATCCATTTATCTTGGTTAAATAGAAGCTTGGCCCAAGTACTAAGCCAAGTAATCATGATTAGGGAGAGAAAAAGACATTCACCTTCTTGGAACTCGATAGTTTTCAACAGTAATAGCACTGCAGTGACATTGTTTGAAGCTGGATGCTTGCAGTAATTAATATAGATTATTGTCATATGAGGAATGGAAACATCTGTGACTGCTCCCACCATTGCCTTCATTTCCAGACCAGTTATAAAACAAAAATACACGGGGGTTTTTTTTCATGAATGTGGCCCTTGCACTGTTCAGCATGCTCCACTGCCCTCAGAGAACAGCAGAGATTCTCTTCTCTTTTTTGGTTCACACCTGCATTGAAGGCATATGCATACACTTGTGTCTTAGAGAGACTTGCTTTTGTTCTTTCTCACTATATTTTTTCCCTGTCTCTCAAGAAAAATTGGTTTTATGGTAAAAATTCCACTACAAGAACACATCTGCAAAGAGATTCATGAACTCCCCAGCTATTGTTTTCCAAAGAGGCTGAATCTGCATCTGTATCATCCAGCACATCAGGCGCTGAACTCGCAGAGCAGGTGCTTTAGAGTTTACACTGGTTTTTGACCTCGTGGCTGGTGCAGCACTGGGCTAAGCCCAGTGCATCAACCTCATCTCAGCAGTCATTGGACTCCTCACCTCACCAGATTTCACAGCCACCACAAACCAGCTGCCTTGTGCATTTCATTACTACCCTGCTGCAATACTCTGCTGTTCCTGCTCTCTCTTGTGCAGTCACATCACTGCTCTCTTTCAGGTTGTGATCCCTGTCTTTCTAACACTCTGCCTTCATGTGACCCACTTAGTTTCTGACTTTCTCCCTTGCCTTGCTCATCAAATTGGATTTGATGGTGTCCTAACCACAAATGACTCCACTAGAAAGGTTTCCTTCTTCTTGCACTGGAAATGGTTCTCTGGGGCATGTAGCTGCCCAGGAGGAATTAGGGTTTTGCATTGTTCTTCCGATCGGCCAGTTGGCTTCTGTCCCTAATATGTGGCTTGGACTTCCTTACCATCACTCCACAGACTATTACAGAAGATATCTGGTCATATATGAGCACAGGTGCACAGCTGGTAAGCATTAGCTGTGTTTAGAGGTCATTAGAAATATTACTACTACATTATTCCCAGGAAATGTTCTATTTTGCTGTGAATAGTAGAAGTACTCAATGGAGAGAACTCTCTTCCATTCAATTACTATCTTAATATTGAGCTCACTGTTAAAACAACAGCTCCTCACCACTAATCAGCAAAAAGCAATCAGGTAAAGCAAACAGGGATCTCCAGAGGACAAAGGTGTGAGTTCAAAGGTCCACAGAGCTGTAGCCGTGTTGCACATGACTTAGACACAAGAGCCAAAAAGCAACTGCACTTACAGAATTACATTTTAAAAAATAAGGACATAAAAATTTGAAATTCTGTGAAAATTATGTGAAATGTGTGCAGGGAAGAAAAACATGTCTGGAGCTTTTCTATAGCACTTGGGCACAAAATTTTGTTTTGTGAATCTGAGCAATTTATCATATTCAACTAAGAGGGCTACAGATGGTGAAGTTTGTGTTCTGAAAGGATGACAAGCCACAGCAGAGTGCTTATGATGCCAATTTTACCCTTTTGTAATAAGACAAAGAGGAAAGATGCTCATGAGAACCAAGCTGGGTGTTTGTTTTTACCAGAGAGTTGCTTATTTCACAGCTCCATGACTCAGTATCAGTAATATTGGGTATTAAACTTCCTCCATCAAGTCCTTAGTTTCAAGGGAGACAAATACTTCCTACCCAGTGTCTGCCACAACCAGGTTTCTAAGTGGATGTGTCAGGACTATTCACAACCTACCTGTGGACATTCCCCTGCTTTCAGAGGTCCTCCAAGAGACCACATGTGATGGAACACAACTGCCAGTCAGCTGGAGAGACACACTCAAGCTCCTCCTGTCCCTCCAATCCAGCAGTCTCTGACATTTAGATCTCAATTAGCTGTTCCTTGCATGTCAGCAGATTTAATATAACATTTTTCACAGGCAGAGAAATTAAACCAGCAGCACACAGTTAAGTAACTTTCTTGAGTTTCCAGGTCACATTGGCAGGGCTGATCCAGCACTCCCAGTCCTCTTCCCTGGTCACTTCTTTGAATCAGATTTTTTAGGAACTTGCCTGCACAAACAGACCAAAAGTGATTGCCTGCAATGGCAAAGGAGCTTTACACCAATACCCAAAGCAGAGATCCAAGCTGCTTACTGGGTGAGCAGTGCAGGCTGGAGATCTTTTCTGGACCAGGGATGATGCCAGGGAAGAGCTTTTGCAGACCACATCCTTGCTCTGCTCTGAGTCTGTGTGTCACACCTGTACCTTTGCAGATGTGTCTGGGTGGTGGTTCTTGGTGAGATGTGACATGAGAAGCTGCAGCAGTGGCTTTGTGCTGGTGCTCACTGTCCACCCTTCAGGAGCACACAGGTCTGGCCAATTGTGCTCTGCTAGATGCTCATAAAAATTAACAACAATATTAAGAGCAGATTGCTGTATTTTACAACAGAAAATAAAGTCAAACAACAGCTAAAACTGGGGAGGGGAGGAGGGAAAGGGGAGCACAGAAGACAGACCAAAGGCAACAGAAGAGTTGTATTTATTTTCTAATCCCATCTCTTTTAGTGTCTGTGATGAGCGCTGTAACTAAAGGAATCTAACTGAATTAGAATTTCAATATGTCCTGAGCAGATTGGAGCTCTTTCCATTCATGAGCAGCACGTCCCAGCTGTAATTGCCTGCTTGCTTATCCACATAGCTCTTTGCAGCTAATCCAAATGCAGACTCAAAAATAAATAGTGCCAGAGCATTCACTTCCCGCTGGGCAGTAGTTTTAGCTCTCCTCTGCCTTTGCTTTGTTCTGGCTGGTGCTCTCCATGGCACAGGGGCTGACTCAAAGGAGATAAAAGATGATTGACCTGCTCAAGGAATTAGGTGACAGAAAAGCCACTCCTGCGGTATCTGCCCTGCCTGTTTGTGCTTTTCCTTTGGGTGCTGCTTTGCATCTCTTTGTCTTTCTCTGCCCTCACCTCCCTCCCCAGCCACGTCACCCATGCAATATACTTCTCCTTTGTGGTTTCCCTAAAAGCTGCTGGTGTCCTCTGTGTCCCCAGCAGCACATCACCTTCCTCTCCCTGTGCTCCTGCCCTCAAATGCACCATCAATATTTTAGTGCTGACTTGAAACTCTCTTCAGGGACATTTTAAAGCCATATCCTTCTCATATCAGCTTCTCTGGAGGGGTGTAAAGCTGAGGCACAGTTGCACAAAGCTGGAAGGGGTGTCCCCATGGATGGGACTTGGCACAACCACAAAGCAAGGCTCTGCCTCTGCTCTGCCATAGGCACCTGTACGTGCCTGGGCTCTCCTCCCTCCTCACTGGGTGGAAGGTGGTTGTCCACCATTTTTAGGCTGTTTTTTCAACTACAACCACCTCAGACTTCCTGGGAGACTTTGGCCAAGTCTCGGCAACCTTTGTGCCTCTGTTCATCACCTCTAAAACAGCACTGCCAACACCCTGTTGCTTTGCACTTGATGCAGTAAATCCCAGGTCTCTCAATGGTAGTGGTGAAAGGACATAGGAGTCAAGTCTGAAGCCACTTCAGCATAGTCAGAGGCATTCAGCTCCCACTGTGCAACAAATTACTCTTAAAAATAGGTTTACTAGTATGCAAAACAGCATCCCTTAAGATCTGGCCAGGTAGGTACCCACAAAAACTCAGCTGGGGAGAAGGTAATTCCCTCCTGATGACCATCAAAGAGACTGACCTCAGCACGCAGCAGCGTGCCTCCACTCCATCTCCTTTCTGTCACCACATCTCTATTTCCCTCTGGGCTTATCAGGGCATAGCCAAGAGTCACAGAGCCTCTTCAGTGCCACCCACACGCTCTTATCCAGCCAGCCTGGCCCAGGGCTGTACAGCTCTTGTGGTGCAGTGCAGCACCCAAGGAGATCTATCCCTCTGCAATTGCAGAGGGCTGTGTTTAAAGGAGACCATCAAGTGAGGTAGTGCAGCACTTTCACTGCCTTCCTCCTTACCCCCAGGACCCTTCTCCATCAGTGTAATCCTGCCTGGTCTTTGGCAGAGCAGATATCCCTATAAAACTCTCTTGGCTCAGCTGGACAGAAGCAAATGTCAGAGAGGTGGCCCTGCACTTGCCTCTGCTACACCCCCCTTTTACAGGCAGATTGTGCCCTCCTCTGAGGCCAGGGAGCAGCTGAGATGATGAATATAGTGCTTGTCCAATGTGTCACTTGCTACGTAAAATCCAATTCAGCCCAGAAAGCTAAAAATGTTTGCAGAATCCTGACAGGCAAAGTGGACAATTACATTCAGCTGTTCCTCACAAACGTTCATCCTCATGACTGCAGCGTGCCAAGAGAGGCGTTGCCTCGTGCTTGGATTGCAAACTCACCAGCACCAAAACATGAGGATGGTAACCAGGGCTGGCTCTTCACAACATGCCCTGCCACCTGCAGATGCTCTGCAAGTTTCCTCTGCCAGGTACAGTGCTGGCACCAGCACTTCTCTTGTGCAAACAAGGGAACTGAGGCCAAAATGCCAGACTGCTCCAAGGCAACCAAAAGGTCACCAAAGAAGAGAAGTTGTGAGTCTCTTGCTTGCAGTGACAGACAGTAGCTCCCTCCTCTGTAGCTGACCTGGGGATGCAGGAATTTCTTCAAATTTCCTCTTTCAATCAAGTAAATCAGAATAATTGAGACTAACACAGTGTGGCCGAGGTGAGCGAAATGGGTTGTCACTGGGGTAATAAAAGAGGAGGCACTTGGAAGAAAAATAAGAAAAGAAAATTGGAGAAAGAAGTTAAAGGTAGAAAGGTCAGGAAGAATAAAGGCTATAAAGTCTACAGACATGCTGCATGGAATAGGAAGGTAGCTCTTGGGAAAATGGAAGCCTAGGGATGAAGGGCATAATGAAATGGTAAGGCTTGAAAGCTTTTTCAAAACAAAAAAAAAACAGTACTGAAGAGAAAAACATCATGAGATGGAAACCTGGAAGATTCAGAGGTTACATTGAAATATTTAATTATGAAGTGTAGACATTGTTATGTAGCAGGTAGATACAGATACCTCAGCCTTTCTGAATACTTCTCTTTCTCCTGTATATACTGGAAAGAGGGAATTACCAATTGTTAAGGATGACTTTAAGTATAAAGAAATATTGCCTTAGAAATCATGCCCACATGTCACTGTGTTCCACACACAGCTAATTTGCACCTCCATGTGATGACTTCAGTTGTCACTGGCAGCCCCATTCTCCTCCTTTGGATGTGGAATGTCCTAGACATGCCTGTGACACGGGAATCCAGCAACATCTCTCTGTGTCCAGGATGTCTCCCTCATCCAACTTAAAATATAGATGGAGAGCTCAGCTCTGAGCTCTGAGGTCTGGGGAGATTTCGGAGCAGGGTCAGAAACAGAGGCAAAGCACTAATGAAGCATCATTAACCATCAGTCTTCCTATACTCTTGTCAGTACATTAGTACCAGCTGCCCGCTGTCCATTTTCCCCTTGCCATAATGAGGAACCCCAGACTGAAGGTCATCTGCTGGTTGGATTAATCTGTGAGTTCAGCTGGGGCTCCTGAGATGCTGCAACAAGAGCAGCAATTTGTGCCACTCTGTCCTGCCCTGTGCCCATCAGCTGCAAAGTTCTGTCACAAGGCACAAATTCACCCTTTGATGTTGCTTTTGCTGCTCCTCAGTTCAGAGCTGCTGCTGCCAGAGCATTAAATGTTCCCCAAGTGGTGCCTGTCTTCTGCTAATGCAGATGCATTTATTTTGTGAGTTAGCTTAATTGTGTTCTTGGTGTTTGTTTTCTGTCTTGTTTTTGGATCACTTTAAGGGTCCTTGGTCCAGTTATTTTATTCTTTTAATGCCAGAACAGGAAAACTGCCCTGGATCATCTCCTCAATCAGACAGGAGTATCTTAATACAGTAGTTTCTTCCACCACTCTGCCTGGGAAAGTCTTCCATGCTCTAAGGCACCTGAAAGCCAGACTACCCTCAAGTCAGGCTAAAATTACATTAAAAATTCAACACTGTTTTACTTATTCTCCCCTCCTTCATCACACACCACTTTTCCCTGTTTTCTGGCTCATCAAAGCCATAAGAGAACATTCTATCACCAGACAGAGGCACGGGTAAGACCTATTGGGACACAAAGTCTAACTGCCAATATTCAGTAAATTCACCTCAAAGTGAACAACTGTCTTCTTGCAGGCTGTCTTTGATGCCTGGCTTCAGTCTATTCCTTTTCTCATGGGTGATATTGGGTGGGACTACTCAAAAAAGGCTCTGTCCAGGCATGAGGGAGAACAAATATTTCCCATCACTGAACAGCAACTGACCTGTCTGTCCAAGAACTGGCACTGACAGCTGTGGGGTGCCACAGGGAGAGATTAACATGTGGATTGGCAGGAAAACTTTGGGGTTTCCAGAGAATTCCCTTGGCGTTTGAATGAATCTTCTGGCTGGGAAATACTGGGATAAAGCATCCAGCACTTGTCAGCATGGGCAGTGGGGAATGTGGGTGTGTTCAGACAGAGCTGAGGTGGTCAGTGATTGTACCTTCAGGTGAATGTTTAGCTTTTGTTGCCTTTTGATGAAGCAGGGTGTCTTTTATGAGGCAAAATTAATGCAAGTGCTTCTCTTTTTACAGTGGCCACAATGCCCAGGAAATGGAATGTCATAAGGGGAAAAAAGCTCATTAGTTTGGTGCCATAAGTGGTTCTCCAAGGCCTCAGAAACCCTGTGATTAACATAAACATAGACAGAGGCAATTAGGAGAAAACACACATATAAAACCCAGCTTTCCATCTAAAAACATGATCTGCAACATCTCCCTTTGGCTGTTCACAGCTGTGGTGACCTAGACGTAAGGGACTATTCATGCCCATCATGACAGAAACTGGAGACAGAGGAAGGAGAGCAGCCAACCCAGGGTGAAAGTGACGACAACAGGGTAATGCAGGGTAATATAGGGTATGTAATACAGTCCCCAAGGTACCAGTTAAGGGATTTTGTGATTTACCCTCAGAACTATGTCCTTTTCTGGACCAATTTGAGGCAAATGCTGGCCTGTTGTGTGTTCTTCACACTGAAATCCTCAATCAGGTGATTGCTGTTGGGGGTGGACATGTTGATATTCCTCAGGACAGGGCAGAATAGCTCTAATTTTATAAGAGCTATCTCAAGTCTTCACCTTGCAATGGCTGAAAAAGTGGACATCTTGTCAGGTTTTCTAGTGAGTTCCATGAAATCCACCAGCAGGTAATGCTCAGGAAGAGGATGAGAACAAGAGGAGATGGGAGGAGTGGGACAGCATCACAGACATCTGCATTTGTACCAGACTGTGCACCCTTTACTCTGCATTTCTGCCCTTAACCTTGAGCATTTACTCAGAATAGACGCAGATATGAAGAATGAGGTGTGTTTTGTGAAAAACCAAAGCTTGGCCTCCTTGCCTGTCACTGTGGCAACTGTGTCAAGAGACAACTGTGATGATGCCACATTGCAAAAATAGTGAAGGGGACAGAGGTGCTCAGGCAAGGTCAGGCACAAAGCCAGAGTCCCACCCAGCATCCTGACTAGCAAAAGTCACATCAACTACAGCAGCTTGTGGATAACCTGCCCTATAGGATTATCCCCCACAGAGTCCTGGTAGGGAAAAAAGCAGCTTGAAGCATCTCTCCTCCCCTGTTTTTAACAGGTATTTTTGTGACTTTGGGTGCTCCGTCTGTTCAAGCAGAAACACAATCCACTCTGAATGCGAGGCTGACATCCTGCAGTAATGAGCTTCACAGGCTGATTACTTGTTGCATGATAAAAATAAGTTGCCAGCAGCTGACTCTGGGAAGCTGTGGGGGGAAAAAAACCCAAGAAAAAGTAGTGTTATCTGTTTTCTCAGAAAAGAGAGGGGCAGTGAAGAAACACGGTTCACAGCCGTGCCTAGAGACTTACCCAGGAGTGGAGAAAGGCATGGAAGTGTGTGAATTGACCTGGTGGGGCAGAGCATGTTCATGAAGGTTTAAACTGGAGGTTATGAATCCTCCAAAGGCCTTCAAAGAAGGGTCTAGGGAAGTTTGTATTGTTGCTGGTGCACAAAAGGTTTTTACCTAATGTTTAACCCCTGCTTAAGGAACTTGAGTCACTTCTGTCAACCTCTGGAGTAGTGTTATGATGTCATCAGGGTTACAATTTTACACAAAATTAGGTGTGCAATTGTGTGTTAAATAGTGGTAGTTAGCTTGGATTGCTCAACTAATGAAGCAGGCAGCATTAAAGCTGTCACATATGGACTGCTCCAGGGCACTCTAAGGGAGTCTGAAATCACTCTGACTTCACTGGGAAGAGAAGCATCCCTTTTCCTTCTCTGGCATCCCCTCAGTGGGACAGACCCCCTCACCCAGCTGCCAGCCCAGCGGTGCTCCTGCTGTTTGCCCTGGAGTTTATAAATCTGCCTCCCTGCCCAGGAAATCCCACCCAGGTGTCCCTGTAGGCTCAGACAGGTGGCAGAAGCTGCTGATGACCTCTAATGTGTGCCCAAGTTTTGCTTAATTAAGAAAAGGCTCTCTAATAGCATTCACCACCGTTTCCTGCTGGCTCTGGGACCACTCAGACTGTGGCAGCACAACCAGTCAGGCTTTCCTGCAGTGTGTGACACTCTAAAGAGTGCAATGGCAAATACATAATTCTATTTTCCAGCATTAAGGGACTCAGCCAGGGACAGGCTCAGTCCAGCATGCAGTGTGGCCCTTGGGTGTCAGGTGTGACCCCTCCTGCATGGCTTGGGGCAGAGGCACCAGCTGGGTGGTCACTGTGGTGCTGTCTGAGGTAATGCGGGTAAAATCCTATCCAGCAGTGTGAGGATTTGGCTCAAGGTCTTACAAGTGAAATTTCTGACCAATATTGCTATCAAAACACTTAGTTGTTGGCTATATTAATTAGATCCCAGCAGGTGCTACTTTACTTTCTAAACTGCAGTTATTTTAGGGAGGTAGTGCTTCATCTTGTTTATTCCCCAATACTTAACTAGAGTGATTGTAAGGAAAGAACAGAATTGTTCTTGGCATTGACACTGCAATGATGACCACAGAATCAGGGAAAGGGCTGGGGGAGATTGTTCTCCTTCTTCCTCCCTTCTTTTGGACCACTCTCTTGCCCAATTTGTTGTTCACAAATGCAGCCAAAAGCTTCACCAAATATTGCCATCTCTTATTTTAAGCACGGCCCTTGTCTGCTAGTCCCAGTCCTGAGCCAGCAGCTGAGCAGGGCAGCAGGATCCCAGCAGGGAGGGGGTGACAGGAACACCAGTTTGGCCAGTTTGTCCATCCAGGGTGTGAATTTGGCCTGGGGCTGTGTCATGGATCCTGTGGTGGGGGCTCTGGGCTGACTCCAGGTGGAATTCCCAGTCCCTCAGCACCCATCAGCCTGTCTGCACACAGATGGATTTTGGCTCCTGTCCATGTCAGTCTTCCCCTGCAGCCACCTCTACAGTATTTAAGTATTCTCCTGGTTCACCACTATGCAAATATTGAAATTAGCCTTTTGCATGATTATGGAGACAGTGACATTAGAGACTTTCTCAGATCATGTGCCTTCTCTGCTGACAGCATCAGCCATCAGGTTTATTTTTCAGTGAGCTAAAGAATGGCCCCCAGTGTATGAAAACTTCACAATGAAGTATCTGGAATCTGGAATATTTTTTTTTACTTAAGCTTTTATCTGAATGCATTAAAAACACAAAGTGTTGTGCTGTGAAAAAATGCAAAATGCAGCCTTCGTAGGAATGGCCCAATTCTCAGAGAGCAAGATTTTTAACTGAGCCTCACTAAAACCAGAAGAAATTTAGAGGGGCTACAAGGGGAGCCATAGACCCACTAGCAGGTCCTATATGACCTGAGACCCTGAAAGAAGGTAACAGATCTCATACCCTGACGTGAAACAAAGAAGTCCTTGGGCAGGTATCTAGCTGGTCTGGCCAAATGGCCTCGAGATAGTAATTTCTTCATGGGAAAATATATCTTTGTCATATCAGTTACATTTCCACAAAATGCTGCATTTACATCTTGTACTCTTGCCTCATTCAGACACCTTCCCTGAGAGCCTCACCTTACAGAGAGCTGGAGAACAACCAAAAACCTGTAATGAGTGTGTATATGCTCAAACAATTGCCATTTTGTCCCTGAAAAATACTGCCGTAAGAACATTGGACACAGCTACTACCTTTTCTTAAACTACTGATGATTTCTTGCCCATGGTATGAATCCTCTGCAGTGTGGAGCAGAGCTAAGCCTGGTTAGCCAGCCTCACCTTTTGGGCTAATGGGATTTATTCTCCATTCTAACACACTGGTCTCTCACCCCCACTGTTTTACATCTCACCTGGAGTTAACAAATGGTCCATCTTCAGAGCACAGGGGATCTGGCACGCTGGTTATTGTGTGCTCTGCCACCTTGGATGGGCAGTGACAAAAGTTATCCCTCTTCCCCCAGGTCCTTCCATCGTCCCACTGCAGCGAGCAGAGCCAACCCTGGGCAACCCTCTAAAATGTTTATTTGGACCAGTGGCCGGGGATCTACATCTTACAGACACGATGAGAAAAGGTAAACGGCACCGTTACCTAAATCACCTTGTGCTGATTGTCTCGGATGGGTTTGAATATTTACGGGTGCGGCCCGGGGCTTCTCCCCAGCGGTGGCACTGGGGAAGCAGGAGGGATGCAAAGGGTGAAATCCCTGTGCCCCACAGGAGTGCCAGGGGTACCGTGCCAAGCCAAAGCACAGCAGAGGGGCAGTGCCAGAGCCATGGCCAAAGTCCTCCTTGTTCTCAGGACATCACCAGCGCACCGTGGCCATCTCTGATTTGGGTTTAAAAGCACACTGATCTCTGCAGGTGTCCTGCCTCCAGCCATCAGCCACACTGTGCCCCAGGCAGACCACTGCCCCACACAGCTGGTGCACATCTGAAAGGTGCATCCAGCTGGCAGAGATGTTTTCTGGTCATGCAAGTGCACGTGTGAGGACAAGCACGTGTGCAATACATTGTACAGTAGCTGGGGGTGTTTTAGCTGCTAGAAAGTGAGCTGGTGGCTCACCAGCCCACTTGAGTGGTGCTGCTGCAGGGAACAGGCTGAAGGAGACAGGAATAAATGAGATACTGGATCTCCCAGGGGAGCAGGGAACTGTGCCAAAGAGAAGGAAAGGGAAGGAGAGGTTTGAAGTCCACAGACAAAGGCAGTGCTCAGTTGGGAACAAAAGAAGTTAAATATCAATGATGAAAGAACAATTGTCAGTAATGCTCAGACTCATCCTTCAAAAATCCCTCTCCTTTGTAGTAAGATTTGCTGGACAGCTTGTCTTGTCACAACAAGGACACATTCGCCTTTCTTTTCTTTCCTTTGCCCCTTCTAACCTCTCCTTCAGTTCCTCTTGCAGTTTCTATTAAATGTAATCTCAAACAATCACATTCCAGTGAAACAAAACAGATCTCAACGTATCTACAGTGCCAATTAGCAAAACACGCTCTTCAGTAATTCTAATGAGACATTACTTGGGAATATGCACTCCTGAGTTCAGGCAGCAGAGCTGCCCTCAGGACCCTGAGATCCTTTGGAGAATTGGCCGATTCCCCAGATGTTTCTGCAAAGGTTGCATAGGGGTTCAGCTCCTTGGATTATCTGATCCCAAACAGATATTTTGAAGACAAAAAGGCCAGCTTTGCAGCATGAACATTCATTGGAGGTGGTTGTCTAAATGCCTCCCGTACTTGTGCCAATCTCTTCTTTAACTGAATTTTCCCCAGGCTCTTGTCTTTCTGCTTTAGAGCAGTCATGGTCCAAGGTTAGACACTTGGAGGAGATATCTGCCCACACTTTGGGCTGGCTGGAAGCTCCTGATTAGCACAGCCTTTGACTCTCACCGTGCCTTGAAGCCAGGCTTATTAACTTGGGTGAGGGCTCACCAGAGTCTGGTCAGTATAAATCCAGGCAGAGCTCATCCCTGCCTGCCTGCAGAAACAGGGAGCAGTATCTCTATGCCTGCACATCAGCCACGGTAAATTCAGATATCTTGACAAGCCTTTGGGTGGGTTTATTTCCCAAGAGGTTCTGTAGAGCTGTACAGAAGGACTTCTTTGTACCTTGTGAGTGATTAATGAAATGCAGGAGGGAAAGGGAGGAAAAGAAGATGGAAATACGAGAGTGCTGAGGGCAGCCTGAGGACTGCAGAGGAGAGGTGTGAACACAGAGCAAGTGCTGTTAGTAGGAGAAGCTCATCCTCCAGTGTCTGGCAGAGATTTTAACACATGTAAGGTTACCAGTGCCATCATTATATCAAACAAGTGGTGCCTTTTAGAGAAATTACTCACCCTAAATGACCCTTTCCCAGGAATTTTGTTCTTTAAACTTCAGGCAGGAAGACTGTCATAGGGATCAGCAAACTTGTCACCCAACCACACACTTTTGAAGGGTTGCACCATAATATTAACTGTGCTGCAATGATTCTAAAGGAATCGCCTCCTCCTGGGTGGAAGGTATCTCTCAGACATCTCTTCTTCCAGGATCAGCACCAGAATATCTGTATTTCATTGCTGTTTTAGCCACCAACAATTCCCCAGATGCCACATTTTATGCTTTGGAAAACTAGTCGAGCCCTCATTCTGTCTCAGCTGTCAAAGAGGGTCTCCATACTATTGCAGCCATTGGAAAAACAAAGCACTGGTTTGGTTTGGTTTTGGTTTGGTTTGGTTTGGTTTGGTTTGGTTTGGTTTGGTTTGGTTTGGTTTGGTTTGGTTTGGTCCGGCCTGGTAAGGAAGAGCCAAGGAACTGAGTGGACAAATCTGTTAACATCTATAGGAATCTGCCTACAGCCATCACTGAATCTATTCTGAGGGCTCCAGAGAGATTTCCTGTTGCCATAGGTCTACTAGCAAAAACAGATGCCACCAAACCTGTAAAGAAAAATGTAAAAAGGTGACTTCTGAGCAGAAAAATCCCTGAACACAGGGAATTCTGCAGGTAAAGTACAGGAGTAGTTTCTGACCATTGCATTTCTGATATCAGTAAACACCTCTCCATGAGGTAATTTGAGTGACATCTGCATAACAACTGCAATATCAAAGAAGTGAATGTGAATTCAAAGTCATTCTGAATTATTCAGGCAGGCATCCCTGTCTGCTAAGCCCCAGGACTGCGTGGTGCCAGAGGAGGCCAGAGGAGGCCATGTCTCCCTCGGTGTCACACCATGGTCTGTTTGCAAGGGGAGGGCTTTGAAAGTAGGTAATCTCTGTTTATTTGAAATGAATAAAGTAATTGCAGGTGCCTGGTTATTGTAGCTTTCCCGTGAGGACACTTAGCACTCCTTACAGAGCTCTTACAGAGCAGGAGATACAGAAGGATCTGCTGACCACATTGCAGAGGGATTCCTGCACTGCTGCTGTGCAGGGACATGGAGAGGGAAATCTCTGCTCTGTCCCCAGCAGGCACAGTCACAGCTGAGATCCCTCTGGCATCTGAGCCTGGGGACAGCAGCCAGTCTTTATCCTCTGAGCAACTTGGCAGAAAGGACATGGAAACTTAGGAGGGGTGAACTTGGTTTGGAAATGATCAAGGGCTCAAAGGCCTTTTGTCCTTGGGAGCTTGCTTCCTAATAAATGCCTTTGCACAGGTCAGGGAGACCCCATGTTTTGATAGCTGGGGCTTCTTTAAAACCCAACAGCCCTCCTGGATGTCATACAGGGAGTTATCCCAGGTACTCACAAGTGTTAGATGGAGTCACTTGATGAGCAGCGTCTGGGATGCAGCGACCTGTACCTCAACACAGCCCAGCAGGCAGCTGGCTGTGGCTGTGCAGTTCTGGGATCCCAAATCAGCCAGCTAAGCATGGTGTTGTTCCAGCTGACCGAGCAGAGAGGCCCCAGAGCTGTGCCAGAAGTTCACAGGCACACAAACCCACCCCAACACAGCTGCACGTTCATGTTCAGGACACTGCTGCTGCCCCAGTGAGGGAGGGCCTGAGACTGCTCTCTTTGTGGCCAAAAACTGGGCAAAACACATTGTGTTCCCCAAACCAGGGCTCTAAGGGGCAAAAATGTGAAGTATTGTGACAGCAGACATTGTCAGCATGACACAAAGAGAATTGGCACCTCCCGAGTGCCAGCACAGGCGTGAGGAGGAGGAGGAGGGAGGGTTGCTCAGCGTTGTCTCCCAGGCTGTGACAGGACTGCTGTCATGGGCTGGCATGTGCCACACCACCACCTGCCCCAGCAGGGTCACCAGGCTGGCTCCTGGCAGGGATTCAGGGGAGAAAGCCCTCAATGAGGTGTACAAGACAATCACTTAGCTGTTGTTCAGGGCTTTGAACAACAAATATTTACAAAAGAGCAATGGAAGCATTGCTCCAAGCCTGACCTCTGAGGCAGAGCTTTCTTTGGTTTTATCTCCTGTGGTAGGTGAGCTTGGAAGATGCACCTGGCAGGTGGTCACCAGTCACCTTTGCCAGGTAGCTCATTCTCACTACACACCTTTCACTCCATCCTTTTTTTTACATCTGGTGGCATGTTCCTTGGCTCAAGGCCACATGGGAAGCACCTGCAACCAATCTCAATTAGCTATTTGCTTTCAAATAGTCCACTTGTATCCCTTTTATGTCCTGTGACATTCGTGAGTGATTGCACTGGGGCTGTTTTGTGCCCACACGTTGACACAAGTTATGCTGTGTGATCATTTAATGTGCTGGAACTGCATGACAATATCTGCCTTCCTGTCTGCTTCCATCTGGGAGCAATGTAAATCCTAATGGCAGCAGCTAAATACAGTTTGATAAATAATAATAGAAAACTAACATTAGATATTACTCTACGTTACTTGTTTGAAGGCAATTGCATCTGCCAGTTTACAATATATTTTTTCTCCCAAACAGCAGAGAAAATCTTGACAAGCTGAATTACCATTTCATTTCCAACCAGGAAAACACTGACAAGCTTTAAAGGAGGGTTTTGAAGAGAAACCATGGACACCTAAAGATGTAAACTAGAGTTGGATAAAAAAACCTCTTAAGTTCTTGGGTATGGGAGACTATTGACTGCAGTACCATCTAAGCAAGATTTTTGCTATAAAACCTCACACCATATGTGCTTTTCCTGACTATGACTCATCATCTAAATAGAAATTCAATTCCAGTCTCAGGGAGTCTATGATTAAACTTTTTTTTTTTTTTTTGCTGTTGCTTCTACTGTGTTTATGTCTGATTTTACATCTGTCTTATCTCTATTTCTTTATCCTTAATAGTCAATGTAAGTCCCCTGGTTGACCTGACTCATTGATTATTTTTTTCCCTCACGGGTGAGTGAAACTTGGTGGCTTCAGCTTAAACGAGTGGTGGGTTTGCCAGAGCCCAAAGTGACGTTGATGTTGCTCACCTGCCATTTTGCAGACAGTAGAAGAGGAACCTCTCCCACGTGTACTACTGTGCCCATGTTATGGTGGTGCCAGGGCTCAGAGGTGTGCTTCGGGTGCTGCCTGGATGATTCAAAAGAACCATAACAGAAAACACAGGAGATTTTGACCAGCCTCAGGTCTGTAAGTACATTTTAAACCCACAAAGTTTGAGTGTGTTTGAAATGTACTCAAATATTTCCTTCTCCACCATTGTGTCCTCATGACCCATTGAATCATCAAAGGCTCGGAGATGAAAGGAGGACTTATGGTTAGAAAATGCAAAGGACTCTCTGCTGAAGGGGGAATGGTTTGTTGTATCTTCTTTTTCTTCCTTTTTTTTTTTCTTTTTTTTTTTTAATCCCAGAACAAATAGCTCTGGTGGATAATTCTCTGTGAGGGTTTTCACTGTAATGAGTAACTGGGCTTCCAAAAAGCTGTTTTATAAATAAAGTAAATAAGCTTCCAATCAAAAAAACCCACAGAAATCAATTGCAAAATCCCCATAGTGTTTCATGAGCTTTGAGCCACACTCAGGGATGAAAATTGCCCAAACCAAAAGCCTGTAGTGAATCAAAAGAGAGCATGGTCCTTTCAGATAATATTAATGATGACTCTCTTCAGGCTATTTCCTACATGTGGTAGCATAAGACCTGTTACCCTACTGAGCTGGAGAAAAGACACCTCATGCACCTGGACATCTTCTAGTGGCCTAAGATGGCACTGGCAGGTCAAATGCACCTCTGGGATAATTCTACTGGGCCAAAGAGGCTGTACCAAAGAAGGATTTACTGGGCTGGCACGAGTGTCTAATGTTTGTGTTTGCTGTGAGGGGTTTTTACTATTTCAGAAATGGCTGTAATTTATTTTGGAGATGAATAAGTTTCCACCAGGTCAGAGTGAATGCCTTGAAAAAGGACACCTGAGGACCTTTAAGCCTTTCTCTCCCGTGAGATGGGTATGGAGGTGGAATTGCCCACCCTGTAGAGGCTGCATTGATGATTAAATACAGACTTTACATAAGAATGTGTTATTTTCAACCTCAGAAATATTTACCAAAAAATCAGGGATCACGACCTACTGGACAAAAGGAAAACAGTCACAGCCCTAAAAGCTGGAGAAGACCGTGCCATACTCCTCGGGCTGGCCATGATGGTGTGCTCTATCATGATGTACTTCCTGCTGGGAATCACCCTCTTACGCTCCTACATGCAAAGGTAATCCCATGGTTGTCCCTGGTCTCACACCCCCTGCTCCTGCTGACTTCATGTATCGTATTCTTTTGACTCTTTTTATTAAAGTTTTATAATTTGCTCAGCATAGGCCTAACTCTGCACTTCCTTGTCCCAGTATAAATTAGGTGCAGCCACAGTGAAAGCAATTGGAGCAATACTGTCATAAAGTGGGGGAAGAATTAGATCCCCATTTGACAAAATCTCAATACACAGGCTTTAGACTTGGCACAGTTTAACACCAGTATAATATCCATATCAGCTGGCCTGCAGCCTGCTGTACCTCATAAGCTTCTCAGGGGCTGTTGCTGCAAAGCCCAGACTCAGGACAAAAGAGCAAAAAATATTTTGCAGCCTTGAGAAACAGTACGCTTCCAAATGAAGGATGGAGAATTAATCTGGGAAAGAAATCAAGCTCTTTGTAGCATGTAGTTTTCCATGCTGGTTATTACTTTCATTTTAACAAGTGAAATCCTCATGAAAGATAGTAATTTGCTGAAAGCAAATGACCATCTTTCATCATTCCTGCACTGCGCTTAATTTTTCTGAGGCTTTCTCTGGTTTTCTCCTCTGCCACTGAGCAGAGAGTTTGGCCTGTGATTCATTAACAACATTTGTAATCAGTTTTCAAGCATCAGCCCTATTTAAAATCCAGTGCAGACTGCAATAAGGCTGTCAGTGATGGGGGTTTTTTTTCTGCCCTGATTGGTGGAGTTAAGAGAATGAAAAATGTGTAACTGGGGATCAAAATACTAATCTGCCATGCCCCAAACCACGCAAAGGCAGGGGCACACACCTGGAACGTTTTGGGTTAAACACCACAGGCTCCTTCTTTAGACACATGCAAGAAGTGCCTACAATTAACTTGTGTGAGCATCCTCAATTATACCGGTGCACCTGCATGAGAAAATTCCCTCTTGACCCTGCAGTGATAAGGAATACAGATGAGGATGAGCTGTTCTGATCCACAGCACCTTATTTATGTGATAAAGTTATTTGCCTCTTTTTAAATCAAGGCAGAATTTAGCTTTCGAAAACTGAGATCAAGACCTGTTAAGTATCCCAGAGCATTTGCTATTCCAAATTGCTCTCCCAGATCTTTCAGCAATATCAGGGTCAATTGCAGAGGCTGCTAAGGTCAAAATTGCTCACGTGGAAAGAGTTGATTTATATTATAAGATATGTGGGAAAAAAATTGCCAGAAGATATCAAAGCACCTCCAAAGTATCAACTATTCCATCTTCACAAGTCTGTGGTAGGTAGGTGTTACTTTATTACCCCTCTGCATGAATAAAACAGCAGCCAGAAAGGTGAAAGTGAGGCGAAGACAACCCAGGAGTCTTTGCTGTCACTTTTCCACACAGACAGATCTCCTCAGGGGTTATTCTCATTTACAGCAATGCCCCTCCAACAAATACTGCCTGGGAGGGGGAAAAAAATCCTTCCATTCCATTTCCCCCCAGAAAATGTAGCATAATTTAATATAAATGTAAAACGGAATATACAAGCAGAATTACTGCCAAAGTAAAGCAGCAATAGAATTAGTCAGAAATCTTTGATATCACTTGCTATGTAAAGCCTTTCATGGGTGTTTTGAGGGGCAAGCAGACCCTCATCCCCTTCATGGTAGGGGAAGACAGCTGCATTGGGGGTGAGCTGAGGGGCTGAGCACAATTAAATGGAAACCCTGGGTGAAACCTCCCCCAGCCCACAAAGGGCTTTTTGCAGAGCCCTCAGTGTGCCCTTTCCCCAAGGAAAACACAGCTGGAGATTTTTAAATACATGCCAGCAAACACTGCTAGTGCACAGCCAGGCTCCATCATTCCAGTTTTAGCCTCTGGTGAGCTGGACATGGGATGAAATCCTCCAGAAAAGTTACAACCACTGACTTAACTTACAGAAAACCAAGCAAGCTGCCACCAAGGAAAAGTTTTCCCATAGGTAGAGCTGCGTGAGGTACCACTTGAGAGTTCCTATGTCTTCATGTATATGAGAATCCATACCCTGCTAACTCAAAATTTTCCTCTCAACATTCACGTTAAATTGACCTGCCCTTTGAGTTAACCCTCAAGTCTTAGCTCAGGGTGTCTTGTCATGCAGCCCCGTGTGTGTTGTGCTCTCCCCAGCACAGGCTGCTCAGTTTTCTTCTCTCTCTGCTGACACCCTTTCAAATATACTTTCACCAGGGTCAGAGCTCCAGTTCACTTTCCATTTATACACAGACATAAGTGAATAGGGTGACTTTGTGCCCAAAGGCTAAATTTTGGCTACTACAGGATAAAACACTGTCTGTGATGTGTGACATGAGGCAGCCCAGGCCTTGCTGTGACACATAGCCTCTCCTACAAGATGCCCGCAGTATATCTCTGATGGGAATCTTGTGGCTTTAGTGCTTATTTGGCTATTCTTTCCATGCTCTAATGTGTCTTTTTTTTCCTATTTAGTGTCTGGACAGAAGAGACTCAGTGCTCACTTCTCAATGCATCCATCACAGAAACCTTTAACTGCTCATTTAACTGCGGTCCAGAGTGCTGGAAAATCTCTCAGTACCCCTGCCTGCAGGTGTATGTTAATCTCACCTCTTCTGGCCAGAAGCTTCTACTCTACCACACCGAGGAAACAATGAAAATTAATTCTGAGGTAGGAGCACAGAATAAAATTTGTTCCTAAATGGGTTTCTGGAGGGCTTCTCATCTCATTACATCCATTCCTCGCTTTAAAGCAATACAAGGCTTCCAGCTCCTGCTTCACTGACAAATACAGAGCAAAGAAAGCAGAAATCAGTGCACAAACCCAGCTCACATGTCTGGAGAGGGAAAACTTTCTGCCTCCATCCATTTCACACGGGGTGCTGTGCCCCAAGGGCTGGAGCCTCCCTCACCCTTTTGAAGTGCTTTACAGGAGCGGGGGATCACCAAGCACTTGTCACGTTGATTGATATTCTAGTGGACAAGTCACTTCCCACCCAGGAATGGCTCCCCATGACAGTGAACACCTCTAGAAATGTACAGGGAGCATCCATGTGGCAGTGAGAATGGAAATGGCACCATTTCTGTAGGGCCAGGAAAGATGATGGGGAGAGACAAGAGCCCATCTCTGGTGACACAGTGTGCCTGAGCAGCTCCACTGAGGTCAGCTGTGCTGCTGGGCCCCAGCCACTGCATTCACCCTGCAAAGACCCTGAAAGTTTGCTCAGTGGGGAGGGGCAAGATAAAAGCAGCAGCATAAATATAAAAGGCCTGGCTTTGGGGCATGGATGAGACGAGGAGTTGCCCCATCTTTTACAGCACAACTTCCCTGATTCCAGACATTGAACTGATGGAGTTATTTTGAGCAAGTCTGAAGCATCCCCCTCTCTGCTGCTGCAAGTACAAACTCCAGCGTAACTCCATCCAGGCGGGATGAGCTGCAGAGAGCTGCTGTCTGGGGGCTGTGAGGAGGCAGCAGATGCAGGGAACAGTGCAGCACAGCTGCGTGGCTGCCGCTGCCGTGCATCGCTCCGTGGCGAGCGCCGCGCTCCTTCCCCAGAGGAAGGCGGGATGGGAACAGGGAAACGTCCCTCTGCCCACCTTCCTTTCTTCATATTGACAGCGCCTGTGTCCCTGAGGGTACAAACTGGAAGCACTGGAATCATCAGCCTTACAGGTGCCAGATTTTCTTGAACTACTTGGTTATCCAAGGTCACTGAACCCCAAACTTGGCACAGCACAGCAGAGCCCCGGATCAGGCTGCTGACAACGTAACCTATTGTGTTCCTATTTATGGCAGTCGTTCAGTAGAACAAATTACTTCTGCATATTAAGATGAAGTGATATTAAAATTAGCCAAAGCATGGCATGGTTGCACTAGGCTGCTTATTCTGCTGGATAATTAACTCTCGTGGCTGAGAGATGGAGTCCTCTGGATCTGAAGTGTGAAATGGAGAAAAGTTCCCCCTTTTTCCCCTCCACTCTGGCATCAGTGCAGGAAGAGGCATTCACTGTCTGTGAAGCCTGAGGCAGGACAGACAGACAGACCCCACTTCCTGCAGGGGCACAAGTGAAATCGTGGTGTTCATGCCTCAATTTGATTAAAAGAGATCAGATAAATCTCTCTGCTCCACTGATTCAAAGAAATGGAGAGATTCAACATAAATCTCCACATTCTGTTATTGATCATTTTTTGCTTGCTGAAATGGACTTTGAAATTCTCCCAAATGCCACCTCCTCTTAATTCAGTGTAGGCACAGTTAATACTTCTCCAGCCCAAGGTTGTTTTACAGGTTAAGCTCTGCTCTCAGGAGGATTCCTAGGTTTTCCTGACATGCAACTGGCTATGTGACCTGAATACAAAAGCAGTTTTGAGTGGAAGTTTGCAATGTCTATAAAATACCCGTCTTCTTGATCATGGCTCAGATCAGCAGAGTTTCCAAGATCAAATCTGCACAACCTATCTCAGCATTCCAGATGTGCTTTCCCTCTTCCCTGGCCAGAGAGCATCCCCATGCAGCAGGAAAGCAGTCCTGAGCAGTGCTGGGTAGTGATGCTCCAGCTGGGTGCTAAGCTGGTTCTCTCCATCCACTTAGATCTCTGTTCTCTGTCTTTACCTTTGCCAAAAAAAAGAAACCCAAAACCAAACAACAAAACAAAACAAAACAAAAATGCCTGTCTCACTGAGCTCCGACATTACTGGAGACAACACAGACCACAGTCCTGACACTCCAAGGCCAACACCAGTGCCCTTCAAAAGGTGAGCACCCCTCCACCAACCTCTCTGCTTTGCTGAGCACCCACACACAGAGACAGAGAAGCATCTGGGGCTTGTCTCTCTCATCTCCTCGCCAGCCAGCACGGACAGAGCAAAATCCACTTTGATTTTAAATAATGGTTTATCCAGGAGAATTGCTGTCTAACCTGGCTGTCAGCTCAGAAGGTGGAGTAAGGAGTAAGTACAATTTATACTGAGATCTACAGCATGCTGCTGCCAGTCTCCGGTGGGAATCAGTGGGAAGTCAGTGGATGTCTGTCAAGCTGCTCAAGTCTTTCCAAGAAAAGCACATAAGATTTTTTCTGGCTTTTCATTGCTCTCACTGTGCCTACTTTATCTCTAGCCTTTAGGACAAGCCCAGACCCTTGTCAATACTGCAGACAAAACAGTTTAAATGCTTCCATGGCTGCACTTTCCTTCCTCAGCTGCCACAGGCTGTAACAGCCTCTGCAAGAGGTAAATCAGCCATGGAGCCAGGCTGTCACCATGAGGAAGGGCTGTGGTGGTTAAAACAATTAGAGAGACCCCATTTTGATTTCATATTATGTAATTTTGACTCTTTTCATGTCATTGGAGCTACTGCTGATTTATATCGGTTCTCCGTTAGTGAGATAACAACAAGGATTTAATCACCAAAATCAGCTTGGGACTCAGAAATTATGTGGATTCTCAGGGTTTCTCTCTGAAGACTCAGGTATTTATAAAAGGAGTTTGCCTGGTGTGGAGTGGAGAAGCAGAAGTGTTCAGCAGTGGATTCCAGTAGACCTATTTCAAGGCTGGAACTGAAGAATTCCATCTGGAGGAATCAATTCAGGCCAACTCAGACACAGAACTCCTCCTTCAACCCTTGTGCAGACTTGTTGCACTTCCCAAAAAAGGTGTAAATTGACATCCTGACCATTTTCTCAGAAAGAGAAAATCCTGTCTAAGTTTCCAGGCTCAGCTTGGACATCAATCCCAGCCACAGATATATGACGAGTTGTGTATTTCACTGCCCAGCCTGAACTGGGGCCTTTTCTGGCAATAGCCTTTTTAGTGTATCTTCACTGATTTAAGGGAAACTGCCTCCAGCTCACCTGTGTGATGTCCATCCTAGGAAATATTCGTAACATGACTGGAGAAGTCCCTGAGCAACTCTGCACTGAACAGGGCACTGGACTGGATGTGTCCAGAGGTAGTTCAGACAGGATACCTACCCAATCCTTTATATTAGGAAAGTAGAGATGAAAACATTAATAACAACTTCTATTTGTAACTGTCTGGTAGATCCTTCTTGTGCTCAGATTTCAAGGAACACAAGAACCACCTTTCTCATGCTGTATCACAGAATCTTCACGTGAGGTAGAGCACCAGACATTGTTTGCTTGCAGATTTCCAAGTGTTTGACAATGCAGAAGTGCCAAAAAACAGCATAAATTTAATTGTCTACATTCACAAGTACAGCATAACAGTTGTGGATATAAAATTCCTTACCAGGCATTGGAGAAAACGATTGAAAATTTAAACTGTGGAAAACAAAGAAAAGGTCAATACCTCCTGTTATTGAGTCTTCCTATTTGTTTGCCAAACACCCATGAAACACAGCCCAGCTGTCCCTGGGATCTCACTGGGAAAGCTGAGATGTGGAAGGAGGCCAGGAGCACCCCACAACCAAAATTTCATGTCCTTGTGCTGAGGACCTTCTCAAAGCTAAGCCCAAGATATTTCCAGGGTCTCAGGAGAACCAGAGTGAGGCAGATAGCAAAGGGCACACCTTGGAGAGCACCTGGGAGAACACAGCCTGGGGAGAGAGACAGCTTCAGCACAAGGAGTCTGGGTGAGAGGCAGAATAAATCAGCTTCCCTTGCACAGCTGCACTTCACAGTTTCATGCTCCCAGGCCCTCCATCACGGGCAGCCCCACACGGCTGGTGGCTCTGTGCCAGCAGGTGTGGGAGGAGCAGCTCAGGTTCTGCTTCAGGTCCCCTCTGAAAACACTTGGATAGGACTTGGGCTCGCTGCACTCTTGGGATATTTCTGCAAACTTAGAGACCAGGAATCTTTCACCCTTTTGGCTTCTACGTATCTGCTGTTTTCTGCCAATGGGAAGTTGTATTTTGCAAAAGTGGCCAAGTTCTCATTTAATCACCTCATTCAAGATACTTCATGGGAATTCCAGAAACAGAAATGTATAGCAAAAAATGACAAGAAAAAAACAAGCAAATTCCCCCAAAAAACCACAACACAAATCCACTGGAACTGGAAATACTGCTGTTATGACAGTGATAACAGATAATTTATCAAGGGAAAATGAGGAATGCTTCACTGAGAAATTTCCCCTGCTTAGTAAATTATGATCTATTAAAGACTCGTGGGCACTGGAAGAGGGCTCGTGACTCTGGACATTTCAGAAAAATTTGGTCAGAGTACAAGAGAATATCCTATAGGGAGCAGACACACACCAGCAGCAAGATGGATGAGATATTAATGCTCTGATATTTTTCATCTCTAATTTCTAGAGCCCTATGAAATATTCATAATGGCAGTGTGGCCACGCTCCACCATTAACACTCCAGTCTGCTAACGACAGACAATCTCCCTGCCACGCTTCAAATTATACTCTGTGTTAATAACTTGCCAATGAATCAATCAAATCCTGTTATGAGGTTAATCCTTTGATCATAATTAGGACTAGAGATTTGTTGCAGTGTGTTAAAAAAAGAAGTCACAGCACGTCACAAGAAAGAACGGAGGGACATTTATGAAATATACATTAAAACAGTAATAATCAAAGCCCATGGGTCACATTATTTTAATCAAAACATCTTTTTTCCTTTGCAAAACTCACTTGCTCATTAAATTATCTGGGGCTACTTTAGGTCCTCACCAGGACAAGCAGCCTGCTGGGTCCCCCTCCCTGCACGTCCAGCAAGAAGTCAAGCAGCAGATTTCCACTCATCCTGAAGCCGTTAATCAAAATCATGTGCAGGTGTAGAAAACTTTCAGATTTGGTGGGGTGTAAGTGCATAGAAGAGAGAAGAAAGTGAGAGGACCTGGGCTGCTCCCATCAATCATCTTCCAGACCAGCAGGAGCAACAGCAAGTTCAGGGGGTTCTGCTCTAAGTCAAAAATTGTCCAGATGTGGCCTCAATCCCTGTATCTGCTGACCACCTCCCCAGCCCACACCAGCTCTTGGCAGGGAGTGGTCAGCAGAGCCCAGGGCTACTGTCCTACCTTTCCCGTGGAATATTTTCAATGCATGGACTCCATAAGGCAGTTTTTTAAATAACTTGCCTTTAGTATTCTCTGGAAATCTAAGTTTGCAACTGTGCTAGATAGAATCACCTCCAAATCTTACATCCTTTGGGACAAAAACTGAAATTCCAGAATCATCTTCAGAGAGAAGGAATTGTTGGACTTACACTGGGGTCAAAAGCAAAAGCATCAGTAAGAGCCACCCTGGAAATCAGGTTGATCTTCAACTAGAGACTGGATGAAAGTCCTGTGGGCTATCAGTAGGAAAACATAGATTACTTATTTGTCTCTATCTGAGGCACTACCCCCATGAGAATATTTGTGTAGAGATCTCTCCTCATCCCTCTCCCCTCTGAGTAAATTCCTGTACCCACTGTGATCGCTTTGCTCCAAGCCAAGTAAGAGCTAAACTACCAGATTTGTATTTACAGAAAGTCAATTACCCATCTAACTGTGAGCATATGTGTGCCACTTAAGCTGAAGAGGTACTTCATCAGTTCTATTTTTGCATGTGTAAATTAGCAATAATAATATATTCACCTATCTCACAAGGCACTGTGCAGATTAAAGCATTAATGTTTGAACAGCACTTGGAGGTTCTCCAATGGGAAATTCTGTAGATGTGCAAAATATTGAGTTTTGCTGCGATAAATTTATTATTAGTGTAATAGTATTCCACTCTTGTTATGACAAGCATAATCATCTCGAGATTTCCCCACTTGCCACCTGAAAACAGACACTGCAAAAGGTTTGGAGACCTTTTTTCTCCCTCTGATTTCTCCCCAGTGTTCGTACATCCCCAAGTGCGGGAAGAACTACGAGGAGTCCATGTCGCTGGTGAACGTCGTGATGGAAAACTTCAGGAAGTACCAACGCTTCTCCTGCTTCTACGACCCCGAGGGCGTCCAGAAGAACGTGATCCTAACCAAACTGTACAGCTCCAACGTGCTGTTCCACTCCCTGTTCTGGCCCACCTGCATGATGATCGGTGGGGTCGCCATCGTCGCCATGGTGAAGCTGACTCAGTACCTTTCCCTGCTCTGCGAGAGAATCCAAAGGATCAGCAGATAGGAAAGGAGACTTCTCTGAAACTCAGCTGCAGCGAAAAATACTGTTTTTCTCATTCTTCACCAAAGAACCTTAAGTTTGTAATGTGCAAGTCTGGTATAAGTTCCTTACTATATTCTTCTAAGTAGAGCAATAATGCAAAAAGCTGTTCTATATGCAAACATGATGTTATTATTATGCAGACAACTGACAAAGTTACTGTTTTGTGTTGACCGTCTCTATGATCTTGTTTTATGCTGGGATTAGTACTTTCTTTTCTACAGCCAAGGTAGGGCTCAGTGTGACCATTGGCCAAGCTTTAGTCAATTGATGTTTTCGGTGTAAAAGATTCTGGGGAAATTCACTGCTGGACAAAGGGCAGCCGACCACTTGTGCATCCTTGAGGTCTCACACCTGGCTCAGTCCATTCAATGGATTTGTGGCTTTGGCTTTTTTAATATTGGCTTTTATTAATTTGGCAGGCAGGGGGAAGTACTAATTAGGGGGTTTTTTTATGGAAAGGTGGCACAAAAAGGATGTATTTTGAGGTAAGCATACAGTATTTTCAGCTTCAGTAGGACTTGGTGATGCTTTGTGTTTGCTCCCTCAGTTCAGAAGTCAATTGTACCCTATGGTGTTTGTAAAGGTCTTTTGGAAAACACTTTGGAGTTTTATTTTGTGTAGTGCTATGATTTTCTTCTGTCTTATCAACATGATTTTTGTCATTTGCAGAAGCTGTAGCCAAAAAGCAAAAAACACCTTGTTCCATTTTGTATTCTAGTCTGAGCCCTATTGATGGAGGTGGGACCAGAACTCCTTATGTAAAGGTTTATTATTCATTTGTCTTGTATTTGCTACCATACCACTGTAAAGAAAAAAATAACACTATCAGCTATTTTTTCATTTTTTACTTCCAACTATTTTAGATTTTTTTACTTGATATATATACAGATATATATATATATATATATAAAGAAAAAGCTATATTATATCTAGTTGTGTATTGAAACTTGTTTAGGGGGGTTTTTTTCTTTGTTTTTACCCACTGGAAAATGAACAGTACAACTCATGTATTTGTAACCTTCATCCTTGGATAATATCATAACATGGAGAAGCAGCACTGCAGGATCTTATCCAATATTCATGATGTTGTTTCAGTCAAAGGTCTCTGTTGCTGTGACACGGGAAATGACAAAAATCTCATCCAATTCTATGGCTCTATTAAATGAATCGTTAGATAATCATCATAACACATTTGGAAATCTCTCCTGACCTTAACTCACTGTGCAGTGCTGGCTGACGTGAATTAGGATTTACAAGACCCAGGTGCAATGATTTATTGGAAAAACTGAGAATCTGGCTAAATTGTCCTATCTCTCAAATATTTACCACAGTATACTTGCCAGTTTAATTTCATACACATTGTAGTCACAATTTCTGCATAATTCATTTTTATTCCCCTATAGAAAACATTCCTTCTTATGCTTTAAAATACCTCTCTCAGTTCCTCATGTTGCACCCGGCCTGAAGGACAAACACAAGGCACATCCTGGGAGCAATCCTGTGAAATCATTATCCAATAGCTCAAAGAAACCATATACAGGCCTACTCAAACCAAGAAAATAACAATTTTCCCTTCAAAAAGACTTGCAAATCAAGTATTCTGCCTAGTTCATCTATATATATAAGTACCTTTCCTCATCATAGCATTAAAAATTTCAAGATGTTACAAAACAAGTCATGCAAGTGTAATGTGAGCTGTAAAAAAAAAAAAAAAAAAAGAAAAAAAGAGTTCTCAGCAATGAAAATAAACCTGCAATCTTGTAATCAGTAGTATAATTTTCCTTAGGTAATTAAATTCCTGGAGGGTGGGGGGATAATGAAGGTTCCAAAAATATGTAATAAAAATATTCAATTAAATCTTCCAGATTTCAGTATCTTCTGCCTTCAGATCTGGCTTGTTTCATCAAACTGCTTTCTGTAGCTTCCATTACCAAGAAGAGAGGAGTGCTGATGCACCAGGGAATTCATAAATGTTCATCTGCAGAAGCTCTGTTTTGATCAATATGTTGGAATTGCAGAAGCTGGTGCTGGGAGATCTGGGAACCTCCACCTCAGTGGGACTGGACTGTGCTGCCAATCACAATTCCCAAACCAGGAATGCTGCACACCAGAGCAGCACCGAGCTCTGCTGTGGTGGCTTTTCCTCACCATCACCAACACTTGGCCATTTGCACAGTGATTTACGTGCCTTGTGGCATTTTTGGTGCCTGTGTTTGTGTATTTTTGCTCGGTGACAGGGAAGCTGATTGTCCCTGACATTTGCACATCAAACGCTGCTTTCAGCCTATCGTGCCATAAAACATTTCACCAGAGCTCCTGTGGGTGAAACATCTTGCTGCTGTTGTAGGCTATAATCATTTTGTTGACATTAAGGGAGAGATCTGTGGGATAGCAAAACAACTTGAGTAATTGGATGGAGTGAGGTAAAACAATAATTTCTAAGGGAATTATCCATCTGATCCCTGGCACTGTTAACCCCCTACTGAAGTTTTAGCACTGCAAATGGGATTTTTGACAACTCCTGCTGCCCCAAAGAGAGGGGGTGTTTCAGCAGGGATGTTTGTCCTATTTCTTTCTCTATTTTAACATCATGTTTTCCCTTGCAAAAGGCATTGATGTTCCTATAGGCAGCTCAAATGAATGAGAAAAGCATTTAATGCAATTCAGCAGCCAGGCAAACCCACCCTGTTTCTAGCACTGGTTCTGACTCTTCCCAGCACAAACATTCCAACTCTTGATGTCCCAGCTGGGCATTTGGGACAGCAGGGAAAAGCTTGCCCTGGAAAATCCTGGAAGGGAGAGGTGCAATATGAAAAAGGTTGTGCAGTATTTCCAGGCATCAGAAGCCTATGACATGCACCCTTGTGTGATTTAAAATGATTTAAAGCATTCATAGGTATTGCAGAAACCAAATTCCCATGGCCTCTTTGTAGTTATTTTCTTAATTAGATTGCATATGTCAAGTCTTATTCCTATTCTGGAACATCTAAATCTGAAGCTGAAGTGTGAACATCCTTGCTGTAATACTTTGAAATTTGGCACCTTGCAGCAGATTTACTAAATGTCACCAGCTAGGACAACAGAGAGTTTATTTTGACTTCGTTTTCTTCATTGAGGAGATGTCAATTTATCTCACAAAATGTACCCAGTGGAAGAATACGCATCTCCAGGGTGAGCTTGGGTGAATGCAGCAAGGAGAGAGGGTTCAGGAAACACAAGAGGAGGAGACACATCTCAAGGAGACACAAAGGCAGTAATTTCCCACCTGAAGGACAAATAGGGAATAAAGTCCCACCTTGTGACTTTATTTCTTTTGTACAGAGGATAGGAGTGAACTTGGGTAATTAATTTTTTAAATTCTGTTTGAAAAATAGGGTTGGGGTAAGGTTTAGGGGTTGGTTAGGGTGAGGGTTTGGGATTGGGTTAAAGTTAATGTCAGTTCAGTGGTCAGAGTTGCTGAGAAAGAGCTGGCTGGTGTTATTCTTTTCCATGAGGATCCCTGCTCTCATCTGGCTGTCAAACCTTTGACCTTACAGCAGTACAAACTCTGTCGTGAGTGGCCATTTAATACCACTTTTATAACTTTTCAGCTAATTTCCCTTCTCATGCAGTCATGCTGGTAATAAATTAGCTCCAGGCATTCAAGGGTGTTACCCAATGTCTTTGCAGCAACACAATTTTTCCATAGACTCTGAGCATCTTCTCTCCATTAGCCACTGGACTGTTCATCATCCATCAAAGATTTGGGAAAATCCCTCACTTTTCTGCTCCACTGAGCACTTGTCACTTCCCAGCACTCAGTTTTGCAGAGGAAAACTGCACACAGTTTTTGGAGTCCCCAAACATCTCACAACTGAATACAAACTTTGCCAAATTCTTTTTGTTGTGCAGGATAGAGTGAAAAGCAGGAGTAAACTTCAATTATTTTGTTTCAGTGCTTTGAAAACAAAAAAGCTTCCATTTTTCAGTTTGAACTGAAGAAGCATTTTAAAATCTAGGGATGAGGGAAACTTTTTATATAGGAAATCCTGAAAAATAATGGTTAGAAACATAAAAGCTCCTCTGATGTGACAAAAAAAAAAAAAATCAGCAAAATTCAGTTCACTGAATATTTTGAGGTGGGGGTTTTTTTGTGAGGTTGACTGGCAAGGTTCTTTCATTTTTGTCTCCCAGCACTGAAGTGCAGGATCCATCACAAGGATGTATCCAGCAGCAGCCCCAGCCAGGGTCCAGCCAGGCTCGTGTGGGTGATGCTCACCTCAGGGATCTCCAGGATGGGCAAAGCAAAGCACAGCACCAACCTCAAAGAGTGTAACAGCTACTGAACTGAGCTGTTTGTGTGGATGTACTCTGTGTTTAAAGTTAAACCAAGCTGCCTTGACTTGTTTTTTAACACAAAGTGGTCAGGCCATGTGACTCAATCATTTGAGCTGCTGTAAATTAGGGAGGACCCTTCATGCAGAGGCTCTGGGTGAATGGATTCTGTGTCCTGTTAGCCCCAGGAGTGTGGCCAGCACAGCATTTGGCCCATTATGAGCTGGCTCTCCCCAGCTCTGTCCTCTCCTGTGTTTGATAAATCCCAGTGAACCAGGAGGGGCTGATGCTCCCTTTGGCCATCTGCTGGTCCCCAGACAAGCCGCTTTTTGTCCCTGACCTGCAGCTTCTAAGTGCAAAACAAACTTCACTTGACACAAAGGGCTTCTAAATCCTCTGGATATGATCTGAAAATAAAATAAATCATCAATGCTGCCTGGTGAATTCACACCAAGATTTTTAAAGTAAATCAAATTTCTCCAAACTCTGAAAAAAAAAATGTTAATATTAACAGAGCCCTCCATACAGCCTCATCTACTTTTTCTAGTTCTCTATTTTCATAGAAGGAGCTGGTAGGTGACTATCTGTTTTTAATACAACTACATCTATTTAGGTAAGAATTTAGTGTATTTTGTTGCTTAGTGATTTTATTGTAATATGGATGCTAAGAGATGCTCATTTTGAAATGCTTTTCAAGTTCTGTTGAAACGTGGCCATTTCCAGCTCAGCAAATGACTCATGAAACATGGGCAGAGATGGAGAACCAGCTCTCATTTAACACTTAAAAAAGGTTTGTTTAATTTGGAAGTTCAAGAAAAGCAGGTGAGAGTTAGAAGCATCTCCAGAGGCGGTCAGGCAAGTCAGATTTAGGGAACCATATAAATTTATGTTCATAGCCTTCAGTATAGCACAGAGGGATCAGAAACTGCTATAGGTTGAAAAAAAAAATGCACAGCTTTTTTGTCCAGAAGTGTGTTCAATTTTCAATATATTTTAGAAAAGAATGTTAAAAAAGAGCTGAAACACTATGACATTCAGTGCACCCAAAACCTAGCTTCTTTTATAAAGATACCATTTCTGTTACACTTTTTTTTTTTTTTTAACTTGGAAAAAAATTTCAAAAGCAAAATCTGAACCTGGAGTGATCTATCACCATCTCACTTAACTCTTTGTGTTGACTTGACTTGAATTTTTTTTTTTTCAGGTTTTTCAGTCTGCAGAATATTTTGAAGATTTTCTTCCCATTCACAGCTAAAAGAAAAATATTCTGGAACTGAAAATGTGCTTCCAACTCAGCTCAGGCTAAAATCTCTAAGCCTCCTAGGACAGGTTTTCTAATTCATCATATGGAAGGTGTCCTTTCCTGTGACAGGGGTGGAACTAGATGATCTGTAAGGTCCCCTCCAAGCCAAACCATTCTACAATTCTGCCATGTGAAAATGTGTGTGAGCAAGGTGGGAGGGTTCTGCTCTTCCTGAAGTCTTCACCTTGGCAATTCTTCTGCATAACTGCAGGTACTGTTGTGTGTTCAGTCACCAAGCACTTTTTAACACCCAGCCACCTGCACAGTTAACTCCAGATCACAAGCCAAGGCTCTGCTGTGCCAGAGGCTGCTGAGCACCTCAATCCCCAAAATCCAGGGGGCAAAAAGGAAGAAGAGCACCTTGAGACCCTTCCACAGGGAATGCACTTGTGATTTCCATCACTGTGCACTTAAGCTCTCCGTTATATTCATCAGAAATTAAATGGGAAGCAAAGTCTGATGACTAAGCAGCAGCACCTTAATCACTCCCCTCAGAAGCAAGAGTTCAAAGCCATTAATACAGCAAGACAGCTGAACAATGCAACGGGAGGCTGCAAACTCTGCAGAGGCTGCAAAACCCAGCACAGGGGGAGTCTGGGTGCAATTACTTGCCACTTGCTCTGCACCACTTCACCACGTGCTCACAGAGGGTGGGAAGGCAGGTTTGCACCAGCAGCAGCTGGTTTTCCATCCCTGGCAGCTCCCTTTCCTCCCCCAGCACGTGCTGGCTCCCAACCCCACACAGGGGTTTCTGGGTCTCAGCCTCCAAGTACGAGACAAGATCTCCCACCTGAGAGCAAAAATCTGTCCCAGAGCAGGTTTTTCCACAGCGTGTCAAGTGCCACTAATTCAAGGTTTCTATTCAACAGGCACCAGGAAGGAAAGACAAACAGCAAACATGAGTCAATGAGATGTTCTGCTTTGCTCAGGAGAAATGAGGATTATCTGCCCACACACAGGGGGTTCCCAGGGAAGGAGACAATCAGGGGCTTCATTCTCTGTTAGCAGACACATCATGTTTGGATATAACAGCCAGGTTTTCATTCCATGGGCACAACACATGGCCCTTCACAAGTCTCTGCTTCCCAAGGAGTAGTTGCTTATTAGGCCCACCAAAGCAGATGCTAAAAGTTTTGAGTATTCAATATCAAAACAGAATTATTCAAATGCCATCAGGACATAATCCTGAGTAATGTGCTGTATGGGAACCTGCTGGAGCAGGGGTCTGGACATGCCAGCACCCAGTAGGCAAGTGCCCCAAGTACAGGTCTTGTCAAAGGAACAGGAGTCGAGTCAGAAGCTGTGATGAACTTGGCTGTGAGTGGTGAAATTGGTTAACCTCATTTAAAAATCTGATTTTCTGCTAATACTCCATCACACTCCATTTTTCACTCTTTTAACTCAAAGCATCCAGTGAAAGACATAGAAGCAGAGCTGGCAGAGCTATCCAGGAGGCTTTCCCCTGTTAAAGAGCAACAAAATTAGAACTGGCATTAGAGGGAATCCAGACCCTCTGCTGTCAAAACCAGGAGGCTTTACCTGATAACTTCAGCCAGAAGGTTAATGCTGAGACAGCAGCCAGGAGAGAGGGACTGCAACCCAAATCAGAGAAGGGCACAGGGGAGACCAGGCAGCTTCAGGTGTCCCTGTCCCACCAGCACATCGTGCCTTGCCCTGAGCACCCACAGCTCTGTGGACATGGTCTGTGCACAGGAATTTGGGAGGCAGGCACTGCTCCTGTTTCTCCAGCGTTGTGCCATTAGCTCTATGTCACTCAGCAGTGACCTTAAGAAGAGAAATCATCTGCAGTCCCAGATTTCCACTGCTGTCCCTGGCAGTCCTTCATCTTGAGCCAAAAACACTCTGGCTGCAAATAGCAAATTAATGATCTAGGAAATCACTTGTTCCCTCGTGCCCTTTCAGAGTCCTCTCCCACCTCTTCTGGCCTCTCTCCAGGTGAGAACTTGGCCTTGTGGATCAACACATGCAGGAAAGCAGGAGAAGCAAAGGCAAAATTCCATCTACTTCCCATCATCAGAGCCATGTAAACTGGATCACCACTAACCCACATTCAGATGCTTCTTGGGCAAGGAGACCTGGTGGCAGCAGCCCTTTGAGTTTGGTGCTGGCCACCACCACCAGCAGCTTGTTATGGACCCATCACCACAAATGACTCAAGGTCCCAAAGGGGACAGTGAGGAAGGAGCATCCTGGGCCCTCTCATGCACCTGCTGGCCAATGACATTTCTGCTGAGCCCCCAAACCCTCAAACCTTTCACACCTCACACCAAGAGCAGGACAGGAGGTGGCAGTCAACTCTGGGCATGCCACAATGCCCATTGGGACAGAGTAAGTCCCAAAAGTCACTCATTTCCTCTACATATATTGCAGGGGCAGATATTTTGGTGATGATCTTTACCCCTCAATGTGCCCCTTCAAATTTCACTAGGCATCCTGCCCACTGCAGAGACTCTGTGTGCAGACCCAGGGATAGGCTTGTCTTCTTCTCCACTCTGTGACTGGGAAATGCACAGCTTTGTCCTTCCCTGGAGCTGCTTGGCTGCTCAATACTAGCCTGACAATTACTTCCAGCCTTGGATAAAAATCTCCTGCCCTGATGCTGTTAAATTATGTAGAACAAGATTATAATTACATCCTTAAAAAAAAAAAAAACCTCCTAAACTCTATACTTAAAAGAACATTATTCAGGTTGCAAAAGCAGGCACTCCAAAGCTACAAAATGCCAGAAATAGAGCTGCCTGAATAACTTCCATGCTGCTTGTACCACTTGTATGTATGCATGATGATACAGGCTTTAACTCTACAGGGATATTCCATTTTCCATAGGACCCCTGACCCTGCTCTAGTGAATGACCCTCAGGCAGGGTCACAGCCGTGGTACCATGTGGAACAGGGAGATCTGCGTGATGTCCTTCAGAGAACACTGCTGAGATGCCTGTGAGGGTGGAGAGGATTAGGTTAAGGGAGGCTGATGGAGAGCTTTCTTTTCTCCAAAACACTTTGGATCCCTTCCCTGATCAGCTCTGCCAAGGTTTGGTGAAACCACCAGGCTGGAGCAGAGCAAATACTGGGCTGTGCCCTGAGCAGGGCTCAGCTCAAGCAGATCATCTTCCTGCTGAAAACAACTGGAAAGAAACATTTTGACAGCTCCAAACTGATCATCTCCAGACATTTTTGACCCGTGGGAAGCAGAGCCAGTCTAATGTTAGTTTTTGAACTCCTTTGTGTCAAAACTCCAGGAAAGTGCCACTGGAGCCTCTCTTGGCTCCCCTGCCTTGCCCTAGCAGCAGGGTTCTATTTACCCTTTACTCTGGATGGCTGCTGTAGCTGAGTGTCACCAAACCTGCCCACCCCACAGCCAACGGGGTCCACGGTGAGAGACTGCTCCCCTCCACCAGCCCTGCTCCAGGACCCAACAAATACCCCCTCACCTCTCCCCAGAAAGGTCTTTTGACTTGTTTCAAGGCTGAGCAAACAGACCAGAACCAGACTGCCAAAGAGGGGGTTTCAGGGAAAGTCTGTTTCTGTCTATTGCTCAAATGAAATGAAAATTTATTGACACAGAGATTCTGTAGCCACCAAACCCCAGGTTCCTCCTCCAGTTCATCCTGGCCTCCCCATATGCCAGGCCAAAGGTCAGGGTGTTTGTGCACTCAGTAAAGCTGAAACTGAACAAAGCCAGCCATCAGTCCCACAGATAGACCAAATCCTGTTCCTCTGACAATGGATTCTTCAAGATAATACCCACAATACCTCCTGGATTTGCCATCAGTTGCCAACCAGCAGCAACCAACCGTATTCTATGCAAATGTGGTGAAACACATTAAGGCAAAGCAACAATCAGGAAGAAATGAAGCAAAACTAATTGTCTTACCTGGGCTGTTTCAAATTTTTTTTTTTTTTCCCATGGTGACTAATGGTCCTTGTTCTCATGGTCATGTGTGACTTCTTGTTCAGATTTTTTCAACATTTGTTTTGAATCTGGCAAAGTTCCTGCACTGTGATTCCAGAACATCTCCACATAAAGAATTAATGCGTAACACATATGCATGACACATTTGCACCGTGTAGCATCTCCAGTTTCTTGGGAAACAAGTAAGTGTATGCAAGTTGCAAATACTTGAGCTTTATGAACTGAAAAAGAAAAATTTAATTACATCTACCTTCTCAATAATTCACAGTTCTATGGAGGATAAGACAGTCTAGATGTGGGCTATACAGCAGCTCAGGACTTTCCTATGCCTCTTCATGATTGTGGGTTTCAATCTGGGCCTGAGCCTCAGTTCCATTCCTGACTCACTTGGGGTGTCCCAGAAATACAAGCCCTGATGCTGGCTTTGTGCTTCAGAGCACTGGTGTAAAAAAAGGAGGCAGAAGCCCAGAAAGAATAAATCCAGCAAAATTTTTTGGGAGTCCAGGACCTTGCTTCCATAGAACAGTGATACAGGAAACTATCCTACAGCAAAATTTTTGTTTCTCCCATCCAGCCAGTACCAGCTGCTTGCTCCCCACCTGGGATGTCCCATCATAGACCACGAGCTCTTTGGACACAAAGACATCTGCTCTGGCTTTACAGAGCTGAGCACAGCTGAGCCTTGACACACACACAGCTGAAACTGCCTTAGTTACCAAAGTAAGCACCTAGTCCTAGTGGCAACTTAATGGCTGATTTTCCATAAAAACAATATTAAAAAAAAAAAAAAAAAAAAAAAAAAAAAAAAAAAAAAAAAAAAAAAGCCTTTCTGCAGCCTGGAGCATGAGGCTGGTGGGTTGTCTGAACAATTTGCCCCTGGACTGAATCCCTGCAGGATGGGAACTGCAGAGGGTACAACCACAAGACCCCCACATTACCCATAAGTCACAAGGCAGCAATTTCAACCCATCAGCCAAGGGCACACCCAGGGTGCAAGGAGCTGTGTTGTCTTGCCAGGCCTGGTTGGGGTAACACATAGAGAGGGTGTAGATATTTGCTTGGGAATTTTTTTCCTTTTCTTTTTATTTTCAGGGTTTACTTGCAATGCTGTTTGTCACATCTCTGCAATCTCTATGTACAGCATTCATCATCTCACCAGTGATGAAAGGCAGTGCCCTTAAGGACTTTTTTTTTGGCCTTTTAATTGAGTTGTTTAAACTGATAGATTCAACTGGGGAAAACTATCTGAGAAGGAGTGATGATCTTTATTTAATAAAGAGAGAGCATGAGCATCTCTCAGGCCACAGCCAATCCAGAGGAACAAGTGCTGGGACACAGAACCACTCTCCTCTCCAAGTGCAGTTCTGCATTGCCTTGAAGCAGCACCCTGGAGAGTTGGAGCACCACATCTTCATGGTCAGATGGTCTTTTATAAGATGGCCTGGCAGAAGAACAGCCTTTAAAAATTACAGTACATTCCCTGGCATAAATACAGCCTGTAAATATATATGATTGTGCTAGTGGGTGAAATATTTTCCCCCAAATCTGGGGACTCACTTTCATTGCTGCAGGATGACTCAAGTAGAAAAATGCTGGTCTGTCTTGCAGAAGGGGTTTACAGCAAATAAAGATTCCTTAAACAAGGAAGAAAAAATTGCTAATGAGAAAATCCAAGCTTAGAACATCATGGTTTGGAACAAATTTTGCTTTTAAAACCTACTCCAACATCTGCCTGCTACCAGTGAATGAGCCCCAGAGCCAGGTCCTGCTAAGGGGTTCACAGGCATTATCCACTCCTTCAGGCACTATCTTTGGCAGTGAACAGCTGAAATCCAGGCTTTTCCAGCCTGTTCTGGCAGCCAAAACTGCTCTGTTCACTTGGTACAGACACCAACACTCTCCAACTCAGTCTATCTTTGAGTTTTAAATAACCACGAGAGCAAGACCCACATTAGACCCAGGCTCATGGGACCACTGACAGCACAATGCAGCCAGACTCCTGGGATCCACCAAATCCCACCTCAAATCCTTATTTTCCCTCTGGTACTTCAGTTCACTCAGTGTTTTCCCCTGCAGATTTTGATCCCTTGTCTTCCTTCCCCTGTATTTCCTCAAGCGTTGTTAAACGTTCCAGCAACTCCCTGCCCAGATCGGATTTGCAGGGAAGTACCAGCTCCTGCAGAGCAGTTCTGCCTTGCTCTAGCAGAGGAAAAATCCCTCCTGCTTCAGCCAGACCTGACACTCTTTAGCAGAGGAACGCTGAAATGTTGAAACGCATGAATATCAATCAACCTGAAGCAAAAAAATTATTTCCCTGCAGGAGCAGCACACTTCCTTCCTCAGAGAGCTGCTGATTAGCAAGGTTAATTGTGTACCTGCCAGCAGCAGCCAGCGTGAGCTCGCCCATGCCTTGCAAGGGACAAGAGCTGATAACACCATCCTGGCTGTCCTTGGGTGTCTGAGCACACAGCAGCAGCTGCAAGCTCCAGCTCTGCCAGGCTGGACTGGGAATGTGACTCAGGCAAGCCAGAAGCAGCCGTGGCTTCATGTACAACCACTGAAAGTCTTCCCCAGTAATGTCTCTCTACAGGTGTCAGGTAATTCTCTCAGAAGCAGATTAACCGACTTCTCAGCAAAATATATTTCTATCAGATAATAATGTTTCTTATCCCAGAATTTCCTAAGGTGGATTGTGATAGCATCAAAAGCATTTTATCTTAAAAGATACAAAGAAGGCATTTGATCTCTTCAGATGAGGATTTTCTCTTTGAAATTCAAAGTAACATGTTCCTTACTTTCATTTACTCCCTATTGTAAACAAATCAAATGTCATTTTGGTACGGAAATGAGATATCACCCAACTGTGGCATTTGCACTAAACTGAATCATGACATTGAGAGAAACCACAAACCAGACACATTCCAGGCTCCAGCTACAGCACTTGAGTGGGTATTTCATGCTCTAAAGACCCCAGAACACACAAATCTGCTGTTGGGCACAAGGGAAAAATTTTGGAAAGTTGCAGCCTCTGGGAATGTGGGAATTACAGGGCAAAAGCACAGTGGAGAAAGAGAGAAAGAGCAGGGAAATGACTGCTGTATTTGGCCTGGGAGACCTGAAGGACTTGGCTTTGTCAAGGCCAGTTGGTTTTGGCGTGGAGCAGAACCTGCAGCAGTAACAGCTCAGCAGGGAAAGCACTCAGATTCTGGGTAAAGGCTTGGGCTTGAAAGCTGAAGCTGAACTGGGTTATTTCAGCTTCCTCACTGACCCTGTGAGCAGGGCACAGCCACAGCACCACAAAGAGCACCAGGTGAAGTTCACTCAGAACTCCAGACTCACTTCCTGCTGTCAGGGATGTGGTGGGTACCTGAGGAGCATCCCTGGGAACAGAAAACAAGCACACATGGCAGACAAGGCTGAAAACATCTAAATGTGGGGGTCATGATTTCACCTCTTGCGTTTTGCAAAGCTTAGTGTTTTACTGTAATTATGTTTTGGCTACAAACTGCAGAAGAGGGAAATGATTACGGGTTTTACTATCTCTTAAAATTCATCACAAGAGCCACCGAGCAGCTGTGGCTGAAATGATGAAGTATTTATATTGCTGGTTTTCCATCACAGGTGCTTCCTAGCATAAAAAAAGATTCTCTTGCATTGCAGTAATATGTAAGTGCACACTGATCAGAGCTACCGGCACTTGATCTCACTGCCAATGGGAAAAACAACTTGCAGGTCATTTTCTATTCATATATTTATAAACTCACCAGAGTTATGTATGATATCATCGTTGTGTCTGTGCCTCATGCAACAGTAAGAGGGGTTTATGTCCCAAATAATGTTACATCATGATATTTTCACCAGTGACTTGCTGTGAGGTAAATCTAGATGTCTCTACATAGATTTAGGGAGGAAGAAGCAAGCAATTTTTACTGTTTCCTTGGGGGAGGAGAAGACATGGTTTGCTGTACTTGCCACATATTTTTTTGCATGGAAAACAGTAAATTTTTGTAGGAACCATTCTGGAGTAAATCCAACGCAACTGAAGGTGAGATAATTTAGTACTTAATTTAAAATCCACTAATATTGATTTCTGAATGCTTTTCCTCCCCCAGGGCTGCAAATCAGGTAGAACACTGGCACTGTGCCTGTGGTCAGCATCTCTTCCAGACCTCAGCCAGAATCCACCAGCCCTAGGGAGAGCCCCTGGACCCAGCATGGCTGATGTGGGCTGGGAGCTCTCCTGCACCTTCCAGCCAGGCTTTTAGACATTTCTGCAGGTAAGGAGACATCAACAAAGCAGCTGCTCGTTTGGTTCTGTTCATCCTGATCTATGGCTGTCATGGATTGGATCCTCTTCACTCAAAGGACTGCTGTCAGCTGCTGGGGCTCAGGATGTTCTTTCAGCTTCTTTCTCCTGCTTCCTCATTCACAAAATGATGTGAAAAGCTTGAGCAGCAACACCCCAGCTCCTTGCCGGGGTGGGTGACACTGGTGTCCCCAGCACTCTTGCTGGAGTGACTGTGGCCTGAGCTGTGCCTGCAGACTGCTGCAGCCCTGGAGTACCTGGAGTACCTGGAGCACCTGGAGCACCCTGCGGTGTCACAGCACAGGGCACATCTGCCTGAAGCCGTGGGGAGGAGATACCACATCCCTGGGAGCTGGGGCAGGTCTGCCTAAAGCCAGGGGGAGGAGATGGACATCCCTGGGAGCCAGCCCGAGCTAAGGGCAGAGAAAACAAAGAGCTGCTGCTCCCCGGAGCACTGACCTGCTCCCTCCCCATCCCCATCCCCGGAGCGCTGACCTGCTCCCTCCCCATCCCCGGAGCACTGACCTGCTCCATCCCCATCCCCATCCCGCTCACGGAGCCGCTCGCTGATTCATGAGAGTGGGTGGAAAGGAAAGAGGATCCTGTGGGAGGGTTTTTCCTCGGGATTAACCTCTGTCTGAGAGGGCTGATATCAAAGTGAAGCAAGTGGGCAGTCGGAGAGCTAATATCCAAGACCTGTGGTGGTGGTGGAGGAAAAAACTCAGCAAGGAGACACAGATCACTACTGGTAGTGAAAGATTTGGGAATGCAGCACCTCTGCAAGGATGCAATAGGAAAAGGAGAGAGGGGTTTTCAAAGCCCAAAAGCTACTCTGCCTCTTTGCATGCTTTGTGTAGCTGTCCAGACAGGAAACAAAGAGGATGTGGAAAACTATGGGTTCAAGAAGCATAATTAAATATCTGATAAGCATCTCCAATAAAAAAAAAACAGAATTCCTCACAGCTTCTGACCCACGTTGGTGTTACTTGTTTACCAAGGGCTATTTCCCAGCAGCCTTGTTTATGCCACCTTTTGCTGCCACAGGTCACATCAGGGTTAGACTGGACTAGCAGCAAGTCTCATCCCTTGTCGTGATCTAACTCATTGGAGTTTGTGCAAACTTAAGCTAAAAATTGAGCTCGTGATGGTTTAGAAAAGGCCTGGAAGACTGGAAGCACAAAACAAGCATCTTGAAAGCAAAATGAGGTTTAACTACAGCTGATGATCCAACTTTCAAGTAGATAAATTACTTTGCAAAAAGACTGGTACAGCCAAGCCCCTTTTCATTTACAGAAAGCTAACTCAATCAGTTCCTATTCTTTTTAGATAGATCTGCTGGGTGTAAATGAATGTGTATAATATGTGGACCATTTATTTCCAAGAACATTGCAGTGAAAGTTTCTTTATGGATTTGCTGCAAAATCCTAAGTAAAGAAAAAAAAATCAATAGAAAGTATCCACCTTTCTTAAAAAGAAAAGCCGTTTTTCACCCCAAAGTTCAATTCATTTTGCTCTGGCACTTACTGACTTTGATTAAGAACCTTCCAATGTTTGTGCAGGGGCTTTCCTCCAACCTCCCTGGAAGAAGTTTCAAGCTCCTTAAGCTACAGGGGTATCTACAGAATTGGAGGGGCTTTGATGGGGTGTGGGGAGAAATCACAAAGCTGAAACTCATCCCTGCAAGTGAAGGTGACAGCTGTTTTATTGTCCTTAGCTGGGAAGGGGTGTCTGTGAGCGCTGTGTGTATTGCAGCATCAGCTCCAGAGGCTGCACTGCCCCGGTATGACCTGTACACCTTTGGCATGACAGACTCAGGAACATGGACCAGCCCAGCCTGTGCTCACCAGATCCCTCTGAGCTTGCCTGCAGCACCCTGACTTTGAGACATTGTCTGGGGCTCGGGGGCTTTGAGGGCCCAAGAGAACTCATCCTTGAAGTGTGGGTGCAAGTCCTGAGGCAGTGAGTTCAGCAAGGGTCCTGGGAGCAGAACAGTCCACTTGATCTCACTCACTGAAATATTTTGCCTTGATTTGGCAAAGAAAAGTGGCCCTGAAGGTTTTGGCAGCATCTGTCACAACAGCACTGGGCAGCATATCTTTTGTTGGAGGTCTAAGCATGAGTCACTGGCACTCTGGGAGGAGGGTGGGTACAGCAGAAAGCTGGAGGCTCTGCCAGTTCCTTTTTCTCTCTCTCAAGGACTAGCTTGGCTCAACCACTGTTATTAGCTAGCAGAGTGGAGGGTTTTCATCACCCAGCAGCTGTAAGGAGGTGGTTGTGCTCACTTGGAAATAAGACGTGGAATGAGTGGGTTTTTCTGTGAGCTGCTCATTCCCCTGACCCTTCCACCACGTCCAGCACAGCTCCTCACAAGGCCTGGGCTCTGTGAGGGGGCAAGACCTTGTACAGAGAGGTGATGTTCTTTCTGTGGGTGCTGGGGTATCTCTGCAAGACAAGGGAAGCAAAGAGTGAAAGGACCAAACAGATCCTGTGCTTGTAGTGAGCCTGATGTTATCCTGTGTCTGTGTACAGAGGGAATGGAAAATGTCAGGTAAATGCAAAGACAGCTGTACCTTCACTCCATCCAAATTCAAGGGATGGCAGATGAAGCTGGTGTCACACCTGCAACATGCCTTGTAGAAGCCTTCTTCTAAAAGTGTTTCCTTTTTTTTTTTTTCCAAAGTCACAAATAACTTCAGCCTGAATAAATATTTGAGGAGAAATATTTTGCTTAATTTATTGAGATTTCCTTGACTGGAAAAAAAATCCACCAGGTCATTATTAAAAGGATATATCTAGGATAAAACATTTTTTCATTCTCTTTTGCTGGCGTTAAATAGGAGGTCAGAAGAAAAGCACAAAGGAGCAAAGGATTTCCTGAGATGATTTTCAACCCCAAATATATGACTTGAGGCATTGTCTGTATGGAAGTCAGGTGTCCACAAATAACATCACATAACTAATTAAACTTTGTTCCTCAGTTGTTATAAATGAAGATATAATTGTGGTTTTTAGTAACAAGTGTCTGGTATCTGATAGTTTTACCTGTCTCTGGGGTTGGGGAGGATAGATGTCTCAGATTAATTATCAACCAGCTTGCAGATTAATGTGGGAAAATGTCTACCCTGGCCTTAAAAGTGTCTGACTACTTTACATTAATTGGCAGTCAATTAAATTGTGGTAAAAAGTGCCCAGAGTGGACACACTCAGAGGAAAAGAATTCACTCTGTGTGCTGTGTATGTTAATTTAAAATCACTGTAACAGCCATTTCAAAGCAAAGCCTTTCCCAGCGTGACTGAGGATTAATCTTCATTCTCATTTCAAGGGGGACAAGTGCACTGCTGTTAAATAAAGCCATTTCTCAGTTTCCCAAGCTAAAGCAAGAGTTACGACCTTTCTGTCAGAATATGTATCACGATTTGGGGTTTTTAAGTGACCAGTCTTTGAAGTTCTCCTCTGGAGACTCCCCATCAGACCTTGTGATGTAACTGGAAAACCCTACACAGAGTGAGGATTTCCCCTCATGCCCCACCTTACCTGTGGAAGGCAGAGTTACTCAGGGCTGGAGGTGAAACTCACTTCAATTTGATGAGATGCTCCTGTGAACTGAGCACCAAGAGTTCATTTTTCCCATCTTGCTCAGAAAATTGAAAAGCTCAGCAAATAAAAAGTGTGAAATAAGAATTAAGAGCCAAACAGGAAAGTGTATGTATTTTATTGCAAGAACTTTCACAGGGACATTAAGGGTTTTGCTTCATTGCAAATTGTTATTATGAACAATATATGAATTTCTTTTAGGCCATTTTCTTCTTTCTTTACCTCAAAAAAGAGAGGCATTAACAATGCTCTCAGCTATTAGGGAATCGCTTTGTGCTGTCTGAAATTAATGTAAATTGAAATCAGAGCCTCGGGTGCTGAGGTGAAGTTTGAAGTTTTCTGTGATGTGAAGAAAGCTGAAAAATCTCAAAGATACTCATCGAAATGGGCCATTTTATCTGCATGGCTTTTTCTATTTTCAGAAGGCAGCAGAGGTGAGATTATCACAGCAGTTAAGAGAAGAAACTGAAGTTTCATTGAGCTGGCACATCTAGATACATTAAACCCAGTTGTGAGATGTAAATGAATACAGAATACAGCAGAGATGGAAGGGGGGAGGTTGTTTCCCTCCTTCCTGCCCCTGAATCCCCTTCTCCTGCTTTGACAGCCAGTCTGGGCTAAATGGCCACAAGAATCACAGAACAATGTGGGTAAACCAAATACAAAGGGACTTTAAAGATATTTAGTTTGTTCTGTTCAACCATGGCACCCATAGATCAGGTTCCTCGGGGCCCAGCTCAGCCTGGCCTTGAACACTGGGGTACCCTGCTTGTATTTTGTGGCAGCTCACATCCTCTATCCTGCAGGAAAAGCCCTGTTCTGTCCATATTTACTGATGTTTTCCCTCCAGGCTGTGCTGGAATGTCTGAAGCGTGTCCCTCAATGTGCAGCAAAGAGGTTAATAAGACTGAGATTCCTCTCCAGGTGCAACACAGGCAAGCTCCATCACACTTAGATACTTCTGCCTTTTAATTAATGCTAATAGGTTCATTCTGGCCTGGAGCAGCCTGCCTCACCTACATGGCCCAGCTGCTGGCAGCCCTTGAAAGCCCTCTGGCAGAGCAGCACTACCTGCACTCCTTCTTCCAGATGCTCACTGGATCCAAGAAAGCAAAAAATATAAATTAAAAGGTCACTTTTCCACATGGATAACTGCTATCCTTGCCAAGAGGGTCTTCTATCAACTCAGATAAGAAAAATGGAGAGAGGAGGTGGAATATAGAGCTCCAAGGGGAAATACTCCTTGCTTCCAAAGAACAGGTTTGTGTCTGCCTCTCGTTCCCACATGCAGAATTAATTCAAAGGTACCACATGGTTGTAAAACACAATAGTATAAAAAACAGTCAGGAGTTTAAATAGTGCACATTTAATATAAGCTTTGGGGACAGAGGAAAATAGGTGGCAGTCTGAGTTTTCAGAGTAGAAAACAGACCTTTCCAGAGGATAATCTCTATTAGATTGAGGAGGGATGTTAGAGTAAATTGCCAGTGCTTAGCAATTTTCTGATCTAAGGCATAGGAGGTTTATAACAGCCCCATGTGCTTTGGTTTAGATTATTTAGTCTGTTTTGCTAGCAAATATAACCATGTGCTGAGGAGCTAATTTTCAGCAAACCTTGGTAGAGCCATCAGGGAACCAGGTTTGTTCTGTGCTTTAACTTCATCAAAACACTTTCATTCTCCCCTTTTTTTCTTTTCTTTTTTTTCCCTTCTTTTGACTGAAGCACTGCAAATACTCTGATCCCAATCTGAAGAAACAATCTTGCACAGCAAACACAAGCTTCAGTCCCTGGAATCTGCATTGCCCCATCCCAGGTCCCCCTTGGCAGGTGCTTTGGAGGAGTCGTGATGACACATCAATCACTTCAAGCTCCCTTGGTGCCTCCTCAACATCTACATCAGCTCCCTGATATACAGCACTCAGAGAAGAATAAACCCAGCATTGTTATGTCCTGGTTTTCCAACCTGCAGCTTCGCAGCCAGTTGTCCTTTGCTCCCATGTGCTGTAATTTGCCTTAGAGACCTGCATGTGTTGGTTTCTGGGCCCCAGCCCAGCTCCTGGGGAAAGTTCACTGCATGCCAAGGTTGCTCCAGCCCTCAGCATCCAGCACAGAGGAAAAAAAGCAGGAAAGGCTCACTTTTCTGTGGATGTAATCACATTTCTGACACTTCCAAGTTGTTCATTTGATTGGAATGGGGCAATCAACCCAGCTGTGCTGTGTCTGTTGTTTCAGAACCTGCTCCTCCTCCTCCTCCTCCTGCAGCAATATTTCAGAGAGTCCGTGACCATCAGCGGATGCAACCCACATCCCTGGGCTCTGGCTCCTGCCCATGATCCCACCCAGCCTCTGTGAACCTGGCTCACTTGGAAGAATTCAGACAAACAACAGGGCAGGGCTGTGCTGTGCCTAATTGATAGTAATGTTAAAAGACTGATTGTAATTTGAATGCTAATTAAGGAAGATAGTTATTGATTTTAATGGGAGACAGAGCAGGCTCTTGTGCATCTACCACATAATGAGAAAGTACTAGGGTTGCTGTCAGTGCCGGGGAAACAATCACAATAATAATGTGCTGAGAAAAATGCAGCTTCCTCTTGATAAACCCCTAACAGCAGCAAGAATGGCACTAAAGAAGAAAGGATTTTCTGTTCCCAGCCCGGGGAAGTTAACACATTTCTTTCTGTATAATTTACCATAGTTATAACAGCACTTACAAACCCCAGTAAACACAAATATGGATGTTATTAGGCCACCTACCACTAAGTTACATGGACAACTGGAGCTTTTAAGATGCTTGTGTAAAATGTCATTCTCTCCCCACTCACAGCATTCAAAATTCTCAATTTTTAGTACAAAATTTTGATTTAAAAATTCTTTGCTTTTAATAGGTTTAGTGTGAGCTCAGGCCAGCTCAACACCTAGCATCCACAAGTCAGCACATGGTCCACGATTTCAGGGAAATTTAGGGAGAACATTATCTCACAGTGACATTTGGAACTAAGTATTTGGTTTACAAATATCCTTCCCCAAAATTATTTACCATAATGTTTGCCATATAATATTACCATAATATTTACCATATATTAATTACTGTTTGATTTTTCCTGACTGTCATTTTTACTTCTACCAATTCATCTTTGATATATTTCTCCCTTTTTTAATAGCAGAGGGGGAGAGGAATAGAGTGCTCAAATTCCACTCTATCAAGGTCCTCACAAATGAATAAGAACTCAAAAATCCATAAAATTAGCTATTGTCTTTCAGCTGCAAAATCCATGTCCCATACCAAGAGTTACCACAACAATAAAAACTTCTCCATCGTTATTGCCACAGAGCATGTGACTCATTGCAAAGTTTCCCAGGAATATTTTTATTTATGCACAATACTCTATGTTGACCAGAGAGGCTGGAAAAATCTCCAAGCCCCCTCTTTGGCCAAATTAGATTTCACAGCTGAATCGTTGAGATTATACTTCGATTTTCAATGCTGGTGCTGGCATTTTTATGACAGTGGCTCTGGCTTATTAAAAGGGCATATTGAAACCAGCTTGGTGATTTTCCCCTCCTTCTTTTCACTCTGTTATACCAAAGAACATTTATTACTTTTTGATAAAAGATGCACACCCCTCCCTCAGGAGAGGGGCACTGAAGCAGGATGAGATGGCTCCTGCCTTTGTCACTGTCTCCAGAGTAACTGGGGAAGGGCAGAAACTGGAGTGTAATCATTCAATAGAGTGACAAAATACAGGGCTGAAGGAAAAAAGCTTAGATTAAATAATTCTTCCGTGTCCCTTATGTCTTCATCTATTTCTCAAAAGGCATTATGTGCAAAGCAGAAAATGGTATTACTTTTTTGTGTTAATAGCAGAGATGAATCATCTAATGCCATTCAACAGTTGGAACTAATATCAAGATTCAGGTTTCACAGCTGGCTGTAAGAGAGACTAGAAAAAGTTGCATAGATCAAAAGAGGTTCATGTTTTGGGGAAGGTCCCTCTCCAGTCCTCAGTTTGTGACTTCCTCTTATCTTGGAAGTAGAAACTCTCCCTTTAAAGCCTTCAAATTTAATTCTTGTTCTCCTGAATCCTAAACATCCAGAGAGAGCATTTTCAGCATATGCAAGGAGGGCAGTTTGGGCTTGCTGCCATACAGCCAGTCTCCAAAACCCCAACAAAACCTTTAGGAGGATGATGACAGGGTCCTTCAGGGTCTTCAGAGCAGCTTGTCAGGCCAGCAGCAATCTCCTGGTATCACCATGAAGGCTCCAAAGAGCCAGGTGGTTGCTGAGGGTGGAGCCCACCAGCCCAGCCTGCCAAGGGCTCACTAGCCAGGGACCACCTCCCACATCCCAGGGGCCCCAGGGACCTGGCAGGGCCTCCACGCACCTCTGGGAGATTTGGAGGAAGTCTGGGGTAAAAAGTGGCTCTGCAGCAAGGCATACTGATAATGTCAGGTCATTTCCAAAGATCTGTGCTTTTAGGGAGGTGCAGTCAGGGTTAGAGACTGAGGTGGCTTCACCCCATGGGTTGTTCTCTCTCACCTGGAGGCTGCCCGGCCTCCACTTCCATCCACACCCCACCAATCCCTGAACAACCACGTGAAGTGGCACCACTTTGGTGGTACCAGTTGGTCTAATAAACAGGACCATGAAGCAGAGAGGAGCAGGAGCTGTTCCACATGAGGTTCAGCTGTTCCTGCAGCAGGGGTGGCACTCCGGGTACAAACTGCCACAGCCATCTGCATTTTATCCACCTGCATAACCAGGCAGCCTTTTTGGAAAAAGCCTGGATGTGACTCCACTGGGATGTTATGACTAATCATGAGAGGGGAAATAGAGGGAAGAGCACTCAAGAGGGATATGAGTAGTACAGTCTCCAGAGCAGGGAGAATTAATTGCCTGCATCCCAGTTCTTTGCAAGTTTTGGGAGTCAGTGTGAGGGAAGGATGCCCACATCTCACAGAAGGAAGGTGTGTAAAGCCAGGGTCACCTTTCACAGCAAAACTTCATAGAAATTAGATGACAGCCCAACCGTGCTAAGAGTTTCTCCACATCAGAGGTTTTGAATTGCAGCAGAATAATTCCAGCATCTGTAATTAGCGCTTCCATTAAATCCTCGTTGCTCTCATATTAATTTCAGGAGTTTGGAACTGTCAGGAGTGTTATTAAGGGATGCTATCCTTGTCAGGAGCTGCAAATAAAATTTGAGCCTCTGATTAAAAGTTTAGGGCAGCCCTCATTATCTCCTGCATCAGAAGAGCAGTCTTTTTTGGGCTACCCTTTCAGTCAGTACTGTTTCATTATGGAGGGTCTCTAATTATTTCTGCCTTGGAGCTGTTTAAAAAAAAAATGACAATTTTTTTTTCACACACTTCTTGGTGCAGCCAAATACAAAAAATTCTCATTTGTTTTCAGAGTGGAAAGACAGAGTGGCACTGGGAAGGTGCTGGAAGAAGTCACTATGACACTGGGAAGGTTCTGGGAGAAATCACTCTTGAGCTTTCCAAATTACCTGGGCCTGAAGTCAGGGCTCAGGGCTGCACATTAGAGCAGCTACATGGTCTTCAGCCAAATACTTGCCAGGAAATAAAGATTTGAATGGACTTAACCTCATTGCAATCTCCTGTCAATGTTGTGTAATTGTTAAATTGGAAATGGAAGTTTGAAAAATCAAGGTGACTTATTTGAGAAATGACAAAGATTTCACTCCAGGAGGATGTTTTGGTTTGGAATTTATGCATCTTTGAAATTTTGCAATTTTGAAATTTATGCAATTTTGAAATTATGCATTGTTTAATACAAACTGAAAACCTCTTTCAATTAAAAAAAACCCATGCATTTGGGGGGCTTGAAAAACATTTACTAAACCTGATTTTTCCATGAACATAGACAGTTGACAGCAATTTTTTTCCCCATGAGCAGTAAATAAAGAAACTGACTCAATCCAGTGAGCTGCAGATGCTTTTTACTCTGTCTGAAGCTGAACATCTCTGAAGACCGAGTTCTGTATTCCCTTGGTTACTTTTTAATTACATTGCAATAAAATTGCAAGGAATCTAATTTTGCCAGACAAAACCCAGGGACTCAGTGGAAGGTGATGGGGGTCCAGCTATTTCACACACTAATTACAACAGCATGAGCCCTGAAATACTGTGCTATTTTTATTCATTCATGGGGAAAGAAAAGCTCTCTCCTCTAGATCTGAGTGACTGCTATTTCATTCTCAAAAATAGTCAATGCACTCTTCATTTCCCAAAGAACAGCTGCCCTCTTCTGTTTCCAGGGAACATTACTACCTTTCAAAATCCTAATGGGTGTGCTGCTGAAATCAAAATAAAATGCCATCACTCTGCCTGCCTCAAAACAACAACCCAATCTCAATAAAGCACTGCCACCTTTCTTAAAACCTCTGAAAAGGGGGCGACATTAAATAAGAGCTTGAAATATGGGTCTGAGGAGGGAGTTGTTCAGGATTTCTAAAAGTATGTCTGCAGTGCCATCAGGAGGTGTGATCACAGCATAGGAAGGCTGGGCTGAGCTGAGGCCAAGCGGGCTGGGGGAGGCAGTACAGCCACCAGGACAGACGGACACGGAGCATGGATGTGGGGAGAGGCATCCCACGTGCCCCTCCCCAGGGATAACAGCATCCTGAGAGCTCCAGGCACCTGTAAGGGTCACCTCAAGCTGTTGCCACCTCTGTTGCACCTCTCTGGCTGCGCCAGCACTTCAGAGCCTCGACCCCGCTGAGGACTGATGGGAATTCTGCATCCAGGAGGCTCAAACACATGGAAACATGCAGTCTTCTAAGGGGATACAAGACTTTTGTCATTTTTTTTCTCTTAATTGTCTGGAAGCCAATTAGAAAAGCGCAGCCTGGATCTGCAGTGGGTGAGAGGCTGGTCAGTGCTGCCTAAGCAGGGCACCACAGCCCACAGCAAAGCTGCTGGACCTGCAGGGAGGTGGCAAAAACTGGAGGCTGAGAAAGTGGATACCAACTAATATCAGTTATTTTTGACTTATGAATTACTGTGACCCATTTCTGCCAAAACTGACCTCAGTTCTGTATTGTTCTCACTTTTCCAGTTACCAAAGCCATCCCTCCAGAGAATAAAGATTAAACACTCGTTAGAGAATTTCAGGAGGATGACTCGTCACCTCACACAACAACTGCTCACTCATCTCCTCAGCCCCATAAAATGCATCATAAAAATGCCTTCTTTACTGCCTAGTAAAGAAGGTTCAAGTGTATCACTGCATTTACATGAATGTTCAGGACACTCAGATTTGCCACTTATTCAAGGCATTACATGTTGAATACTATTTTTTCCTTAAAATAGGAATGAATCCAGTCATTCCATACTTGCTTTTTCCCCAGAGAGATAGGAAAGATTCCACTGAGACAGAAAAACATGTTGACTTCATCAAGGTCCCATTAAAAAAAAAGCAGTGGCTCAAATAAGTGAAGGTGGAGCAAACAGCTGTTCCCTGTTCTATGCTCTATAGAAAATCTGGGCATGAGGATGCTGATTAAAACTGATCTCTTCTTGTGCCAGTGGAAATCTTTTCCAAGTAAAGGAGCCTGTCTGGACTTAGGGCATCTGGCCTTGTACATGTGCTCCAAATGAACAAGGCTGCCCCCCAAAATACTGTATTTCATCACCTGTTTAGCTTCATAGCAAGAACCTCCACTGCAGCTGGTGGTTTGGATTTAGAAAGGTAATAACAGAAAGATAGGAAAAAGGGGGTAGAAGCCAGGTGGCTGCACTCCTGCTCAGCTGGGCTCTGGACTGGCACAGCCCTGGCATCTCAGAGCCCGTTTTGTTCTTCCTTCCATGGGCTCTCCATCCACACCACTTAACTTTCCACATTTCCCTGCCAGCAATACATTTCCATGCTTTGAGGGTGTAAAAGCTAAACTCTTTGGAAAGAGCCTCAAAGCACACAAAGCAGATGAAGAGCTAACACTCTTTTAGCCCTTCAAAGGCCTAATTTCTGCAAGGTGACAATTTGCTTTGGTCATACAGCAAGTCTGTGGAAACAAAATGCTGCAGACAGGATTTTTTCACAGTGCTGTAGGTGGAACCAGCTGTATTGGGTTAAAGGCAGTATTTGCAACATAGATAAGTCATTTCTAATAAACAGAAATTGGAAAAGCCTCCAGTATCAAAACAATATTAAAGATTGAATCCTTCTTAGGAAGACATGTGATATTTGTCTGGCAAAAATGCCACCAGCCATTTGACACTATAATTGTATAACATTAAGTTTTATTCCAAATGCCAAGCATTCAGTGATGCTCCTGCATGATGTGGCACAGCTTCACCTCATTCTGGAGGAAATCTAGATCAACTTTGGTGGTACCTGCTGAGCACAGGGTGACCTCAACCAGTCTCTAGAAAGACACTCAAATATTTGGAGTTTGACTGTGGCACTGCAGCACTGAGATGAGATTCTACATGGAACATGTAGCTTGAGACTGGAACCAGAAATGTACCCTGGCAGCAACAGGGGACTGTAATCCTTAATTTTGGTGAGGCAGTTCAGGCAACTCCAGATCTCTGCAGGGAATTGCCCTGGAGAGTTCTAGCCAGGCTCAAAGGCTACAACTTCACCCACTGCAGCTGCACAATCACATGCTGATGACTCTCCTTTTAGGGTTAAATTCTGTAAAAGACTAACTTGCTTGGGGGTTTAAGCCTTGTTTTCAAAGATAACTTGCAACCAGATTTACAGAAATGCTACTGCAATTTGAAATGTCTGCTGGGGTTGATGAAAATGCCCAAGCAGATTAAGGGGCCAAATCTTTTTAAATATTACTAAGACCTATGCTGGTCTTGGGTCCCAGGGTTGGCAGGATCATCCAAGGGAGCTTCAAATCTTCTTCTTGTTTCTATTCTTGTTTCTTCCACTGATTATTACTTTCCTTTCTGGGATGTGTATGTAATATTCTCTTTTAAGCCTGGCAGCCTGTGATCTGGACCCAAGGTGTATCTTTGGGTGCTGATATTTTAGGGACGCATGCTCTGATTTGGAAGACCTGTGCTGTATCTACTGTGGGAATATTATGTTGTATGCCAATGACAATAAATGCTGGCTGGCATTTTCCAGCCTCAAAGCTCTCATGAACCATTGCAGGGAGCTTGGCTGCTCATCCATTTACCACACAGTCTGTTAAGTGGGCAGCCTGACAGTGGCAGTACCACAGCTTCATTTTCTCCTAACAGCTTTAGGACAGCATTTCTTAAATCAAGACAAAGCCTTTGAAGTCAGTGAGTGGAGAAGGCAGCGCTGGCTTTGTTACAGCAATCAGAAATGCAAGTTGAAAGCATGTATGCTAATTGCCAAGACTGCTGCCATATAACTAGCATATACAGTCTGTACCCAAATTAAGAACTCCTCCCTCGAAAGCTTATGATGCCCTAATATATCCCAGTATGTTTATACCTATAGCTGTGCTCTGCCCCACCTTTGCACCTCTCAGCAGCTGTGAGGACTGTGTGAAGATCAATGCTAATCCACCTGAACAAGGGGTCTGCAGAAATCTCTACCATGTGTTAGACACTGGGCAATGCAGGACAGGAGTCCAGGCTGATGTAACTCTATCAAAAACCCTGTTAAGAGGAGAGATGCTGCTCCATGCAGCCACCCTGACCTCCCAGTGCCTCTCTGGTGCTTCAAAGCTCCAGGTATGTGGCTAAATCTTACATTTTAATAATGGTTGTCATGTCTTCTGTGCTGACACCAGGGTAACAGCTCACTCCAAGGACACAGGTTTTACCCAGCCTGCTGCCTTTGGCCCTTGTGGGAAGAGAGTGCAGGGGAAGGAGCAGCCAGCTCAGCTCTGCAGAACAATCCCAAGCCTCCAGCATCCTGCCTGCTGTCTGCAACTGCAGATCAGCCTTGAGGAAAGGGTAATTCCAATGGTCAGCAGGGCAGCTGGGATTTTATCAGACTTTATTTCAAGGGTATAATTACAAGTACAGCAGCTGAACCCTCAGGGTGTCTTGGGACTGTGGGATTGGCAAAAGACAGATTGGAAATATCCACAGATGCCTCCCATTCCTACGTCCTCACTTTTGTGTGTCTAGGGTCACCACAACCTTGAAAATCTCTCTTATTTATATTCTTCTTCTGTTACCCCTTTTCTTTGTACTTCTCAACAATATCCACTAGAAACTGGGGTTTGCATAATAAAAATCTGTGTTTCATGCAAGTAAATGTCAAATTGAGGAGGTGTCCTGTTAACTGCACTTCTGTGACTGTGACAAGGCAAACCAAAGATACACTGGTCAAAAACAGACCCTCAAAGACACAGTCACTGAGAGGAGGCACAATAGGAGGCATGAGAAGCATCCAGCCCTCATGCCTGGGTACCCTGATGCCAGCTACAGACCAGCAGAATGTGTGGCAGCCCATAACCCCACCTGACATAAATAAATGCAATATCCTGCAGATGAGTGGCTTTGCTCCTCTGTCAGAACTCAGAGCTGCTAATCCAAACATGCTCTGAGTATCACCAGCTTTTACAAACAGGAGCTGCTTGTCCAAGATCTCATGTGTTGGGTGGTTTGTCCATTTCCTAATTAAGCTCCAGTTGAGATGCTCTGAAGTGTTAGAGGAAGCTGCAATAAGGAGCTACTGGAAAATGATCTTTAATAAATAGTGGACAAGAACAAAGAGGAAGAGTCCTTAAAGGGATAAGCAAGAACATACATGACAGAATTTGTCCCTGGAGGCTACTGAGACCACAGCCCTGCCTTGCACAGGAGCTTCCTCCTTTGCTGAAACAATCCCCACCTACCCAGCTCCACACAGAGCAAAAGGAGCTACTGTAATAAATGACACCTCAGGCCCCAAACTCTCCAGTCAGCTGCAATAAGAGATTCTTGGCATCGTGTTGTTTCCATAAGTCTCTTGATTCTGAAATAGTCTTTCCAGACTCCCCAAAATATCAGGTGTTCAGCTGGATGTCATCATCTCTTCTGGTGCACAGAGATTTGGCCATTTGACTTGCCTTTATTTTCATACCTATGTTTCAACTTTTGTGTTTTTTCATACCACTGCTCATGTTGCATTCAGTAAAGTACATAGTCTGCTTCTTCAGGGGAATACTGAATTCCTGCACAAAATTCCAGACACACCAAAACGCAGCCTATTTTATTTCTCATGCAACTGTGTTCATTTCTTCTTAGAACCCTACACCTTGTTCTTTCACTCACAGCATCTTTGTACCTATACTGCAAAACAAGCTTAGATTAATACATTTTTAAACATCTTTATATGTACTGCAAACACCTGCCACGTTCCCTAGTCTCAGATAATACACTGTGGATAATCTTCCTATCTCTCTTTACCCTCCTGTAATTCCAGTGACTTTACACAGCTCTGCTCCTGTCTCACACAGGTAGAGAGGTGAAGGAAGCCCAGTGGAGTAAGACCAGTCACTCCCTGAAGTACAGGCCAATAAATCCTTGATATTGTCTGTTACAGCAGCTTATTACTATTCCAAAAGAGAGAAGCAGCCTTCACTCCAAATGCTTTAGGAGAACTAGAAGTAGGAATAAAGGGAATTGGTGTGAAGGGGACATAAATGAATACAGAAGAGTCTCCAAACCTGCACTTTGCAAACCTGCATCCTTCACAATCTTCCTAAAAGCTGTTGTGTTTCCATGTCTACACTAAGGTTTAATGGCAGAAGCAATACTGGAAGATCTCTGCCAGGATTCATTATTTTTAAACCACATGCTAAAGTCCTAATGCTTTATAAAGCCACTACATGAACAATGAAAAGCCAACTATTATTAATCAAATTGGTTTTAAAATCCAATCATTTTCATCATCCTGGGAGCAGGGAGGCTGGATGGAGATGAGGTAGGGACAGCAGCTTGGCATTTAAAAGCATTCAGTCTTCCTTTTTAGCCATAGACTTTCTGGACAAATCATTTTTTCCCCCAAATTTTACTTCCTCAATTGTAAAATGTTACAGGACAACGAAGTGAAATCCTTAGACACCAGAGTAATTGTAGAAGCAAACAGAGGTCTATTTATGCTTTCAAATTATACATTTAGTCTTTGATTTTCCATCTTTTTTTTAATAGTACTTTATTTGCTTAGTAATTCAGCAAATGCCTGTGACTCTCAGATAGGTTGCATGTCACTATGGTTTTTGGCTGTACCAAATTGCTATAGAATTGATATAAAATACAATTACCACATGTAGGTATTAAAAAGGCAGTGCTTTATCAGAGAAATCTGATAATGGGGATGTGCTGCTGTGTAGGGGTTTGGTTTCCAGGATGATCAAACACAGGCTGGATGAACATAAACAGTGAAGGGCTGGGGTGAGATTAAACTGCACTTACAATTTTTTTATTATTTTCTTTACTAGAAGTGAGAACACATAAAGCCTCCAGCACTTCACTATTAGCAGAGAAGAAGTCACCTAAGCATGGAGGCAGCTCTCATCCCAAATGGTAAATCAGGATAATTCCACCAGTGTCAGTGCTCTCTGTAAGAGCCTGGAGTAAGAGAGGACGGGGAGTGCAGGGACACATCCCTGTTCACAGCTGCTTTTACACCCAGATCTGTGTCCCAACAGCAGTCACACCCCCAAATGTCTTTGGTGTGCCCCCAGGACATGCCCTAGAGGTCAACAGCTCACTGCACCAACAGCATGGCTGCAGCACCACACAAGGGCTGTGCTTGGCTCTTACCTGAGCTGAACTCAAAAAACTCAGATTTTTTCTGCTTCCAAGGCTCCACTCAGAATGTCCTTTCTGTTTGGGAAGTCATTTAGGCTGCACAAGCATATGCTCTTCTGAAGCCCTCAAGTAATGAAAGGGGGAAACAGCACTGGTAAAAAAAAAAATGTGCAAATGTAAGTATCAGGTTCAGCTTGTCCCCACCTTTTCACAGTCAAGAGTTGAAAGTGAGTCCGTGGTTCAGCCTGGGGCTGTTGCAGAGCTTGTGATGTCCACTCAAGGGAAAGGACAGACTGAAACAGAGCCTTTTGTGCCCCTCCTGACTCATGTCCTGCCAGATGCTGAGCACTCCCAAACCCTCCCAAAGCCAAGAGAGCTCTCAGCTGGCCTTCAGTAACAGCTAGAAATACACTGACTCACCTCCAGAGTAACAAATTCTACCCTGAATTATACTCCTTTATCAGTGTGTGAAAACATGTCATGTAGTTGCACTCAGTGCTGTGCTAACTCAGTCATGCCCAGTCCAGCCATGAGCAGTAGCAATACCAAACATCAAGGCTGTAAAATGGTAAGAGCAAGATGGTTTATTATATAATGAAGAAGAAAAAAAAAATTCATTTTCATCAAGTATTCCCTCACGGGGTTCAGTACAATATAAAGGAAATAAGGGAAAATGTACAAAACAACCTGACAAGAAGGCTCTAGATGAAACATGTTCAAAGCACTTGCAAATGATGTTGCTGGACAGATGCAGAAGGAAATAAAATCAAGTAATTTTCCCCCCTGCAAAATACAAACTGAAAACCTGATTTTATTTTCAAAAATTCAATTCTCTCTTTACCTGCAGATATTTCAGGTAAGCCGGCACAATGTTAGCTGTGATACATTTTTTAAAGGAGAGGTTCCCAGAACTACTGTTAGACCACATTTATTTCAAACTGGATTTTATTTTCCCTTCCAACTTTATGCAGGTGGTAAGCCCAGCTCAAAATAAAAGAAGCTCAGCCACTAACTTCAAAGAAATCAGGCCCATATTTGTCCATTTTCTGTTATCCTTTGGCAACCATGGCATTTGTTTTTCCACAACCAGCAACAGCTCTCCACCTCATCCAGAGCACCCTTGTATGTGTGGTTGTGAAATTAAAAAAAACAAAATTTAAAAAATCACAAAACAAAACCACATATAAAACATCAGCGGTGAGAAATTCCTGAACGTTTTCAAGCCTTGCTCCTAACTCAACTAAAGTCAAAGTACTTCAAACTATTTTAGCTGGAGCAAGACCAAATCCTTACAGAACCAGATAGATGGTCCTCAAAAAGCAAAACCATAAGAGATGTTGTAATCCAAATGGAGGAGAAAAAGACAAACTTAGCAATGTACCCTGCCCGGCCCCAGCCAACAAAATATCTTTGCCTTGGGTATTTCATTTACTCCTGACCCAGGCAAGATTTCCATAGGTTACAGTGAGAGCATCACTTAAGTAATGTAGCAAAAGGACATCATGCATTAGTAAGCTAAAATATAAATCCATGCTTATGGCAATAGCTTTCCCTTCTAATGCCCTATAATGGGCATCTAGGAAAGGAAATAAGCAGCTTTACAGAAAAAAAATCTGAGTTTTGTTACACTGATGACCATCCTAAGCAACTCCACAGAAGTTTTCAGGGTTCCTTTTCATGTGCATGAAGAAAGCAAAAAGTCAAAAATAGACCAGTGATAGGCAAGATTGTAACAGATTTACTCATTAGTGCAGAATGCAAAACAACAGCTAATGCTTAATACAAACAAAAGAGTATCACTTTCATACTCCTCACAAATTCATGGATTCCACATGGTTTACTCCCTTGCCTAAAAAGAAATGAATGTTTAAATGAAGCATGAACTTTATGTCTCTAAAAATAACATCCCGAGTTAGCAAAGGAATCATTTGAGGAAAAAGAAATTGGAAATGGACGTTTAATAACAAGTGGCAAGGAAATCCCCATTTTGTTTGGCATGAAAAGAAATAAAGATCCATGGGTTGGATTTGGTTGGGGGAGGGTTTGGGGTGGATTTTGCTGTTTGGGTTTGGCTGGGTTTTTGCATCAAGGGAAAGAAAACAATAGCTATGTGGGAGGAGAAACATTTTCACAAATACAATAAATAATTGTTCTGATCCAAAAGCAAAGTGCGATGTAGAATTTTTCCACTTAAAAACAACCTACAGCATAATGCCTTAAATATTAACAAATCAATTAGTGGTCAGCACAGTAAAATAAATATGAACATATTGATTTACATTTTGTTTCTAGCAGCAAAGGTCATTAACCTACTGGCCAATGTGACAGCTTCACAGAAGTCCTGTTTCTTGGGTTTGGTTTAACATGAGAAAAAGATGAATTGGGTCTGGAAAATGGCACTTCAGCTGTACAGTGCTCGCCCCAGCCCACCTATGTCAAAAGGGTTTGCCCAGAACGTGTTTTCAGTATTTTTTGATCAGTGATTTGGAGAACACCTTTCACAAAAAGAAATAAAATCAGGATGTACTCAGTATCGAATGCTGACAAGTATGGGTTTGGATTGTCCTGAACCCTAAGGATAATGGGGAGGTTGGGTGTTTTCTCTTTGCAGTCAGCAACTTCCTATGCTGAAAGGGGAGTGGGAAGATCACAAGCCATTAGGCAATGCTGAAGAGGGAGAGGAAAGCTTTGGTCGCTTGCAGGAAGCGCCACAACAGAGCACTGGGGCAAAGTGAGTCTCAGCTGCTTCTCCCAGCAAGATATCTTTCCTTCCAGGGAGGAAATCTGTCCTACCTTGTCACTTGAGTTCCACTGCCTGCTGTACACCTGCTCTACAAGCCACCACTCTGAAATCACCAGGATGACCAGATTCACTTGTACTCCCTTGAACAGAACAAAGCAGATCCAGACTTCTCTGTTCAGGGCAGACTGAAGCCACCTCTCCAAACCAGACTCAGCCCCAAGCAGAGAGGAGCCTGCAAGAACAGCCCCTGCACGTCCCTGCACCCTCCCAAATGCTCTAGCACACTGCTGTGCTGTGGCACATCTGCAAAGCTGGAGCAAACCAGGTTTTGACACCTCCAGCAGTCACTGGAAATGCCAGATGAGGAGCAGATGGCTGGGCTGGGAATAGGAGCAGTAACCAAAGCTCAGTGGTGAGCAGCTGATTTTTGGGACACGTGAAAGCAAGCAAAAATGCCTCCTCATCCCTAGCAATAAGCCAGACAGCACCAGTACCTACAGCTCCTCCAGCTCATATTTCACAAAGGGTTGTTTTCCTGCTACTAATTGCAGCCTGTGGGAAATGCCACGCTTTAATTTACAGCCAGAGGGATGTTTAACCATAATGCAGGGATCACTGTGCTGAAGCACACTGTGGTAAGGCTCATCTAACTCCCTCTGTCCCTTTGGACAGTGGTGTCAGACTGGCAAACCAAAGGACAGGACACAAAGAGAAAACCAGAGCCCTTCTGTCAATACAAATGATGAGGGGGAAACGCTGATGAGAGGTTTTGGAAAGGCAAATGTTCTTCAAGGCTACATAGAGGGTCAGGCAGGGGCAGGAAAGCACAGAAGAAACAGACCTACAAAGCTGTCAGAACTATTCAGTGAGTGCTCTACAACCTGGGCACCTGCTCTACCTTCTCACGTGCTCCAGGGCACAAACCCCATTTGGCTGAGTTTTGCACAAAGGAGGGGAAGGAATCCCATTCATGAGGACACCTATTCCTCTGCCTCTATCTGCAGGGCAAGGATCAGCATGGAATGATCTAGGGGGTTGTTTTCAACTACTTTGCAAGCACTCACCTTTCCTGGATTTAGGAAGGCTGCATTCAGGTGGTGTGGCTCCCTGATGCTCACTCAGGGAGCTGAAGAATACAATACTCAATTTCTGAGGAGCAGTCAAGTGCAACAAACCTTTTGAAGGTCGACTAGGAAGATGAAAAAAGACTAACTGGATTTTTTTGTTACTCATTCTTCATTTTTTAAGGCAAGCAGAAAGTCCTTCTGGAATGCAAGAGGCAGGATCAGAATGGCAATAAAAGGAGGTGGGAGAGCTACCTTCAACACTATGCACTAGGTACAATTTATCCCTGGTAAAATCCTACTGAAACTAATGGAGCTGCATCTAATTCCAGCTGCCTGAAGAGGGGTGAGAGATGAGCCTGGACCCCCTCTCTGCACCTGCCACTGAAGTCAGTGAAGCTACACCAGTGCACAGCTCCAGCAGCACAGTGAGGGATCAGGGCCAACAAAAGCCACCTACGTGCTGCACTTGCCACTGGAGACCACGTTTTAATGACACTGTGAACTGGACTCCAATCACAGCTCCTCACATCTACCCAAACAAGCAGAAGAATAACTGACAGCCCTACTTCTGCCCTTTATCCCCTTCCTACTGTTGCTAAGGAATATCAAAACAAACACACACACCTTCTGAGCTTGTCTACAATTAAAAAATTGCTTAACAAGTTTCTTGAATACTTCCATGAGTCCAAAAAGCCATCACTCAAACAATTATCACCCTGACATTTATATACTACACAACTTTGGATTTTTGATGGTCCCTAGAACAGTCAAATTCACATCAAGGAATGAAATTAAAACCCATCTTGAGATGGAAAAAGAAAGAGGAGGGGAAAGTCAACCAATATTGGTAGCTCTCATTCAAAGCTAGAAGTTTCATCTTTGCTCTACAAACACCCATTAGGCTTTGCCCAGGGAATGGCATGGAAGTGGGACACGCCAATATCTGCTATCCAGAGTCCAGGCAGCCAGCCCTGCTCTTCCAGAGCAAGGACTGCAGGCCAGAGACCAACTCTTGCTCTCTTCTACATCAACATGCAAAAAATTACAGCCGACAGCTCCTTCCATCTATTCTCAACCTGACTCAGTCTAAGGCAGAATCAGAGCACAGCACATCTCACCTGAGCAGGTTTGCTTTCCAGTTCATTTCATTAAGCCACTGAGATTCCCAGAGACTCTCTTCAGGGAGATGAGCTACACCCATGGTATATTAAGGTGTCCAGGCAACAATATCAAGAGTAGAAGAGTATTTCTGAATGGGGCTAATCAGCTGTCAGATGTTCAGAATGGAATCTGCATCGCAGAGGAAGCAGTAGGAGGCAAGACCCTCCAAAGAGAAGAGGTATGCACAGCCTTTCTACAAGGATGTGGAAAGAACATACTCTGGACTGTAATGGGGGCCAGAAGCAGCAAAGTGTGGACAAGTACACCACCTAATTCACACATTCACAGGCCCTACTCCTGCCCCTCTTTTACAAGCTGCCCAGAGATTCAGTCTGCTGTAGGGAGGCATTCTGGAGCACTGCTCTGTGGTGTGCCAAGAGGGGAGTGGGCTTTGCACGCGGTCCACCCACGCGGTAGAACCACAGAAGTTCCCAGCACTTCTTGGGCTTTGCATATTCATGCAGAAGGCCGGGGAGAAGACACAGCTCCTCCCCGCCACTCAACACAATGAAGAGCCTTAAGATAATTAGCAAACAAACACCAAAAACACTTCATGTCCTGCACAGCGTCATCCTGCCGACTATGACAGAAAAAAAATCTAACCATACCAGTAAGTTTGCAGGTGTTACATGTACAGCTCGAGAGCAGACTCCTACCCAATGGAGCACAAAGCAGGGCACGTGGCAAACAGCAGGCGAGAGACAAGCTGCTCTAGTTGCAAACTACTGCCGAGGGCGGCGCGTCATTGGACATAGCCCAGGTTCTCCATCTCGCTCCTGTAGCGCTGCTCGGACACTTTGCTCTTGTGCTGTTTGCTCTCCAGGTGCTGCCTGAACTCCATCTCCTCGCTGGCGCCCGCGTTGCACATGGAGCAGTAGAACTGGCCGCTGGGCGTCACGCACATGGCCAGGTCACGGGGGATCCGCTGGCGCGAGCGCGGGTTGAAGTAGGGACCTGGGGGGTCAACAGAAAAGCCTGGTTTGCCTGGGAGAAATCAAAGCTTCAGGCAGCTCAGTGGCGATGCCCAGGTCCAGTGAATGATTGAAAAAGCAGATAAAGATTTGCTTCTTTCACTGATTAGAGTCAAGCTTTACTTTCCCCACAACGGCTCTGCTGATTCCCAGATTTACAGAGGTGCAGCACTTGGAATTTTATAAAGGGGTAGACTGGGCTTAATGCCCCAGTCTTACTGAAAATCAGGAGTCTAACCAGTTAAATAATAAATCAATTCTTTTTTTTTTTTTTCTTAACCATCTAATTCCAGAACTCAGTCTTTTGATTAGAATAAGCTGCCTCAGTTTAAAACTCACAAAATGATATTTAATAGAACTTTAAAAGATTTGTCTTTTCCACACAACAGTGATTAGAATGACATGATTAAACCAAGCTTCACCAGGAATCAGGGTTTCAGTTAATATGTGCTTGTAAAACAACTTAAAATGAAAAAGAGAAATAGATGCCTGGCTGGAGACTGTAATACAGTCTTTAAATCATAGTAAAGAGGCTAAGTTAGTATCTAACACCTGAGGAAGGACTCTATGCTAAGAACAGATGGTCCTAGAGGGAGGCTAACATGCTCTCTCATTCTGGTCATGAGAGAGCAAGTACAGGTTGATGTGCCACAGCAGGAGTCAAAGCACCTGGCCACCTGCCAAGAAAATAAAGCAGGAAAACTGTCACCACTTAAAGCAGCCTTAGAGACAGGCAGATGGTAAATTAAGTTACAAACTGAGAAAAAGAACTAACAAGCAGGCTGACAAAACAAAGCAACTTTAGCAGCTGGGAAAAAAAAGATTCATGAAGGATCAGCAGAGCTTGGATCAGCTCCTTTCACGACCTGACTCTTGCTAAAACAGACCTCAGAAACGGAAGAAAAACAAGTCTGTTTATTATTAATTACTATTCCAACTACAGAATAGATGCAAGCTCCGAGTTACCTGTGTTGTTCTGAACCGTGTATGTATTTCTTCTGTTCTGCATCATCTTATATTCATTCCCTTCTTTCCTTGCCCTTCGTTTGCTTGGTTCCGAGGCATCCCTGCAGATTAAACAAATATGAACAGCTGCAATTCAGAGTTTTCTGACAAAAGGACTGCCAGAGACACTGCCACACGCTTCCAGCCTGAGCATGAGGTTGAACAATACCTACGAGAATGAGTTATTCTGTGCCTCTGCAAGACGCAGCCGCTTGGCGTGATTCTTCCCTTGGTAGTGAGCCTGTGCCACAGCCGGAGAACTAAATGAGGCATCACAAAGCTTGCAGTAATCATTCTCTGTAGCCAAGATCACTCGGCCACCTGGCTTACTGGATCCCATCTAGCAGCAAAGGGAGAGACAGCATGTGAAACACAGGAAGGTTAAATCGCTGAAATATTTCAATCACAGGGACTGAGACCACTGCCGTATTCATCAGGCAGCAGGAGAGCTGCAGTTAAAGCCCGTGGATTAGGACACTCTCAAGTTCTCCCCAAAGCGTTCTCACAAGAAATTCATCGTTCCTGCCTCAGCCTCCAGGAGAGCCTACAAATTCCTGGCCTGAGGTGGAGAGAAAAGCAATCTGAACAAACAGCTCTGCAATAGCTACAGAGGATTGTTTACATTACAGCGATGATTTAACTCCTCCTAACTGCTGGGAGCTGATGAACAGTGACTTTCACACTGAGGAAGACCCACTGAAAGGTAAAGGTGCTTCTCTCTCCTATTTACAGTCCACCTAATCTCTCCACAGCACCCTGTCTTTACACAGCTCCCTGACCACAGCAAAAGAAAAAAAAAACAGTAGCAAAGCTGCCAAACCTCTGATCTTTAACCCTCAGGTAGGAGGACACCTGGATCCAGACTTCAAAGGACCCAATCTCACACGAGTAGCTCCTGCTATATGAAGGACACGTTGTCTGTGGAGTCAGACCACATACAGTGATCCAGGCAGGAACCATGCCTCCTCAGCACAGAACATCCAGGGAAAAGTGTTTTGTAAACAGTGCAGCAGCAGTGATTCATGCCGCCATGTCATTGCAGCACTTGACATGTCAATATTCTTTCACATCTCCTTAGATACTGCTCAAACTTAAGAGATACACAATTCTGACTTGTAGCTTACAAGGTGAGCCCTCACATGGCCTCAGAGTGGTATTTTTATTGCCATGGGCTGTTTCCTCCATTAAAAAACACACCATCAGACACCCTGGCAGCTACAGCAGCCACATCCCCATGCCCCAGGCTGGACCCCACCCCATTCCAGTTCATATCCCTGAGCTGCAAAGCCAATTTACATGGCAGGGAACAATCTGCCACTCTGCAAATGCTCTCTGCTTCCCTACAGATGACACAGGCTTACATTGTGGGGACTGACAGGCACAGCTTCAATCCCTGTGGCCCAGCTGTGCTTCCCTGCACAGTCACAGGCAAAAGCCAGGTTAGCTGTCACATCTCATGACAAACCCAAGGGATGAATTCTAGAAGGAGAAAGCACAAACCATCTCTTCTGCCTCTAATGTGCCCAAAACAGAATTAATCTGGATCACTGAGGGAACAATCCATTCACTCTGCACACAGGAATGAGCACTTCAAAAGGAGCAACAAAAGAGGAATTAGCTAACAGCCCTGGGCAATGGGTGTAGGAGCACCAAAGCACTTTTTCCATGTAGGCTGCCCTCACACAACAGAGGGATGATTGTGCAGAGAGGATGCCACACCCTCACAACAAAATCCAATTCCAGCAATGCTGTTTTATACCTGCCCTTACACAGCTATAATCAGCAGCAAAGGACTTACCTAGGAATCAAAGCATTTGCCAGGCAGAAATAGAACATTTGAAGTCCAACATTGTGCTGCAAGGGCAGATCAATATCTGCATCTTCAAAGGAAAGCAAACAGCTCACAACAGGCCATTTCCACCATCCTGGGCCTTCACATGGAAAATTCTTTCCTAACTCCTGTGGTAATCCTCAAAGCTTGAGATCTGGTTATCCTTACTGGGGGTTAGGTGACATGCAAGCATGATCTCAGTCCCCTTCCCATGCCTTACCTGAGTTGGAAGGGAGACAACCTGAGGTGGGGCAGGCTCAACAGAATTACTCATCCTGGCAGGTGCTGGACAGCTGTTGGCAGCATAGTAATTCCGGAGTTTCTTACTGTGGTTTTTACCCTGCAAAGACATCCCAGGTTAATCACTGTCCTAATAATAGTATCTTACTCTGAAAGACAAAGGATCCAGAGACTGAAATGAGGAAGTGCCCATGAAGGTGGCAGCTCAGGTAAAGGAGCTGTCACCCAGAAAATAACAGCTCTGAATTTAACAGATGCAGGTATTCCTCCCCCTCTCCAAAATGCTCAGCACCTAAAATGACTGGGTCTCATCTTCAGCTGATTTTCTCAATAAGTTTACAAATACTTTCTCAGTCTGTTTCCATTTCGCTTAAAACCAGTATTTTTTCTTTTAAGACTATCGGCTGCTTTGCAGTTTTTTGATAAGCCTGAACACACACACAGATTTCACAAGACTGCAAGCTTGAGTTAAAACATGGGATTGAACATAAAAACCCACATCATATTTTATTTTCTCTTGAAAAACATGTACCATAGTTGTCTTTGGTGTTCTGAAAACCTGATAGAACAACATGAGACTATCTATATGCATTGTGGAATAGTAAGGCAAATGCAAGTTATGTACAAATTCACTTCTGTCTTCTCATGGCAGAAATTCTGCAGAAAAAAGATGTTAAAAGTGTAACATCAATCCAACCTACCCCTTCACTTGCAGGATACCACTTTTTCAGGGCCAACAGCAAACCTGAAATCTGATGTCCTGAGGTTATGGACAACACCCTTTTGCATTCACTGGTGGAAAAAGTCACTATCTCCAATACTCATGCACACACAGCACTAGGCAGAGAGGGTGCAGTAAAATGGGGTAATGCAAGGCTGACACGTTCTATCTCTCAGCAAGAAGCATATGCAAAGAGTCCTTACTCTATTTCAGACAAGTCAAAAAAATGAGCTCAAACAAAATAAATTTGTTCTGAGCCAACCCAGTTGCTGAGTGTTTGCATAAAAGGCCCCACCAGATCAGTGCTGTGCATTGCCTCAGAAAGGAGGCCCTGATAAACACATGGCAGCAGCCCTTTCCTAATGGCACAGCTGGAGCCAGCAGAAAACACTGTCCAGGCCTCACAAAATCACGTCTGGAATCAGAAGGTTAATTTTACTAAACTAGTGCAGATGTGAAATATAGGTTGCATAAAACAAAGGAAAAATCACAAGTGTCTCCTTTTTCACCCAGGCCATCTAGGCACCACTTCTCTATCCCCATGGACAGAGTTTTTGCAAAAAGCTCCAGTAACAACACCTCAAATTAAAGTACTGCAGCATGTCTGGACAACCAGCAAATCCAAGCAGGGTGAAGATATGTCTACAGAGAAGTTTCAGCCCATGAGGTGGTGCAGAGGTAGCTCCAGATGAGCAACTTGAATGCTGCTGCTGGTGTGCAGCACTCAAAACCCCCTCGAGAAGCTGAGTTAGTCCTCCTGCATTAGCCCACACTTCCCTCTGTGCTACCACAGCAACGCTGCTGGCAGTGCTTATGCTGGCACAGGAATGTCTCCACAAGCTGCAGATGCAGCAGCCCCAAAAGCTGAGCCTCCTGCTGCTCTCCTTACCTGGTAGTGAGCCTGGGCTTGCTGGGCCGAATTCAGAGTGACATTGCAAAGCTTACAGCACAGGGGTTTACATAGTTCCTCCAGCATAGGGTCCTGCTCCACCACCTTGGCAAGTTCCTCTTCTTGTGTGTGATGAAAGGAAGGCCCCAGTCCAAGAGACTTTGGTGGGGACAGTGGTGAGCTGGCTCTTGGCCTTGTAGCCACTGACATAGGAAGGGATGAAGGCTTCTCAGGGTGAGGAAGAAGTCCTGCTTGCTGTAGAAGAATCATTGGCCAGGAAGACTATGGGCATGCTACTGCTGAAGGAGGAGGAGTCTTCTTCAGATCTAGACCAGAAAGACACAAATGCTGAAATAAGCAACAAGAACAGGAACATCAAGGATCCAGGGGCAATTCACGTAACTCCACTGCCTCTACTTCAAGCTTTTCAAAATGCCAAGCAGGATAAAGTCAGTTTGCAACACTCAACCGCCCACGGGAACAGCAGCATCCCAGACAACCAGGGCCAGATTAAAAGATATTTGTATAAGAAGTGGGTCCCCTGGCACCCTCCCCTGGCAGGTGAAGATTCCTGACAGACAACAGCACACTCTCCCCACTGTTCCATGCCCACGAGAAGTGGGGACATACAGCACGCACAGCACACAGAGCTGTGGCAGTGGGGGGATACAACCACTACCCACACCCTCCTTCGGAAGCCAAGGACAAGCTCACATTCCAAGACCTAAGCAAATATTACAGGGGACTGGAAAGATTTACAAAGAATCCAAATATTTCAAAGCAGATTTATTGTATATAGGTAGAGGCAAAATACATAAACAGATCTATCCCTCAACTACTCACAAAGATTTTCCTGAGGAAAAGCTTTTCTCCAGTAACTCAACAGAAAAGAAAGAGTGGGAATGAGCAGGAGCACACCTTGTTGTACAGTCAGCTCCCTTGGGCTCTCTCCCATGGTCTTCTTGAACGACCTTGAGCTATTTTTCACGTTTCCATTACTAACTACAAGCAATGCAACATTTAAAGCTACATCTTCTTCTGCAAAATGGAGAACTTATCTCATATTAACCTTTATTCAATTATTTCTCAGTTAATTCAAGTTATTAGAACTAGCTCCACATTTCCAACAAGAGGTTCTGAGAGATTTATTTAATTAAAGTTTATAAATCACATCTACAGCCCAGATGAACATCCCTAAAATAATACAGAGCAGTCACATTATGAATTAAGGCACAGCTACTTTTGTTAATGTCTTATTAGCTTCTTATCATAACAAATCCTGTTCAGTGCCACACTGGGATCAAGAAAAGCATAATCTTGGCCTTTGCACATCATTCCCAGCTAGGGCGTCGTTAGTACCAACCATGTTTATGCTCTGGGCTTTGTTCATTTGTTTAAGCAAATAATGAGACACATCTGCATTTTAATACAACACTTGTGGAAAATTAGGGGAAAAGTAAATGAAATGCCACCAAGGAATTTTGCTCCTGAGTTGCTTTAGAAAATAGAGGCTTCAAAGGCATTTAGGAACCTGAAGAAGCAGATAGCATTTATCTGGGATAACTTCTGGGATTTTCAATCTGCTAAAATTAGCTGAAGATAAATACCTTCTACACTCAAGCTATGGAAAATCCCAGTTGATGCCTGCAATTTTAGATACTGTATTATCTACCTCTCTTCCCAGAGAGATCTATGTTCTATTAGGAAAAATAAAACATAATTTAAATGAATGAATAGGACTAAAGCATTCAAGTGACAAAACCATTTCTGAATGTTTATTTCAAACCCAAACTTATTCTAATACAAGACTGGAGGCAGTCTACTTATGACTAATAACTACAGGTGAGGAAAAAAAATTATTTAAAAAAAAAAAAGGCAGCATACACTGGCATGGAGACAATGTTTTAAGGCAGTAACAGAGCTACCATGAGTTTTCATGTTTATATTGTCCTTCTCCCACCAAGGCTCTGCAAAATTTCAGAGCTGGAATCCACCACAAAGAAGGAAGAGGACACACAGGAATGGTGCTGCAAATCATCCATCAGCAATGTAAATTCTGTAGTGTTACCTAACCCCTCTCCTATTTTCAGCACATATCACCCTGGTTAAACAGAACAGAAGACAACTTTTTATCTTCCTCAACTAGTACTCTGTAGACAGTCTAATTAATTTCTGTGGATCTACAGATGGAACAAGTTCATATTCATGTTGGTTAAATACATCACAACACAGGTCTATCAAGGCAGTTTAAATAAACTATGCAAGCAGGTAAACATGCCAGCTAATTTCAGAATTTTATTACATGAGTATAATGGGCCCCTTACCTTAAAATGAGAGTAAATTATAGCCAAATACTTCATAGAGCCACATAAAGAGATGTACAGTAAATGGCAATTGAGATTCATCTGCTTAATTTTGCATGAGCGTTTGTTGCATCACATTTTCTTGCAACTGTCACAAATGGGATTTGCCATATACAAGAGTACACAGTGCTTACAGGATCTGTATCTACAGAGGAAAAGGTACAATGTAATAGTCTTAGAAAATCTTTAAGATCATTTAGTGTTTCTTAAAGTAAGTGGTTGTCTGAAGATAAAATTAAGGCTGCACGAGCAATTTCAATAGTAAGACTTCTTGATCTGGCTTATGCAATATATGTAATTCTGACTGTCCTCTGACAGTGATCTTTAATCACTGAAATTGCTCAAGTTATGTTCATTTCTCTCTTACTGGTTTTATTTATAAGAAAAAAAAAATCACTGAAATCCAGCTTATTTACAGGTCCCTTTAATCCTCCACTGCTGGTTGTTACAGCTACCCTGCCCAGGAGAAGGAAAAAGGACATTTTAACTCTTCCTTTCCCTTCACATGAGAAGCTGTAAAATTTTTGCCCTACGACACAGGAGAGGAACAAGGCACCTCCATCACCAGGGGCCCCAGCCAGCAGAGCCCAAGGCAGGGTAAGGACCTGCAGCTCTTGGAGGAGCTGAGGAGCCTCAGGACAGCACCTCTCAGAGCTGAGCCATGCCTCCTCTGACACGCCAGGATACACGTCCATCCCATGCCACTTGTCCTTGAGTGGATCACAGGGGGACAGGTGCAGAGCCCTTCTCCCTTCGCTCATTTGGGGCATCCCAAGGGCAGCACTGAAGGAGCAGACCCTCCATGCCCCGAGTGCCAGAGCCTGGCAATGCCCACGTAAAGGGGAGCAACCTCCCCAGCTGACAACAGTGCCAGGAAAGGAGCTGGTCTGGCCTCAGATCTAAGGATGGGGAAGGCATGGTGTGACTTTCCTCGGTGAAAAGAATAAACCACAGTGAGAAATCTATGTGTTCCCACCAGAACTGTTTCTTTAAATGCAGCTGAAGCAACTAACAACAGAGATGAAAGCTGTAGAAATGGTGAACAAGCCGTGAGTTCCACTGCTCGATCTTCAAGACAGGAAGCGTTTCTTCTCAAGTTCACTTGTCTATCAATACATGGACATCCCTTACTGTAAATGTGCCAGAAAGTTTCCTTTGGCCACGCACTGGGCCTACACCCTTCACCATGAAAGGCAGCCTGTTTTATAACGCTGCAGGGATTGAAGGCAGCACCAAACAAACACACATCATGCACAGCTCTACCCTAAGGTGCACCGACCCTCCGCTGATGAGGATACACATTTAGCAACTCCGAACCATCCCTTACGTCAATGAGGTATCAGAAACCGGGGTGTAAATCCCGACTCCTCGCAGGCATTCCCGCAAAGCCGCTTGCCTCGCAGTCTGGGGGATGGAGAGCAATTGAAACAATGCACGCCCTGCTACCTTACTGCCTAGGAATCACCGCAACCACAGGGCACCGCCGCACCATTCCGGGAAGGCACAGACCACAGCGAGAGGCAGGGACAGGCATCCGCATCTCCCGAGAGGCTCGGAACGCGGCGGCGGCACCGGGGCGAGATCGGCCAGCACCGCCCCGGCCNTTCACATGAGAAGCTGTAAAATTTTTGCCCTACGACACAGGAGAGGAACAAGGCACCTCCATCACCAGGGGCCCCAGCCAGCAGAGCCCAAGGCAGGGTAAGGACCTGCAGCTCTTGGAGGAGCTGAGGAGCCTCAGGACAGCACCTCTCAGAGCTGAGCCATGCCTCCTCTGACACGCCAGGATACACGTCCATCCCATGCCACTTGTCCTTGAGTGGATCACAGGGGGACAGGTGCAGAGCCCTTCTCCCTTCGCTCATTTGGGGCATCCCAAGGGCAGCACTGATTTAGCAGACCCTCCATGCCCCGAGTGCCAGAGCCTGGCAATGCCCACGTAAAGGGGAGCAACCTCCCCAGCTGACAACAGTGCCAGGAAAGGAGCTGGTCTGGCCTCAGATCTAAGGATGGGGAAGGCATGGTGTGACTTTCCTCGGTGAAAAGAATAAACCACAGTGAGAAATCTATGTGTTCCCACCAGAACTGTTTCTTTAAATGCAGCTGAAGCAACTAACAACAGAGATGAAAGCTGTAGAAATGGTGAACAAGCCGTGAGTTCCACTGCTCGATCTTCAAGACAGGAAGCGTTTCTTCTCAAGTTCACTTGTCTATCAATACATGGACATCCCTTACTGTAAATGTGCCAGAAAGTTTCCTTTGGCCACGCACTGGGCCTACACCCTTCACCATGAAAGGCAGCCTGTTTTATAACGCTGCAGGGATTGAAGGCAGCACCAAACAAACACACATCATGCACAGCTCTACCCTAAGGTGCACCGACCCTCCGCTGATGAGGATACACATTTAGCAACTCCGAACCATCCCTTACGTCAATGAGGTATCAGAAACCGGGGTGTAAATCCCGACTCCTCGCAGGCACTCCCGCAAAGCCGCTTGCCTCGCAGTCTGGGGGATGGAGAGCAATTGAAACAATGCACGCCCTGCTACCTTACTGCCTAGGAATCACCGCAACCACAGGGCACCGCCGCACCATTCCGGGAAGGCACAGACCACAGCGAGAGGCAGGGACAGGCATCCGCATCTCCCGAGAGGCTCGGAACGCGGCGGCGGCACCGGGGCGAGATCGGCCAGCACCGCCCCGGCCCCGCGGCGGCCCCGGCCCTGCCAGACCCCCGAGCCCCCCCGCGCACCCCCGCACCTACCGCGGACCGCGGCGAGCGGG
>VYXD01003410.1:1612400-1657908 GCA_013397195.1 Hylia prasina
CTGAGGGGCTGCGGGGCTGCCCTCGACCGGGAGAGCTGCCCCGCCGCACCCCGCGTTCGGGGTGCTCGCGGGGACGCGACATGGGAGAGGAAGAATAGCGGCTTGTTGTTTCGCAGTGTGGGTGCCTCCAGCCCTGGAGTGGAGCTGTTTGCTGTAAATGTGCTCCGGCAGTGCTGGGGATGGGGATGGGTGATGCCGCTGGGAGCAGAGCCTCTCCCGATGGGTGTGTGTGGATCCTGGCACACAAGCTCCTGGTTCCAGATGCGCTCGGCTGACAGTAGCTGTGTCTCATCCCTGCTACCTGTGAAACCTTCTTGCCTATTTTATGCTGCCCAGGGATCGGTTTTGTACTGATGTTAAATAGGGAACTGCTGTTTCTTACCAGTATTTGTGTTTCCTGGTAGACTCTATATTAGCAAAACTTTGGCCAAACTAACACGAACTGCCTGTTTGTTTTTCTTTGGGGCTTTTGTGGCTGTTTTCAGTATTCCTTAAGTTATTAAAATATCAGGGCAATTAGTTCTGTAGCAGTTGTGGATATGTGTCTAACTTCTATGGTTTTTTATCTGTATTTCTTTTCTTTTTGACTAAAGATCTGATTGAACAAAGGCTACTTTATAAGCAGTACCTATTCATAACAAACAGAAGGCAAGTATGTATACTTTAAAAGTAGACAGTATGATGCTTTTCTTGATTTAATTGTGCTGCAAACTTATAAAGGAGTGGTAAATTGGGTTCTGAGTCTAGATTCTGTAGAACTTAATAGAAAAAAATGTATTCTGTTCTGTTAGTTATTTCTACCTTCACATCCCTGCTTACGGGCATTCAAATTTATCACACTAGATAAAGTTAGAAAATTTCCCACCATGATTGGAGTCATTCTTTAGTTTCTTCCACCTCACAGTTAGTTTATAGAGCTGTACTCATACTTGTTGCTTCCATGCTGCAATTCTATAATGCAGTGTAGTAATCAAAGTCCACTTCTTGTGTCTAAACTTTGTTAGTTCGTAGGAATATTCCAGTACTCAGAGTGATGGGTTTTAATAGTGTGTCTGCTATGAGGAACTGACTGGATAAGCTGTTCTAAAATAAAGCCCCATGTGAACTGAAAGCTTCATAAGAAATAACTTTATTCTCAAAGAATAGCATTGGAAAACTTCTTTCAGAGTTGTTACTTATTTGGAAGCGTATTTTAGCCAGTGTAAAGAAACCACACATCAACCAAGCTCACAATGTTCACAGAGGAATTTAAGAAACCACACAGTTCCTATGGGATCCATGAAATATTCCACTTTTTCATTATGACAATAAATGCAGCAGCTCCAGAGTGCAGTTGGAATTTGACTGGTGAGATGCCCTGCATTTCCTAGGTGTTAACTTGGTGCCATTCTTAGCAACCTGGAGACAGTGTTTCATGTTTTTTCAGGACAGGCGAATCCCAGGCCACAAATCCACGCCAAAGTTTTAATTGGCTGTTCCAAATTGTCCTTCTGTATCAATGACAAGTGTGTTCTGTTTGTTGTTGCATTTACTGCCTGAATGATGGCTCTGAGAGGGTTTTTTTGGGTTTTGTTTCCTTTTTTTTTTTCCTTTCTGGAGTATTCTTTGGGAAAGGGGGTGTAGCTGATTTGTTTACAAAGCAATTGTGCTTTATTGGAAGTCATAAAGTGGTTCAATACTTAGTTAACTGTTTCTCTGATAATCAGGCTATATCTGCTTTCTGTCAGCAGATGGGGGATACTTTTTCCTGGAGAACTCAAAGTTGCTCAAAGCTTTAGAATATGAATTTCTGCACCCAGCAAGGAGTTCATGCTTTACCTTCATGCTATCTCACAAAACAAACTAAGTAACCTCACAAGAGGTTTGCAGTTACTGGAAGGAAAGCACACCTTTAAAAGGTGTTGTGGCACAAGGAATGGACTTCCTGATCCACAGATCCTCAAATTTTAGTGTGTGTGGTGTGCTTTTTAATGGCTTGCTCGTGTATAATACAACTTGGAACAACCTTGGTGATCATCATAACTTTAATTTTTTCTGAGTTAAAACTACCTATAAATGATTAGACAACAAGTCTAAAGCTGACATGCAGTCTGCAGAAACTGCTTTCTTATGTCTTGTCAACTCACAATGAAATCTTTGAGATTTCTGGTGCAGATTCCCTGGGTGCCAGGAATACCCAGACCACCTGGCAAATTTCACTCCTTTCCAAATGGAAGATTGTTGCTATTAGTTTTGTTTGCCTGTTATTGGGGAGAGGAAATTGGATGGATGATACATTAGTTCCAAACCACACAAGAAATAATAGCAGCTCTAGATTGGTATCATATAGCTTTGCTTTGCCTAGTTGAGTACATTAATGAAGGTTAACAAAGACTCTAGTTAATACACATTTGAGGAGTGTTGTGTTTGGGTGAGGGGAAGCTAAGATACTTTGTTTTAACTTCAATACTGATGCAGAAACTGACAGTGTTATTTATAACTGGACAAAAATAATCCTGCAAAACTAGTTTAGTCTTTAAATACCATTATAAAACTACTACTTACTGGTTTGTAATTACTGAAAAATATGTGAGATCTAGTAAATCCTCCCCACTGAGAAAAAGTGGGCCATATCTGCATTTTTTGTGTGTGTGATGGAGTTGGAGGGGGAGCACTTGGAGGGAAAGGATAAGAGTTTGCACTTTGGCTAACTGGAGAACAGATGTGGGCTAAGGTTTGGGGTTTTTGCAGCTTTTTATGCATTGCATTCCACACTTGTGGGAGTTTTGTCTCATCCTTTTAAAAAGTCAGACATCCAGCCGCTCCAAGGGGATGATGCCTGTCTTAGCTATGACTGGAAGAGGCCACAAAAATATTTACGCTAAAACTGGATGGGAATTTTCTTTTGCTCTTGAAGTTGAGTGTGTCATGGCAAAGAATTCTGTTACAATTGTCTCTTTGTAGTATCCTAATCCAAAAGGGAGCAGTGGAGAGAATAGATTTGTTTCTCTCTCTATAGTTAATTGGACAACAAATGTATGTGATTTGTTTTGATTATGAAGTTGGTTGAGATAAGCTCCAGAGGTTCCTCCCAACTGAATTTGTTCTACAGATCTATTTTTGAATAGTTAATGAAGTGTTAAATGAACCAGAAATAATACTCTGAGTATTAACTACGGATTAAGGGGGGTTTTTTTGCTCCTGCAGCACTGGTATAGTATTAATTTTAACAAAATCCAAACAGACAAACCTATGCAATCAATTAATCAAGCAAACAAACAAAAAATCCAGCACAAAACCATGCCCAGCTAGGGAGTAGAGGGAATTAAACAGGTTTAAAGAAGAAAAAGAGGCATTTTTATAAATCCTGTACTTGTAGTTATATGGAAATGCAGCAGACTGAGTACAGTTTGTGTAATTCTAGATCTGACCTCTCAATCTAAGCAATACTTAATGATTTTGCAGCACATATGTTGTTTTATATGGCATGCATCCTTATACATCCATATACATTTTTCTAGTTAATTCTGGGCACAGATTTTGTGCAAAGCAGTCTAAGACACCTGTGTATTTCAAGGAAGAAATGTGAGGGACAGTAGACATCATCACATGTTCTCTATTTCCAGTGTTCTTGAAGCCAGCAAAGCAAGGGATAAAAGCACTTGGTCAGTTGTGTCTGCTAAGTAAACTCCCTGGGAATGGTTATAGTCTGTCTTTGGAGAATTATGCTCATGTACTTGAGCTCCAGAAATGTAAAAACCAAATTCTAAGAGGCCAGCTTACCTTTGTCAAGTCGAATGGGAAAAATGATGGAGCACTGGTGAAGCTTTTGCTTGACTTGCAGCAAAAGAAGTGGCTGCTTCAGTCGGGTTTAAGAGCAAACAGTTGGGTTAAACACACAGCTTTAGGTTCAGTGATCTCTGGTTTCATGCCCCATTGCTTTTCACCAGTGGAGAGTTAGATAAAGCCCAAAGAGACTGGGGTTTGTTGTTTGGGGTTTTTGTCTACTCGTTAACACATTTGCTTTAATGAACTTCGTGGATTTTTATGCATAAAAACCTTTGCAGTTTTGCCTATACCTTCTGATTAAAGAAACATTTGCAAATGTAGCTTTTGAGGGTTGTGAACCACAAAGTATATTTGTTGAACACAGGAGACTTGTTGAATTGACTAAGACTGACTAAATTCCCTGAAATTTCGAGACAACTGAGTCACATTTATTGTGATAAATCTGTATATTCTGATGCTTTTCTACGCCAAAGAAATGCAGACAAACATCCCTTGGGTTATTTTCTGTCCAACAGAAAAGAGAGAAAGCTGGATGGTTGCCTCCTAGATTGTACAACATGTCAAAAAACTTATCTGTCATTAAGACTTCACTGTTTTTCTTTTTTTTCCATACTCATTAGTCAGTCTTTTGCCAATACTTAATCTAGCAGTTAATGGTGATGAATGACTCTTGCCCAATATGTTCCAAGACTGTTCCTGATTTTTAACTCTTGCTGTTAAATGAGGTCCTGCTCCTTCCAAAAACATGAATTTTCTGGTGAAATTACATTTGTTGTCTTGGAAAAGTGTCCTTATCTGTCAGCTCTTTAGCTGTGGATCCTTGCAGAGGACACTAAATTGTTGAGTAAAAAATTACTCCTTGTTACAGTCTTATTCCTTCGCTTAGCTATCAGCAATCGACAAAGAAAGAAATTCTTGAACATCCTCAAAATGCGAGAAACTTGGAACATTACTGAAAGGAACGTATTCAAGATTCAGCATGTCATCTGAGACTAATCAGCCATAAGTAGAAATACATGCCTATTCTGTGATCTGAATCTAATAGAACAAAATTTCCTGTACCTTGGGACTTTGACATCTGACTTGCTGGAATAAGAGGATTGATCTCTGCAAAGACGTTGGCAAACTAAATATGGAATGCTTGAAAATACAAGTGCAAAAGAGGGAGAATGAGCAGAGGGGTAAAGGCTTGTTCACCAGGCAAGCAGAGTGGAGAGGTATTGTTTCTTTCTCAAACTATTCCGTTTCAGTTCTGACAAAACTCAATAAATGTGCTGTCTGTGAGGAGGAGTGTTATGATCCAGCTTTGCTGCTTGTGCTGTTAAGATGCTTTTCATTAAATCTGGAAAACACTTAGCTTGACTCTTGACTACAGGCACAGTTTGAAAGATGGAAGTTAATAGTGCTAACGTAAGAAGTTTCTGGATAGAGCTAACTTCCTCTGGGAAAAGGGAAGTCAAAGCTATCATTCCTAATACTCCAAAATATGCCTGTGGTGTCATTAAACTGCTTAGACTTTAAAACATACCACTTAGTCTTCATTTATTTTATTTATATTCCCAGCTCTTTACACAATAATCAGGAAATGCTGTGACTGATAACAAAAGTAGAAGTGATACTAATAACACTGAAAATTGCTCTTCTGCCTTTGTGGATGTTGAGCAACCAGTTCCACTTACCAGTTTATCAAGACAGTCTCCACTGGTGGGAGGGAAGTGATAAATATATTGTGTTTTATCTTCCTGCAGTTTCATGCTGTCACCTCTGAAGTCTTCAGTTTTAAGATGTTAAGTACTGTAAAAGAGCATTTGTCCCAAGAAAGTCTCAGGTGTGTAAGAGCTATTTTTTAAGCAACAACCAGACATCTAGAACAGTCTTGATTGTGGTGTAAAATTGAGGATATGCCTGTGAGTTCCACTGCCCGTCTAGCAAGTTTTTTACTTGATTTGTGATAAATTGCTTTTGTATTTTAGTGTAAAATGGTAATATATGAAATTGTAATGCTCTAATTGGAGAGGATAAACTTACACAGTTACATGAAGTTTTGGATAAGAGATTGCTAGTTAAAAGAAAGGGCTTAAATTGATTTTAACATTTTATTTGAGAAGGTAGAGATTAACTCTTTTGCTCATGTTCAACCAAGGTTGAACATCTAAAATTCTAATAACTTGCCTTCCTCTTCAGCTTGCTGTGAAATGGAGGATAGAGCACTGATGTTGTTATCACTGCTCAGCAGCACTGCCTTGATCTCAGATAGCTCCTGCTTGGAATGTTTTTTCGGTTCAGAAGCAATGGCAAAAACTACCACCAAGAGATAAAGATGAAAACAGAAGCCAAACGGCAGAGCTTATACACGAAGAAAAGGATAGCAAAACCTATTCCTGACTCTGGAAACTCTTCTTAAATATGTTGTCAAAGTGCTTTGTAATGCAGCTCTTCAAGTCTTCTTTCATCACCCCTTTTCCAGGCTTTTTTCACTGTACATCAGCAGATAATACAGTATCATAAACAGCTTCAGGGTGATATGAGAAGTGTAACCATGATTACAGATTCCACTCTCTTGTTGTCCTGGTATGTGAGCAGGTTATTTATTTAAACAACAAAAAAGATGCTCTGCAAGATAGATACGCTTCCCTAATTGGTGTTTTTTAATGGGTGGAAATTAAATCCAAAACCTGAGCTTTTGTGGTCTTCTGTTCTAATCCACGGTTAAACCTCACCAGGCTGAGAACTGATTTCAGTCTTTTTGAATATACACACCTACAACAATATTAATGAAATGTTTCCAAGGAACCATCCATGTATTTTAAAAATACTTCCTTGTTTGTGCAACTGTGTGAAATCCTGTCAGTAGCAGTGACTGATTACTACCAGTCTTCTTGGCTTTTTTAAAATAAAGGCCTTTCAATTTAATCTATCCTTCTTACAGTGGTCTGACTGTAGTAGTAGGCTACGTGTGCCTTAGTCTCAAACCATTTAATCTGGATATGAAAGTGACTTTCTAAACTGGGAAACTGGGAAGTCCTTATATTACTGCAGAGATGTGACTGATACTCACTGCTTAAATACCTATGAGTTTATGTCACTTCTTTGGTAAGTTCATGTTCGCTATAAACATTATCTATTTAGACAAACACTATCCATTTCTTTCTGATGCATCAGCCACAAATTGCTGGTACACTTGACCTTGTTAGAGAAACAGTTTGGGTTACAGCTTGAAGTAGAGAAAAAAGGGATGCACAGCACACAGCTTCCTGTCTCAGTAGCCCCATGCTTGTGTTGCACAACATGGTTTGCAAAGCAGATGCTGTAAGGAAAGGGGTAATAACATTTGCAGCATCTGCCTGAAACACTTGCTCCGTGGTGAAACTTGTTGCAGAAACACCAGAGCTGCGGCTGTGTGAGCCACAAAAATTGATCAAAGGTGATGCTTTTCACAGCAGTGCTCCATTGTGGTGTGTTCTAGAACAAGTCTGCAACTGCACAAGCCAAGGAGGGGGGTCACAAGGAGGACGCTTGGTTTTGGGGGATGTGTGCCTTGCATGACCCGCAGAGCAGACCCTTAATGACCACCAAAACAAAACCTGACCATGTGCGGTGGGGAGACCACACCCACTCTCACCTCTCATGCTAATGAGGACCCAAAACCACGCCCACTATGTCTCATGCTAATGAGGATTCAGAAAACCACGCCCACTCTCGCGTTTCATGCTAATGAGGGACCAAAAACCACTCGAGCTTCTCATGCTAGTGGGGGATGGTTTAACCACGCGGGATCCTGCCACCGCTGCAAAGAAGCCCGGGGCACTGCAGGACCAACAGGACACCACAGGATCCATGATGGTGACTCTCTCCTGCTTGCACTCTCCCTCTCTCCCCTCTTTTCCTTACTCACTTAATGTGGCAGAGTAATGTTGATATTGTTGAACAGGCATTTGGTCTCATTTGCAGCCTAATTTGTGCAGGGAACTTTAGCATCAAATCATAACAGATGCTTCTACCAGGAATGTACAGGAATGATAAACATTTGATTAAGGACACTGAAGAACCGTGTCCCAGTTTACCAGAGCTGGGTTTGTGCTTCAGGCTGGAGCATGCAGGGCCTCCTGACACGCACAGTCACAGTGAATCATATTTGTTTGTACTTGTTGAACACAAATGCAAATGTGTTGATCTCTTGAGCGTCACAATTGTGGTATCCAAGCTGTAAATGCAAAGAAAAGTGCTGTTCAACCAGGGTCAACAGCTACAAGAATAAACAATCCTTGAGGTTTCAGAGAAACTTTGTTTTCTTTGTAATTTACATGAAGCAGTCAGATAAGTTTACAAAATGGGAATTCAGGCTTGCAACGTTGTTGAACATGGAAGGCCCAGTTTTCCCGTGAGCTTAGGTGCAATACACTGATGTTATCTGTGATCTTTAGGGAGATGAAGCCTGATGGGAGCTATTAGTGGTGCCAAATTCTTTGTAGATTAATGTTATCCCCACTTGGTGTGGGGACAGTCTTGGCAGGACAGTCATGGTCTGTTGAAAATATTTTACAGAAAACTGTTGCTGTTTACCTCTCAGCAGGGTTATCATCTAATGCTAAATAAATATTTAGTTAATCACCGTTGACTGTATCACAAACAAGTGATAGGGAGTAGGACTTCATTTCTGACTGACCCTTGAAGAGCTGTGGTATTTTGCTGTTGTGATTATAGCTCATATGGAAGTAGACAACAGCTTCCACAGGGCAGGGTTTGCATGGAGTCAGATTTGTTTGCTGCTCTCTTATTCCATGTGTCTTTGTATAGGATAACCTGCTGAGAACTGTGTGAGTTTCAGTTGTTTATAGGACAAGTGTATTTAGCTGCAGAATTGAATTCTTTCATTACAGTGGCTGTGCCTTTGTGTTAACTCTGCTACCAACTTCCTTCGCTCAACAAATGGTTTTGAAAAGGGAGCTAAGGAGTAGCTCAGTGGAGAAAGCATTGTTTTAGATTTTCAGCTGAGGAGTTTAAACAAAGAGAAAAATAAAATAACCTACTTCCACAGCTTTTGCTGAGGCATGTGGTTCCTTACAAATCCTCTAACAAAAATGAAGTTGCATGCTATCCTCTGTTTGCCAGTAAATAAAAGATAATGATTTCTGCTAACTGAATTCAGTAAGTCCATGCAGACTAAACCCATGCTCCTGTTAAGTACTATTTGGCTACAGAAGTCTGTCAAGATAGCATAAATGGAAAGCTAATTTATATTTGGATTACAGAACTGAAACTTCCCTTTCCAGCTCACTGTTCTAGGCTTACTATTAAAAATCTGTGAAGATGCAAGAATGGTGCTATCCACTGCCACTCCAAAAGCTTTTTCTGGTTTTACACATTGGTTGCTTTCGGGGTCTGGAGTAACTTAGTACAGCAGAGGCACTTTATCTCAATTAAAAGTTGCTGCCAGACTGCATCCTAAGAAATGTTATATGGGAAGTAACAAGATACTGTAAGTCTGAGTCTGATGTCTTTTTCAGCTGCTTCTTAGTAAAGAAAGGACACACAGGGTGACTATTCTGTGTAAAGATGAATGTAAATTAATATTTGAACCCTCTTGACACCATTGCTCGTGTTAGAGAGGCACGTGTAGCTGTGTGAGGTCTCCAGTACCTCTGGGGTGTTATTGCAATTCTTTCCCTGCCTTTCTGGGTAGGGACAGCTGGGAGAGGAAATCTTTCCTCTTCCTCAGTGCAACTGGAGGTTCATCGTGCTGCAGCAGTTACTTCTGAAAGCCAAGGTGGCAAATCTGGGGAGACAGCGCCGGGAAAGGTCCTGGATCTGAGTTACAGATCAGCTACACAGCTGCTGGTGTTGGGTGGGGATTCAGACTAGACTGGAGCGCAGAACACCTGGATTAACTCTGCTCTGGTTCCTTGTCTGTGTGCCAGCACTTCCTGTTTTTAAAGATCCTGTTTACTGTCTGCATTCCAAATACCCCAGGAAGGTGGGAGGATGGGAAGAAACATGGAAAGAAAAGTAAACAGCATTATTTAAGGTGGATTTTTTATTTTTTTTTTAGTTATATAACTAGCATTTGTTACTTTTCAAACCTGGTTTCATTAGTTAGATTCTAGAGCAAGCTTTTGTTTACATCATCTGGCACTAATTTCTAAAAGCAGAACTGCATGTGAAAGCTGGCATTAAAACCATTAATATCTGCAGCAAGGAGCAGAGTGAGGTTTTGTGGTGTGCTTTGGCTTCGTGTTCTTCTTGATGTTCACATAAAACAATGTTTGCCAGCCATATGAAGGGGAGTATTAAACAGAAATATATAATCAGAGGAAAACCTTATTTCTATGGGTAGGAAATGGCATGTTGCTCTGGTTTTGTTGCCAAACTTTAAGGTTTTTGATTTAAACAGCTTGAAAGAATTTGGGTGCTGCTCACTGACCTTCAGAGCTCACAGCCTACTGTGGAGGAACAGCACAGAGCCAGGTGGAAAGGTAATTCTCATCCTGCTACACAGCAAGCCAAGCTAATTGCTGAAATAATGAGTAAGCAGATATGTGAAGTGTAAACAGATGATAGGTTGCTTTTCTAATTCTTTGTTGTGCTTTATGACTACTAGTCCTTAATAAATAACAAAATCCTGTCCCTTGAGGTAGAGCTAGAGATTGAATTACTGAATGATTTTGGACTAAAAAGGAAAATTTAATTCCAGGCTTTTCTTTGTTTAACAAAGAGAAAAAGTTCTGCCTTTAGCTGGAAGAAAATGTTCTAGGACAGATATTCTGCCTTTGGTATGTCATGGGATCCCTAGGGAGAAGGCACAGTCGTAGTGGGAGTTCTGGAGGTCAGCAGCAACTTGAAAATGCTTCTTTCTCGTGATCCTGTTTTCATGGCTCCCAGACAGTGAGGGAAGCTATAAACATTATGCCTGCATGGATGGGGGAGGGCGAGCAAGGGGATTTCAGAATAAGAATTCACAAAGGGCTTCTGGTTCACTTGGAGAGGAAAAAAGTACTCCAGCAATAGTAAATCTTTTTAAACTGATCATCTTGGATTTGTTTCAGCTGTTTGATCCTGCAGCAACATAACACACATAGTTCCTCTTGGGAAATACTTTGTCGTGAGTTCTTCTTTTTCAGGATGACCTCACCATTAATTTTATTCATAGCATCTGAAAGTCACTAGGAGAATATTCTGAAAAAATAAATCTGGATGTAAGATAACTTTAAAGAGAACAACTCTGAAATGTAGCCACCCCATAGTCTCATATCTAACTAAAGTGAAACTGCTTTTCACTAATTTCACTAATTGCATTCACAGGAAAGAACAATCTTGTATTTCAGCAGTACTGTTATTCTACAGATGTTGCCAATAATTTTAAAGGGCTTTATCTCTGTCTAGAATAAGGCAGATGTACTCTGCACTGTTTTTGAAGGGTGGAAGAAATGGGTAACTGCAAGTAAAATTGGTAGTGTTTGGAAATACTTGTCCATTTCTGAAGGAAACTAAACGTTAAGATGTTTTTGACAGTGTTAAATCCTCCTGTTTGCTTCCCTTGGGCTGCTGTTTGTGATCAGATAAGGAGTTCCGGGTATCTGCACGTTTTCTGGGAAATAAGGACGAAAGCAATACGTATGAAATAAGACACGCCTGCAATGCAACAGTCTGCTGTTTTCTATTCTGAACAAAGCAATGTTTTTAGCAGTTATGTCTGTGTATAATAATGTTTTCATGGGGGAAAGTTTCAGACATCTTTGTACTAGTCTTCCTGGATTCTGGAAGAGTGCCAACTTGGCAAACAGGAAGAACAAAAGGACAGTACTGAAAATACCTAGTCTGGGCCAGTTTCACTGTCACCACACAGCAGGATTGGACAGCAACAAAATTAGACAGACAACTCTGCCCAGTTCTCTTCATGTTTTAGAGTGCCTGATCTGTCTGATCGTGAGAATAAAAGATTTTGGCATTTAGAAAGGTTGAAATGTCCCTTGCATTCTGAAAACTGTTGTTCTTGTTCCAGGAACTCTTTTATTTGCACAAAATCACAGCTTGTGTTTGGGGGATTCCAAAGTAATTTATAAAAGCTTATTTGGGGTCATACCTGTAATTGATACTTCTGTCAGTGTGACAGAGAATCAGGAAAATCATTTAACCTATGCATGAGAGCACAGTAAATCAGGATCATAAATTGTTGGGTTGTTAAATGAATAGATGGCAATGCTAGGAGTCTAAAGGAAACTTCTACCTGGAAAAGAAATCAAACCCAGACACAAATCCTAATGAGCAACTCTCTGATACCAAAGATGCCACAAAATATTATAAAACGCTGCTACATCCTGTCTGTAAAAACAGTGTAATGGGATTGGTCTTGTGACTGGAAAAACTAATGGACTTCAATTAAATTGTAGCAGTTTTGCTGAATGACTCATTCAATTTCAAACGTGGGCTGATAAAATTGTATCGAGTGTTTAGTCTGTGCTTTTGAATGGGTTTTGAAACACCAGCTGATGTGTACAGCAGTGCAGTTTATTCAGTGCTCAGGCACTGGGATGTGTGCACCTCTTTGCATAAAGCATCCCATACTTCATGCTTCAATACAATATTACAGCACGGTGCAGTTCTTGCTTCCTTGTATGCTCACTACGTTTCCTGCTAGTTGGTACTTCAGAGATATTCTTGCAGAGCCTCAAGAGTAACTGTAGGTACTGGTGCTGATGACATTCAGGCTTAACTATGTCTGCTAAAGTGAACAATAATATTTTTTTCCCCTAGATTGCCCCCCTGACCTGCAGAGAGTCTTCATTTGTAGGGCGATAAAACTGTCATAGTTTACTGAAACCAAATTCTCTAAACTTGGAATCTCGTATTCTTAATAAGGAACTATTCCATCTATAACAGATGATAGCTGAATCCTATCCTGTAAGAAAATAAGTTATATAAATTAGCCTTCAAATACTAATGTATCTGGAAGCAAGTAGGAATCTGTATTATGGAAAGAATGTTTATCTTCTTGCTGTCTTCCCTCATGTATGTTTATTCTTTTTGAATGGAATCTCAAAACTAGAGATTGTTTTGCACTAGTCCAGATGTCCCAAAGCTTTTGGCAGGAGGAAAAATGTTTAAGGTGCTTTGGGAAGATCAGGGATTGCAGGTGTGATGCAGTGTTCATTTGAAGTGTTTGCATGTCCCCTTAGTTTGATTTGAATAACATCTCACTTGAATTCCCTTAAAATTACAGTCCTTTTACTGTCGAAGAACATAATTGATTCTATTTATTCCAGGCAGCCTTCCAGATTTGAAAGTGTACACAGAAACACAAGCTGCCAGCTATACTTCAAAACTGTTTCTGTTTACATTCTTGCTTTCCAAATCCAAACCCTGGAGGCGTGCTTACATGTGCAAGTGAAATGAATGTGCACACAGAGTGACTGCATGCACTGTATCCCAGCTTGAAACAAAAGCTGCTGTCTTGGTGCAGTTGCTCTAAAAATTGTAGATTTTGGGATGTCACATTTGGACCATTTGCGAGTTTTTAAAGAAATGGTATTGAGTTGTCATTTAAGGTTGAAATTCTTTAAGGAAACCAAGGCTGATGTTTATTTTGAAGAGATGTTTGGCTAAAAGGATTTACATTTTTGATGTACGCATGTCCCTCACTCCTGTCTTGTTTCTTTGTTGCTGGTAGGGAGGGGGGAAAACGTGCAGTGGAAGGAGGGACCCTCCTTGCAGCTGCTCTTGCCCAGCACTGCTGCAGTCAGGCAGCCCCCCAGGGCAGGCCTGCATTAGGCTGCCTCCATGGGGGTCTCAGGAAGGAGCTAAAGCAGCAGAAGGCAGCACAAGAAAGGGGAACTGAGTTGTTCTCTGCCTCTTCCATCCAGTTGGCTCAGGGAGCCCCAGTGCCAGCAGTGTGGGGAGGGAGAACACATGCCTTGGGCAGGGTGAAAGTGGGCTCTCATGGTTCAGAAGAGCCTCAGCAGGATGGTGGAACTGAAATTAAAAGGCTGCTGCTATAAACTCAGTCTGTGTTGTGAATGTTTAATTTGGTTGCCGTCCATCTGTACTATCCTTGTGTGTGTGGACAGGAGATCTCATATGACTGCATTTGCTTGTTTGTTTGGGGGCTTTGTGCTGGTTTGTGCCATGACAGTGATGTGCTTCTGCTTGTGTTTGCAGTTAAGAAATGTAAATAGGCATGTGATTCAGTGATATGGAGAGGGAACGTTGTTCATGCGTTGCCTGATCAAAAAGACGCCATTTAACTTGTGTATTTTGTTTTATCTGTGAGCCGAGGATAGTTATCAGTGCTTTGGAACCCTCCAAGTTACTCTGAATGGTGTTATTTGGGTTCACTGGTAATGTTTTGTAATTGGTAAGCTTCCCAAGTTTGTCTCTGTAAATACACTGTGTGTGCTGAGAGCTTTCCATTTCAGCATCCGCTCACAGAGGCTGTTACAATGATGAGGGAAATAAAACAGCTTCTTTAAGCACTTTCTTAAAAAGAAGTCAGTTGCAAAGCGTTTCTAAATATGCATGAGGTGGTAGTGGAAAAGCATTTTTCTAAATCTGTAGTGGCACTTCAATACTTTTGTGGATATTTTTAAAAGCTCAAACTACAGCTACAAAGGAAGGATTTAAAAAGACAACCCTATTGCTACTCAGAGCTGCTTAGGAAGCAGTGGATTTGAGAAAACATCATTTTCATTCTAATGTTTCTTTGTAAGAGCTGAAGTGTGGCAAGAGCAGGTACTGGATGTACTTGGAAGAAAACTTTTTAGAAAAGAAATGCTAATGCAGCAGGGAGAATCAGTTTTTTAACTTATATATAAAATGTTATATGTGAATTTTCTATGTACATAATTTAATTAACATATACAGAAATATATTTTATATAAATACATATTTTTAAAATTCTCTGAGCACTGCAACCATTTCTTTTCCACAGTGAGAGCTTTCAGGAAGTTGATCCAACAGAAGAGATGTGAAGCTGTTGCCTTGTGGGTTTCCCTTCCTTTCTGTTGTTAAGAAAACTGAGATACAGGGGCAGTCCTAAGAGGGTTTGTGACTGTAGTGATAGGACAAGGAGGAATGGGGACAAGGTGAAAGAGGGTAAATTTAGGTTAGGATGAAATTCTTGACTGTGAGGGTGGTGGGGCCCTGGCACAGGTTGCCCAGAGAAGCTGTGGCTGCCCCATCCCTGGAATTGTTCAAGGCCAGGCTGGATGGGGCTTAGAGCATCCTGGATAGTGAAAGCTGTCCCTGCCCATGGCAGGGGAGTTGGAATGAGATGGTCTTTAGGATCCCATTCTAGGATTCTGTGATGGATCTCTCCAAAATTAAAGAGTAGTGTCTGCGCAGATAAGCAGCTTTGTTTCATTGCAGAAAAGTTCAGAATACTGTGTGAAAATATCAGGATTCCAGTAAGGGAGACCAAATATTTTGTAACATGAAGTGTTCTTCAGTCTTGTCACACGATGCCAGCAGTTTGTATGTGAAAACATTCTGAATAAACTGGATTTCTTTTGCAAATACACTGGATTTCTTTTGCAAATACACAAATATTGCCTGTGGTTAAGGAAATTAAAAATAGGTAGGGATTAGGAGTGTTTATTGGTGAAGTATCACTGTGTGCCTGCTGGGTAGTTCTGCTCTCTTTTTGGTATCTCCCCTCACCCACTGGGCTATAAAACATCTCTGCTCTGTCCCGATTCTGGTTTTCTCATACTCTGTCCCATTCTCATTTTCTCTCTTTCTCATACTCATTTCCTCTGCTCTAAGATGGCCTGAGCAGCACAGACAGAGAGTCACACGTGTTCCCCTCCTTCCCTTTGGCTTGGCAGGGACATTCATGCAGCTGCCAAAGGGAACTGGAACAGGGCATTGGCACTAAATTAAACAAGCCCAATTAAATTAGCCCCCACTAACTACAAAGTGTTACTGGGGCTCAATTCTTCTGTCTCATTCATGGAAAAAAGGGTTTGTTGTTGGTGTAAGTAGCTTATACTGATCTGAAACAGCTATGGCCAAGTCTTGTGTGTACATGGATTCTTAAAATCAAGTTTAAAGCTTTTAGTAAATATTTATAACTATTATGTAAGTGTTGTTTGAATACTTTAGAGGTTTGGGATGAGAAAAAAAATTTAAACGTGGAAGCATTGATTTAGCTAAACTTAGAAGAGCTGATGGTTTGTATGATCCCAATTATAATAAATGCTTCACTTTCCAAACTAAAACTGTGGAGAATTTGGCTTGAGATTTGGTTAAAAATTTCTATAATAATTTGAGTATTAGGTATTTTCACCACCCTGCTATTTAAGTTCTATTAACGAATTAGAAGTTCAGATTTAAAAAATATCCTCTGTTCTTAAGACTATATGTATATTGGGTTTTTTTCAAGCTAGTGTGATTCTATTAACTGTTTTGTTGGAGTAGATATTTAGATTGAAATACAAGTTCTTAGGCTCATTTTTATCAAGTCTTCTTATGAATGTAAAATACGGTCCTGAATATTTGTCTACAATTATAAGCAGCATTTGAACCATTTTATCTGAAATCCTTGGTGATGTTTGTATTTTAAATTTTAACATTTAACTTTCTGATTTTCACTCAGGTTTGCACATACGAATCACTGCTTGAAAAGCTTGAAGTACAAAGTTACCCCAAGACTTAAAAATGCCTCCACGGCCGTCATCTGGTGAATTATGGGGCATCCACTTGATGCCCCCCAGGATCCTGGTGGAGTGTCTCCTCCCAAATGGAATGATAGTGACTCTGGAATGCCTCCGTGAGGCCACCTTACTGACTATTAAACATGAACTCTTCAAAGAAGCAAGGAAGTACCCTCTCTATCAGCTCCTTCAGGATGAATCTTCTTACATTTTTGTAAGTGTTACACAAGAAGCAGAGAGAGAAGAGTTTTTCGATGAAACACGGAGACTTTGTGACCTGCGACTGTTTCAGCCTTTCCTAAAAGTTATTGAACCAGTAGGTAACAGAGAAGAAAAGATTCTTAATAGAGAAATAGGTGAGATTATCTTTTTTTAAAAAAACATAATCTTTTTAACTGATTATCCTCTTGAAAATATAAAGAAATGGGTCGTGTTTGTCACCTGTATCCGTCGTGTTTCATAACTGCCAGTTGTTGCATCAAATGTCCAAGCATACTGATCATAGTAAAGCAAATATTTATAATCAGTGACTTAAACTTCTTTTTTCTGATTTGTTTTTTCACCTTGGCTTTGTAAAATGTATTTGTAGTTGCCTGTGGGTTAGAGGGTATCTTTGCTCATCTTTTATTAGCAAGATTTGGTATTATTGCAGGGCAACACCTGTCATATTGTTGGGGAATTTATTTTGAACTTTCCAGAATTGTAAATTCTAGATTTAACTACAAATCCTAAACCACACTTGTGGTCACAGGTTTTAATACTGCCCTAGCTTGCTTAGAAAGTCAAATTTCAGAAATGAGGGGTTTTTTCACCTTTCCTCTTCCCCCTTCTGACAAAAGAGCATAGGGAGAGGAGGGGAAAAAAACACCTGAGGTTGCAGATGCAAAGGCCAGACAAATTGTGCTGTTTTGAATCATCTCTGGAGTAGCTTATGATTTTCCATGATCAATTTAGGAAGCACAGGGAATCTGGCATTTGTTCCAACATCTTGGTTAAGTATTAAATTGAGGCAGTACAAACATATCTAACTCTTGTTTCATTGCTAACAAATGTGTACTGCAGTGGCAGAGACTTGTCAACTGGAAATACTTGTTCTGAGGTACTACTAATTGTTAAATTATTTAATTGTGACGAATGCATAATAAGTAAATTACTTCTGTTTTGTAAAGCTCAACGTGTTCAGGACTTGGGGAGAGCAGTGGTTAGGTAACCATGCAACATGACAATTGAAAGTTTCCATTTGAACACTCATGAATAAATGATGATTTATCAAAGTAATCTCATTAAAGTAAATGGAATTGCATCTGAGACTGAGCACCTGAAAGAAACGCACTGTTATTATATGAATCTGTGTCAAATTCAGTGTCTCTTGGAGTGTTCATTGCAGTTCTTAAATAATGTAGGTCATTTAAAAAAATTAATAGCTGTCATTCAGTTGAAAACAATGTTTATTATGGTTCCAATAGCTACCAATAATCCTGCCAGGGTTTGAGAAAAAATCAGATTTCACAGCTCCTCTGGTCCCCTTAGGAGACTCTGTGCTGATTTCAAAGGAAGTTGAGTCCTGGTCCTTTTCCTCCAGGATGAATGTTGGCTGTGAGAGCAGTGATTTAAGGCTTCCACGATCTTCAGGGAATGTACACCTGTTTTCTAACCTTTTCTGTGTCTGCTGAGTGCACTTTAGAGCTATGTAGTTCTTGAATGATATAAAACAATTACATAAGCACGTAGAAGCTGGCACATATTTTAGGCTGTGTTTTGCTTTAAGTTGCTTTTTTTTCTAACTGATGGTGAAGAAATGTTTAGCTCTTCTTGTCATTTACAATCATATCCTCATGCTGCTCCAATGCTGTAGGTTTTGCTATTGGCATGCCTGTCTGTGAGTTTGACATGGTCAAGGATCCAGAAGTACAAGACTTCAGGAGGAACATTCTTAATGTCTGTAAAGAGGCCGTGGATCTGCGAGATGCCAATGCCCCACACAGCAGAGCACTGTATGTCTATCCTCCAAATGTAGAGTCCTCAGCTGAACTCCCCAAACACATATACAACAAACTAGACAAAGGTAAGGGCAAGATTCACAGCAGAAACAGAATATATTTTCTGTGTTTGAAATCAAAGAGTATGGCTGTTGACTTAGATCACTGTTTTATGTGCTGTATTTAGTACACTCCAGCAATATTTTACACCATAAATTATTCAGAATAATTTTCTTGATGGACTCTACATTCAAAAGGATATTTAAAATTGTGCTATTTTAACTGAATCTTGAAATATAACTCAGTAAATAGAGGTGGCTTTTTTAGTGGGTGGGAACAGCTTGTTGGCTTTGCAGTTTTCTGTGGCATTCAGGTGTCTGGAATTAAATGATGCTGAATCACTGAGTTGCCTTGCAGTCCTCAAATATGAAAGAGTTACTGCTGTTTTCTTGAAGACCAAATAGTCAGTAGTATGCAGTTAATAAAAATATTATTAACCTCAGGGCTAAAAGTTTGAATTTCCACTAGAGTCAAAAATAACCTTAATGCATCCAGTTCTTGCAGAAATTATAAACTCTCTGTTTGGGCAATGCCTCTTGTTTACATCTTCTTTTAATACTTAAAGCAAATCTCTGTGTTGGGGAGGCATCGGAGTTGTTTGGTTTGGGGGTTATTTTGGGTTTGTGCTTTTTGTTTGGAAACTGCATTGAAAATGATAGGCCTGACATTATTTTACATTTATTCCAGGGCAAATTATAGTGGTGATTTGGGTAATAGTCTCACCAAACAATGATAAGCAGAAATACACCCTAAAAATCAATCATGACTGTGTGCCTGAGCAAGTTATTGCTGAAGCAATTAGAAAGAAAACTCGAAGTATGTTGCTGTCATCTGAACAACTGAAACTTTGTGTCTTGGAGTACCAGGGCAAATATATTTTAAAAGTCTGTGGCTGTGATGAATACTTGCTAGAAAAATGTCCACTGAGCCAGTATAAGGTGAGTAACATAAAGGATTTCTTTTGAACTACACCAAAATAATCCAAATTTGTGGGGAGAAAAATGATTAGTATTAGGTCTGGCTTTTTCATTAAATTAATCCAAAACATAGAAAGTGACAGTGTGTGCACAAATTGGCTAATCCATGTGATTCAGAAGGGTGAGGGGCGAGAAAAAGTAGTTTGAAATAGAATTTATATCACTCGTGTAATTTTTCTTTTTTGAATATTTCCCTCTAATGTTAGTGCTAAATCAAAGGTAGGTACTTTCAGAAATATCCTAGATTTTTAATGGCAAGAGATGAGCTATATTTGAATGATGCTGATGTAATAGAACAGGAAATTTGATCAGATTATAAATTAACAACCATTGCTACTGTAAATCCTGTCCTGAAGGGGTGGTAAAAGAGAAAACAGTTTTCCTGTTACAGCTTTATCGTTACTCTAATAAGATAAAAAATGTGGACTTCCAGCACTGCAGAAATCATTGCTGAGCCTTCCTTGTGTCTGTCTGTCCTTCACTGCCTGGGTTTGTTAGTGCTGAGAGTGTGAGACAGAACATGGGACAGAAAAGCATCTGAGCAGCCCTCTCTGGAGCAGACAACAACATTCCCCTGTGGATTTCCTGAGAGGCTGCTGCTGCTTCCTCTTGGAGGAATGTATTGTTCTAATAAACTCTTCCCATTCCTTTGGCTAAAATGGTTGACAATCTGATCTTCAGAGCAGTGGAGGAGAGAAGGAGGGGTGGGGGATCCTGAATAATGGGAAAAGTATCTCTGTACTCTGGGAGCTGGGGAACAAGTGCAGGCATACATGAATAATTCTGCAGAGTCATCTGAAGATCAAACACCAGACCTATTTGATCTAGCGTGGTTTCTTTAGAAGCATCTGGTCTGCCTTTGATTTGCCCCAGCAGAACTTGCTCATTAACTCCAGGCTGGACCTGTCCTAACACACTGTGTTTTGTGGTGGTGTTGCCAGACTAAATGCTCTCAGACCTGAATGGACAGGTGCAGTGTGTCAGGATCAGTGCTGAGCCTCGGGTAATGAGCACAACTGAACCAAAGATGAGCGTGTCTGCTGCTGACCTTGTGCTCCCTGCCTGGGACTGGCAGAGCCAGTCACCTGTGCTGCACTGCAGGCTGGTACAGCCCTTGCTGTTCCAAAACAGCTCAGTTGCTTCCAGGAACAGCTCAAACCCACCCTCTCTGTGCTGGGCTGTGCCGGGCCTAAGGAGCTCTACAAGAAACCCGGCTGGTGGGGTTTTTTTTCAGCTCCCATCTCTCTGTCCAGCTCAGCCTTCCATTGCTGGACATGTTCACATCTCAAAACCATGATCCTACCCAACGTGTTCAGACTTCTGGGTGCTGTACCTGCTGTCACTTTACAGGGTGTGCACGCAGGACACGATAAGCTCTTTCACTTTTCTATCTCCCCAAGTACCTTTAGGTTCCCACTGCCAAGAGTGTAGGCTTTGAAAAGACACAGGGTTTGGTTGTTTCCTTGCAGTACATTAGGAGCTGTATCATGCTTGGCCGCATGCCCAACCTGATGCTGATGGCCAAGGAGAGCCTGTACACGCAGCTGCCCCTGGACACCTTCACCATGCCCTCCTACTCCAGGCGCATCTCCACAGCCACGCCCTACATGAACGGAGAGGCAACCACCAAATCCCTCTGGACCATCAACAGTGCTCTCAGGATAAGGATCCTCTGTGCAACCTATGTGAATGTCAACATTAGGGACATAGACAAGGTATGGCATCACGTGTGCTGCACATCAGCGGCTCAAGGTTTCCCTCCCGAGTGTTCTGACATTGGAAAAGAATTGTTATTTTACACGTTAGAGAATTACACCACTCTTTTACTTAAGTTGGAGCATTTAATTCTAAAGAACACACCCAAGTTGTAGCATCTGGAAACTTTTCTATACTTCTTAAAGAATGTGAGTTGTGGTAATTAGCTAAATATTCTGCCTGGTAGGAGCAGGACTCATTTTGCTTAGCAACTTCAACAGAGTATGAAATGGACAGAAAAAGAAATGTTGTTATCTGTCTTCAAATAATAGTGTTTAAGAATATATTACAATAACTCGGAGTGCTTTTGATGAGGGGATACTATCTTTATTTATGAAAATAAGGGTATGGGGTGATAGGGGGCAAAAGGCAGGTGTAGGGTTCTATTCTATTGAAGACATCTACAACCCTATCTCTCTTTCCTTGGAATTCCTTTCACAATATCTTGGCACAGGAAGAATTGAGAATAAATTCTAGGGGTATTTTTTAGTGTTTGAGGTTTTTACTGTGTGTTTTAAGAACTAGTTTTGCAGTTAATGAGGAGAAAGGCCAAAACACTTTTTCTAGAAGAATATGATTATAAACTGTGCTTCACACCCAACAGAGCACTAATTAATTTGGGAAGTTTTGGGGCTGTTTGGTTTCCAGCTTTGGTTCTGTTTTTCGCTTGCTGAAAATGAAAGGATGATGTGTAGGAATCATGGTATGTGTTGACTGCAATGAAAAAAATTGTTTACTGTTACATTTCAAAGACTAATATGGATGTTGTTTTCAGATCTATGTTAGGACAGGTATCTACCATGGAGGGGAACCTTTGTGTGACAATGTGAATACTCAGAGGGTACCTTGTTCTAATCCCAGGTAAGATAATCCCAGCTTTAATAATTTTTCTGAGTGACTGTAGAGAACCTGACTTTCAGGGCACCCTAAATGATAGCACTGAAGGAGTAAAGGCTCAGTGTAGCCATTACTCAGGTGGAACTCCTTGCTGGGAATCCTTTACCTTAGCTTTTGCAAAAATATATTACATAATCCTATATATATTAGTAGCATTCATTTAATTCAAACACAAGCATTTTGCCTTGCACATAACAGTATAGTATAGAATATATTTTCAGGATGTTTGACAAACCATCAATAGTACCTGGAAAAAATAAATCACCTGAACTTACAAGTGCAAAAAGAAGTTTTACATGAGCATATATAAACATTAGGGACATCTTTTAGCCACCTGTTCTCATAACTAATGAAGAGGTGTGAAATTTCAGCACCTGCTAAGATTAGATGCAAAGTACGTATGCAGAAGTAACTCTTTGCTTGCATTTTCTGACTTTGTCTTTAATAATTTTTAAAACTCTTACTTTTAGCTGTACATTTTCTATGAGTATGATTAGGTTTTATAATTAAAGGACTAATAATATACATAGTTGATGAAAAATAGGCTTTCCTGAGTTGCCCCCAGTACTGCTGTACTTGAGCTGATAGTTTAAACTATTTTAGAGAGAAAATCTTGGAAAGGTGGTGAAGGTTATGCCTTGAAATCATGGATATGGTCACAAAGATCTGTATTATATTAAATGAACACGTAAGAAAAATTAATTAAAGTTTATCTGCCAATTTCTTTATTCTTAGAGAAGGGCTTTCACAGTTACTTCTTTGTAAAATTGCTTTCAGTAGCTACAGATATGTTGAAAAATTAATGCTGTCCTTGGAAGCTGCTGTCTCTTTCAACTGAGAAAATTCTGTATGACAATCTGCTTAGGGGAAGAAACTGGATCAGAAGTTCCTCTTCAAAAGCAGAGCTCTACCAACTGAGAGCTGAATTCTGCTTAGAGAAGTTCATGAAAACAAAATCAAACTATTCCTGTAGAACCAATCTGTGCTATTATTCCTATAGTAAATAGAAAAATATTTGACTTAGAAATATTGCTTTGGATTTCCACATTCTATCCCCATCTTGCAGATATCTTTTATGTTCCAACAGTTCAAGTTTAGTTTGGTTTTGAAAGCTCTTTTTCCCAGTTGCCTTTTTTCCCTGAAGGGAAAACTGTTTCACAAGCTAAACCTTGCATCAGTGTGGCATATATGCAAATCCATTATCTTCAAGTTGCAGGAATTGCACCTAAGATGGCTTTTTAAACAGTGTTGGGGCTAGAAGGCTATTGGAGAAGTTTCTATTCCCAAAAGCAGTGAATGTGGTCAAATGCATCTATGGGGACCCTTTTTCAATAAGGAAGTCTGCTCTGTGTGCAAATCCACAGTTTAGGTTTATAACCATAATATAACTACAACATAAATAACGGAATAAAAATGCCTTTTGGTTGAGTGAATGATGTCTCCTTTAACCTGGTCTAAATTCTGCCTTTTGAATCTTGCAGATGGAATGAGTGGCTGTTGTATGACATGTACATTCCTGATCTCCCACGTGCTGCTCGGCTCTGCCTCTCCATCTGCTCTGTTAAAGGCCGCAAGGGTGCTAAGGAGGTAAAACACCCCTTGGATTTATTGCACTAACGAGCCAAAGCTACTTAAATCAAGTTTGGGAAGATATTTGGTAAATGCTGTCCTGGCAGCGAGTCTCAGTGAAATGTTTGATTTGAATCTGATTAAAATAGGGGTGTTTCTTTTCTTGTGGGACTTTTGTTGTGTTTGGAAATTAAGCAACACAGGCAAAAGCTTCAGTCAGTTCAGCACTGTAAATCGTGCCTATGCTGCATTGCCAGACACAAAGACCACTGTTAGTGTTTTGGGGTGGTTTTAAAATTAATTTTCAAAACCCATGTTACTAACCTATTTATTTTGAAAGGACATTTAATTTTAAAGTCATATTTGTAACTTTAGAGTTGAATTTTCAAGTAAAGAAATTTTGTATTCCTTTAGCATTTAAAGCAACACCTCAAATAGTAATTCTTAAGAATCTACATGCAACATTTAATTTTTAGCCAGCAGCATCATTACATGTGGGTTTGAGTGTGTGTCAAGGTTAATATATAGGGTGTTTGTCTACAAGCAGGTCTGTGAACCTTACAAAATGATTTGGATTAGAAGGGATCCTTAAAGATCATCCAGTTCCACCCCCCTTCCACTAGCCCAGGTTGCTCCAAGCCCCATCTAACCTGGCCTTGAACACTTCCAGGAATGGGGCAGCCACAGCTTCTCTGGGCATCCTGTGCCAGTGTCTAACTACCCTTATCATAAAAAACATATTTCTTTTGTCCAATCTAAAAATATTGGCCTCGAGTTTAAAACTGCTGCCCCTTGTTCTGTCACTACAGGACTTGGTAAAAAATCTCTTTGTCAGAAAAACTTTCTCCATCATCCTGACTTATTCTGGTGTGAGGAAGATACGTGCATTTGTTTACAATTCCTTTAGTATTGTTTTGTTAAAGGACTGTCATGACAGCCATTCATAGAAAAACATGGTACAGCTTCCACAGCTTGCTTTCTGCTAATCTGGGGGTGCAACAACTTGATCTGGGGTGAAAATGTTATTTCTCCTGACTCACTCTGCAGCAATCCATAGATGACACCAAAAAAAATCATATTTTAATCTCTTTTAAGGAGCACTGTCCATTGGCTTGGGGAAATATAAACATGTTCGATTACACAGACACTCTGGTATCTGGGAAAATGGCTTTGAATCTTTGGGCAGTACCTCATGGGCTGGAGGATTTGTTGAATCCTATTGGTGTTACTGGATCAAATCCAAATAAGGTATTTGCATGCCAGCTTCCCCCTTAAGAGTACATTTTCAAAATATGCTGTATTCTGGTTGCTACCATTGAGCAGAAAAAGTAATTTGAATTCCCTTGGCCTAGGAAACTCCATGCTTAGAGCTGGAATTCGATTGGTTTAGCAACCCTGTAAAGTTTCCAGATATGACAGTGATTGAAGAACATGCAAATTGGACAATTTCTCGGGAACTGGGATTCAACTACAGCTACGCAGGGCAGGTAAGGCAAACTCCCCCTCCAGGATTAGCTATTCAAATATTAAAGTATTTTTTTCTATTTTATTTTACTCAGTGTGTCAATGACATCCTCATTGACTGTAAAATCAAAAAACCATTTTTGTTGTGTGTTTGGTAAAAGGGGCAATATATTCTCCTTTCTTTATATTAGCAGTAAAGTGACCTAATGCTTCACTGACCAACCAAAACACTCCAAAGAGAAACTGTTTTACTGTGTTTTTGACATTTTTGTATCACTAATTGAGGTGTTAAATTACTTAGTTTAACTTTTCCAAAGTTGCATTTTCTCATCAATGACACTGTTTTTCTTTGTTGCAGTTTCATGTTTCTAGTTAGGCTTTCCTGGGTAACCCAGAGGTGCTTAGAACTCTTTCCTTTTTTCGGTTTTATGGGCTAGTTATGAGCTTATGACCACAGGCACAGGGAATTTTAAGGGAATTGATGGACATACACATGGGTGTAGTCCTTTATCTCACTTTTTCCACAAACAGAACTTGTGCGTTACGATTGACTTTTGGTGAGGTTTGGAGCTTTCTTCAAAGCACTTCTTTTGGATGATGAAAGAAAGCAAAAACAGAAAAGCAGTAAAGCTAAAAATGCTCTTTATTGAAAGCCAAGGCTGTGAAATTGGTTGGTGTGTTTTACATTTCCTTCTGGAGGCTGGTTCAAAGCCTTGGGTTTGCCCCAGAGAGCTCCTGGTCTGTGGGAAGGAGAGAGCTGTGGTGGGAGCTGGGCTGTGCTGGAGAGCACAGAGGTGGCAGGGAGCTTCCAGAGTGGGACTTGGGGGGTATTTATAGCAGTCCTGTCCCAGTGCATCCTGAGCTACAGGTTGTGGCCATTCCATGTCTCCTGATACTCAGCAGCATGTCCATCACAGAGTAGCATTTCTGCTGTTTATGCTGACTGAACAGGGCTCTTAATAAATGCTTAAGGACAGTTGCCTTCTTGGTAAATAACATTCCCCAGCCTCTTACCTGGGCTTCTGCATTCTCAGCTCATTGTTTTGTTCCATCTGGCACAAAGAAAAAAAATGTTTACGAGGATAAACTCACTTCACTGACAACACAGTTAATTTCTGCTTCTAGCAGTTGTGTTTTCTGTGCTCTTTAGGGAATGTCTTACACTAATTGTGATTTAATGTTTTCCATCTTCCTATTACTCAGGCTTTCCTACAGCATTCTACCCCTTATTTACCTATTTTTATTCTCCATGTTCTGCTTTTGAATCCTTTTCACTCCTTTCAGCAGCCCTCAGCAATCTCAAGGTGGGGTCAGAAATGACCAGTCTCACTTTGTGCTGCATTGTGTCATTCATCAGATGTCAACTGCTGCTATTTGTCCACACAGCTGATTTAGTTGAAATATACTCCTTCATGTGCCAGCAGTGACTAAAAGCAGTTGTAGACATCAAAGGCCTAGTCTTTCATCTTCTTTCTAAATTTTAATCTCTCAGTTATAACAAGTGGATACAGCAAGATAGTATTGCATGACTTAGGCTGTAGTGGTTGCTGTGCTGTTAAAATACTGTATTTCATGTGTGTGGTTTGGCAGTAGGAGTTGTGTGGAGGGCTAATGTGCCACTGTCTCTGCAGAATAACAGACTAGCTCGGGACAGTGAATTAACAGAGAGTGACAAGGAGCAACTGCGAGCCATTTGTACCCGAGACCCTTTGTCTGAAATCACTGAGCAAGAGAAGGACTTCCTCTGGAGACACAGGTATTGCAAATCAAAAACCAAACCAAAGAAAAACCCTTCTTGGCATGATCAAATTTCACCCCATTCATTTGAAATTTGTCATGGGTTTTGCTCTCTTTTCTTTCGTGCTGAGGAGTTGGTGTTTTAGGCAAGGCTTGTAAAGCATTCTGTATTGTGTGGTTTGGTTATAATCCTGTGGAGAAAAGTATGTTGTTGAATGAGTTTCCATTTTCCTTATTACTGCGTTTTTACCTGCACGGATGGATCCTGACAGCACCTTGCTGACAAAGGAAGAAAAAGGTGCAAGGCTGTGGGGACATAGTTGATGGCTGTTAAAGCAAAAGTGTTGTTTTGTACATGCAGCTTTTTCCTCTTTTGCAGACACTATTGCGTGAATACTCCAGAAATTCTGCCCAAATTACTTTTGTCTGTCAAGTGGAATTCTAGAGATGAAGTGGCTCAGGTAACATAAAGCACTGAAGAAGTGTTAGGCTTTGAAGAAGCTTTAAAATACGCTATTTTAAAGAAAACTTTTGGAGGTTCAAAACATATTGTGTGTGCATGATACATTGAAGGAATAGTTGGACTTGCCACTATGATTGACAGGTGTCTCTGGTCCATAGTTCTTGTTCTTTAGCTCAGTCTGGTCTTAAGATTTCCCCTTGCTGGCATTACTTGAATTCCTCTTACGTTGCCAACTTGTCAATTACAGTTAAATGTGAGGGTTTGTTTTCATTCTTTTTAGAGTGGATAAACAACAAAATGAGCTGGCAACTAACGCCAGCTTGTTGATTGAGAGGACCAGCAAGTAAACAACTTCTACTCAGATGTAGTTTGTGCCTGACACTGCCTTCTAATGGCTGTGTGTTACAGCTTCTTCCTAACCAGTGCAAAGGTGTAACGTGCTTGGCCTTCTTGCCCACAGATGTACTGTTTGGTGAAGGATTGGCCCTCAATCAAACCAGAGCAAGCCATGGAGCTCCTGGACTGCAATTACCCAGACCCAATGGTGCGAGCTTTTGCAGTCCGGTGTCTGGAGAAGTCCCTGACAGATGACAAACTGTCTCAGTACCTAATCCAGCTGGTACAGGTACTGAGCAGATTTTGGCATATTTGTTGTCCTGTGTGCACTCAATGATCATAAAGCTTAAAACACAGCAGAAGTTAAGTTGTGAAAACGTGGTCATCAGAAGTGTGTTTGCTTTGTGGATTATTTAGGAGGAGATGAAGTGTTATTTTTTCTGTACTGCTGTGGTTTTCCTCGTCGGTACTAAATGTCAGAATTCTGCAGAGATGCAAAACTGTTCCGCCAACTGGAACAGGCAGCTATTTCAGCTGTCCTAACATATGGGAAAGGATGAGCAGAAGCATCTTCTCAAAATTTTGAGCAAGTTGAGGCTAAAATATTTGGTAACAGTAAAGCAAGCATCAGATGGTAAATTCCTGAAATAGAGGCAGCCAGTGCACAGTTGGCATATATTGTTCAGAGCCTAACACATGCAAATATTAATACCAAGATCAGTCATTCCAGAAAAAATAATGTAAAACATAGATGTCTTTTTGTTAAACTGCATTTAATCTGTCTATTGTTCATAGAAATAATAACTGCATCTAATTTTTTAAAATTTTCTCTTTGTTCTTAACTAGGTTCTGAAATATGAGCAGTATTTAGATAATCAGCTTGTGAGATTTTTACTCAAGAAGGCACTGACCAATCAAAGGATAGGACACTTCTTCTTTTGGCATTTAAAGTAAGCTTATTGTCATGTTAAGGGGTGGTGGGCTTCCTATTAGCTGTAAACAATTAGTTGTTCTAAAGGTTTGACACACTAAATGTCCTGTCTTAGAAAAATATTACCGCTTAAAATAAAGATCGGGTTATATTGGTTGAGAGTTTGAATACCTAGTTTGGTGATAGAAGTCATGCCTTGCAGTTTCAAAAGCCACTTGATAGTACTTAAACTTGCATTTCTTTTTCTCTAATGATGATTATTCTGAAAACAAGGTAGTCTGAGACTGCTGAAAGCCTCCCATATTGTTAGTTGCCTGATGCCCCATCAGTTGTTCCAGAAAACTGTACAAATATATGATACCTAAAGAAAGCCACCCAATTCTACAAGGTAAAGCTTTCAAAAAGACTAGTAAAAACTTCATTTTTACTTCCTTATTAATAGCTTGATAGCTCAGTCTGCAACATACTGGGCTGTAGATAGAGGTCACGTAAAAATTCTGTTCTAAGCTGGTGTAATCAGACACAGAAATAGAAGCAAGGCATCTTTGTTGTGCTCTCAGTTTTCTACCTGCCTTGGTGTCATCAAGGATAAGGGAGGGGATTGTTTGTGGGGATGTATTTTAGGACTGTATGAAGATGCCACAAGTACAGCTTGGTTTTTGGCACCTCTAAGTGGTCTTGTCTCTAAGCTGTAACTGTTCTTCCTCCCTGTGTAGGTCTGAAATGCACAACAAAACTGTCAGTCAGAGGTTTGGTTTGCTTCTGGAGTCCTATTGCCGAGCGTGTGGGATGTACCTGAAGCACCTGAGCAGGCAGGTGGAGGCCATGGAGAAGTTGATTAACCTCACAGATATTCTCAAGCAGGAAAAAAAGGATGAGACCCAGAAGGTATCAAAAGCTGTCCTTTCATTAAAATTGCTGCTGTTGAGTCTCAGGAATTACTTAGAACTGTTCTGTTTGATTAACGAGGGAAGTGTGAATGCTAATAGGTGGTATGTTTTCTGGGGAGCTGCAGTATTTTCTCTGCAATACCATTGTCTAGCTCTCAAGGCAATAGAACTAAAGTTAAATGTGTCAATTTGTGTACTATGTAGCTGAGCTGTACTTACATTAGAACTGTGCAAAACCAGGTTTGAAAACCAAAGCTAAAATCTGATACCTTCATTTACATGTAAATAGTGTTCTCAAGACCTGAATGTGCTTATTCATCAGGTACAGATGAAGTTTCTTGTTGAACAGATGAGACGGCCAGATTTTATGGATGCCTTGCAAGGTTTTATCTCTCCTCTTAATCCTGCACATCAACTGGGAAACCTTCGGTATTGTATCCAGTTTTGAAGTTTGTCTAGATACTTAAGTAAATGTTTAGTAATGGTAACAATAACAGTGTTGAGGTTGAATGTTAACTTAGTAAATGTCAGTATCTTCAAAGTGCTTTGAATAGAATTTGTAGCAGAGTAATCCATAAAGAGCAGAGTAATTTCAATCTAGTGGTTTAACAAATCAGGGAACAACGTGACCTTTAGTTGTGCCTTTAAGGTGCCAGGAACTGCAGTCCTTTTTCCAGTTGTCACGGGCTCATATTGCCAAAGGAATATTTACAATATTCCCTTACAACGCCACTCTTCTGTTGGTCTTAGCAAATGGTTAACACAGCACTTACTAATTTAAGTTTGAGTCTGAAAGTGAAAACAGTGGATTGTCAGTTATCTTTGCATCTTTAATTTGGTGCTAGTTCAGAGTTTGACCAAAACAGGGAGAACTTAGCAGTATTAGAGAAACGTGGTATAAGAATCAAATTATGTCTATTTCATAGAAATCTTATCTCTTTTAGGCTTGAGGAGTGCAGGATAATGTCATCTGCAAAAAGGCCGCTGTGGTTGAACTGGGAAAACCCAGATATTATGTCTGAATTGTTATTTCAGAACAATGAGATAATATTTAAAAATGGAGATGGTAAGAAAAGATTAATGTAATTCAAAAGCTACATACCTGTTTATTTTCCTAACCTTTTACTTAGTGTTTTTATAAGCTTATAAAGTACATATATTAAAAAAAAAAATCAGCTAAGCAAAGCTATTTTCTTTTCCAAAAAATTAAGCATAGACAAATAAGTATTTATCTCAGTCAAGTACAAATTTTATATGGTCTAAGATGCTCAGTCTGTCAAGATGGTACTATTTAATATTTGTTCTTTTTACTTGTAAATGTCTTCAAGATAGAACAGATGTATAAACTGTGATTCTGTTGTCCTGGTTTAATGTAAGTTTTTAAAATCATCACCACAAGTTTATATCCATTTTTTTGCTATTTAAAACCTGCTTTTCTCTACTGAGGGAAAAGAAACCTGCACTAAACTATGCAAGTCTCATTACCTTTAGACATATTTAGACATTTGGGGGAAAAGGAAAGTAAGAGCTAACCAAAGGTTCTGATGTTACAAAATTTGCAAATGTAATGTATTTGACTATTTCAGACTTGCGTCAGGACATGCTGACACTTCAGATAATTCGAATTATGGAAAACATCTGGCAAAATCAGGGTCTTGATCTTCGGTAAGCATTAGAGGGCATTCCCAAGTAATGCTGATCTTCATGGTTTAGGCATTGGTTTGTTCCCAGAGATTGCTTCTGTTTTCCCAAGGGTTATAAGTTAAATGCTATAAATAGACATTTTTGTGCATGTTAGAGCAATATTTTTTTTTCAGTTAACTAAACTGCTGGATTTTATAAACATAAGATCATATTTGAAAAATACATAATTCTCATTCAAGTGGGTCTGTGTGAGCTACATACAAGGAATGGATACAAGAGCTGAGGTGAAATAGCCACGCTGTGGCCAAGTGTGTCTGTAGGTTTGGCTTTGAACAAGGTGCCAGACCCTCAGCCCTGCTGAGCAGTGGCTCTGTAGTTGATGTCTTCACTTCAGTCCACACAGTAGATGTTGCCCAGTCTGTGTGAGCTTCTCCATCTCCAGAAAGTCTGTGGGTGCAGCAGCTTCTGCAGGGCATTCAGGATAAACTGTTCTGCTTCTGGAAAACTGATCCTAGACAGGTTACACCTTCAAATTTGTGTTTGCTGTGTGGTACTGTTTTTAGGGGGGAACAAAGGAGCTGCCTGTGCACTGTGTAGAAACCCACAGTTTTCATTTCCTTGTCTAGACAAAAAGACCTGTTGGTCTGTTATCTCTCACGGGTCACTGTAATGAGCGGCAGAATTAAGGCTTTGTCCAAGAATGGTTTGCAGAATGGTTACAATTCCCCATGTCTTAAAGAGCAGCCAGGAATCTGCAAAAATACATCCTCCTCTTGCCACCATTCTCTATAAAGGAAGAAAAAGAAAAACCACCATGAACCTTTGTCTTTCAGGATGTTGCCTTATGGTTGTTTGTCGATCGGTGACTGTGTGGGACTCATCGAGGTGGTGAGGAGCTCCCACACCATCATGCAGATTCAGTGTAAAGGAGGCTTAAAAGGAGCACTGCAGTTCAACAGCCATACATTGCACCAGTGGCTCAAGGACAAGAACAAAGGAGACATGTGAGATTCCCTGTCACCTGTTTTTCTTGGCCATATGCTTATTTTTGATGGAAACTTCGAGAGAACTAAAGTTCGTCAAGTGGGAGATTATGTTCATAATTATGTCCATCTGGTTTTGGTTTTGTTTTCTTTTTTACCTGTCCTTGTTTCCCTGGTAGCTGCTTTGCAAAACACGTGCACTTCTGTGTTATTAGAATATCTGAGGAAAGTGTCTCCTTTCTTGTTGGAATAGGTATGATGCAGCTATTGACCTGTTTACACGTTCTTGTGCTGGCTACTGTGTTGCCACCTTTATCCTGGGCATTGGTGATCGCCACAACAGCAACATCATGGTCAAAGATGATGGACAAGTAAGAGAAGTTTTTCTAAAATCATACCCTAAGGTCGTCCTCGCTTTGCTATGAGTTTGTTTTAGAAAAAAAAAAAATCTATCAGAACTGTAAGTAAACGATCAATTTTACTGTGACTTCATTTAAACAAGGAATTGTTAATCTTAAAATGCCTTTCTCTCTTTCCAAGCTGTTTCACATTGACTTTGGGCACTTCCTCGATCACAAGAAGAAGAAATTTGGTTACAAAAGAGAGCGTGTGCCATTTGTCTTAACACAAGACTTCTTAATAGTAATTAGTAAAGGAGCCCAAGAATGTACCAAAACGAGGGAGTTTGAAAGGTGAGCTTTCTTTTAAGCATTTAACCTCCAGTGTTTTGTACCTAAAATGCACTTTACTACTAGTGACTATTAATAATTAGACCTTTTAACTGAACAGCAGTATTCTAATTGAGTTGCAGTGGGTATGTTCTAGTTCTTCAGTTGTAGATCAGCCATCCACTTGTAAGTCAGTGGGTAATCTTAGCACTTACATCACCTTTAGTCCATGAAATCTCACTTGAGATTTGCAGGGTCAGCATACATGTGAATAAAGATGGTAATTTTTCAAACATCGGAAATTTCTTTGACTTTACACTTAAAATCCTCTTGAGATAGCAGAACTGCAGCTACTGAGAATTCTTAAATGTTGAGTGTTGCGTGCATCAGAGCCTTGCTGGTCATTCAGCCACACTTCTCTCTCCTATAGATATCAGCTCTGATATCAGCTCTTCAGCTGGCCTGTGTAGTTTGTGACAATGGCCAGAACCTGCAGAACGAGAACTTTAAAATAACAACAGTAAAGAAATAAATCTGTTGCTGTAGTCATTCTTAATATCTCTTTCCAGTAATCCAGTCTTTGAGGGGTTTCAATTTTAATCTTAATTTCATTATGTTGATGGCAACAGAAGACAGATTTTGAATTACAGTGTCAGTCTGAACACTGCAGTGAAGCTTTTTTGTATTTTTCCCTTAACCTGGGTATTTCTTATCCAGTGAGATACAACAAATGCCCCTGTTTTCAGTGCATTCTTCAGAGTACCTAAGGAGCAACAGCCACTGCCCTTGTGAAACTGCAGGAGAAATGCAACTCAGAAAATACCCAGGAAAGCACTGATTTTAGCAGTGCATCAGGAAATATCTTTTGAAATCTGAAATCTCAATAGCAGTGATAAAAATGAGCTCCTATGAGCTCACATAAATTCATGTTGAACAGTTGTATGAATTGCAGATGGGGTTTAAGACTAGAAAGCCTGTCTTTGGATGTTGTGTTGGTCTGACCACTATTAATCCTTACACAAATGAAGACACACAAATTTTCCTTCTTAGTTTATCTTCTCAGCTGCATTATGGTGTTCTTACTAGACCAAGACTGGCCACGTTTTTAGTGTCTGATTATCTGTAAAACTGTTCTGCAGCTGAAGCAGTAATATGCATCCAGCAGAGAAATGCACTGAGCTTTTTCCCCTGGTCTCTTCCAGGTTTCAGGAGATGTGTTATAAGGCTTACCTAGCAATTCGGCAGCATGCCAATCTCTTCATCAATCTTTTCTCCATGATGCTTGGCTCAGGAATGCCAGAACTGCAGTCCTTTGATGATATTGCATACATTCGAAAGACCCTTGCATTGGACAAAACTGAGCAGGAGGCTCTTGAGTACTTCATGAAGCAGATGAATGATGCTCACCATGGTGGCTGGACAACAAAAATGGACTGGATCTTCCACACAATAAAGCAACACGCTTTGAACTGAACTGACAGCAAAGAAAACAAGAACTGATACCCTGCTTTGTGGGTACTGCACTGTTAATACCCATTAGCAGCAAAGACTGGTTGCATAGGAATTGCACAAACCATGAACAACATTAGAATTTATGGCAAGAAAAGAAATTAATTGTCCGGACAACTGTTGGAAAATTATGTAAAACAGGGTTTCAGATAGCACTAAAATTATAAATTTCAAACCTTAAGCTTTAGTACGATGTGTGCAGGGACCTTGACAAATTAGAAAGATGGGCAATCACCAAGTGTCATGAAGTTTAACAAGGGCAAGTGCCACATTCTGCACCTGGAATGGGGCAATCCTGGTTGTGTGTATGGACTGGGGAATGAGAGGTGGTCAGTGGGTGCAGAAAGGGACCTGGGGGTCCTGATTGATGGCAGGTTGAACATGAGCCAGCAGTGCCCTGCAGCCAGGAGAGCCAACCCTTTCCTGAGGGCATCAGCAGCCAGCATCACCAGCTGGGCAGGAGAGAGGATTGGCTCGCTCTGCTTTGCACTGGGGCAGCCTCACCTTGAATATTGTGGGCAGTTTTGGGTGCCACAGTCTAAAAAAAATTAAGCTATTAGAGAGTGTCCAAAGGAGGGCCACGAGGATGGTGAAGGGTCTGAAGGGGAAGGGTCTATGTGAGGAGCAGCTGAGGTTACTTGGTCTGTTCAGCTGGAGGAGACTGAACTCAGACCTCATCAGGCTCTGCAGCTTCTTCACAAGGGGAAGTGGAGGGGCAGGTACCAATCTCTTCTCTCTGGTGGCCGGTAACAGGACTTGAGGAAATGGCATGGAGCTGAGCCAGGGAAGGTTTAGACTGGATACTAGGAAAAGGCTTTTAACCCAGAGGGTGGTTGGGTACTGAACAGGCTCCCAGGGAGGTAGTCACAGCCCCGAGCCTGACAGAGCTCAAGGAGTGTTTGGACAAGGCTCTCAGGCACAGGCTGTGACTCCTGGGGTGTCTGTGCAGGGCCAGGAGTTGGACTCAGTGATCCTTGTGGGTCCCTTCCCACTCAGCATATTCTGTGATTCACTGATTCATGTTATGCTGTAAGCTCAAAAAGGTGAACTTGGAAGAATGTTTCCTTTTCTCATTTCATAGAATGAATTAGAAGGAGAAAGAAAATAGTGCTACAAATGTAAGAGTCCATCACGTCTTACCTTAGATCTGGTACAGCAGGTAGAGACTATGCTGGATTGTGAAGAATGGAAAGAGAGCTCAAGTGATAACAAATACTTAAATGCAGCATAGTTTAAAGGGAAGGAGTTTGAAGCTCAAAGATCTGTAAACAATAGTGAGAGGACAGTGCCTTTTAAATGTGCTCAGAGGCATGAACGTTTTTGGGGTTTGGGTGGCCCTTCGATTTCTGGGTCCATCATCTGCACAGTTTCTGAAAGCAGTAGGAAATAGGCCCACTCACTATGGTGTTTCTTCTGCTCAGTATTTCTAGGGGTGCAATTCATTCTTTCACAAAGAAACTCCTTGTCATCCCCAAAAACTGACTAACCTGGAAATTGAATGGTCAGAATTGGGTTTAGTGCAACAGAGAGCTGTAGTGTTCATCTTAGGTTTGCTTTAATCTAACTTGAACTGAATAGATTTTTTTCATACATGTTTTCCAGAACCTAAAGAAAGGTGAGTTATTAAAATTATTGAAAGATTATTTTTTTATAAAGGCTATTTATATAATAGGAACTATTATTAATATATATTCTTTATTTACATGATTTGTCCAATATTAACTCTCTTAATTTTGCAACCCAGTTCTATCTGTCCAAGGCTCCCGTTTTCATTAATGTCACTGAAGGTGACCAGACATACTCCTAGGACCAAATTCAGCCCTAGTGAAAGAGGACACAAGTACCAGTGAAGTAGTGGGAATATACCCACTAAAGCCAGAGGTGAACTTGGCCTAAGTCTCTAAAAAATTTTTGGGAATCACTCTTCACATTACTGAAGTGATATGTTGGCTATTCCAAGAATGCTCATTTAAACCCTCTAAATTTGGGTCTACCATTTCTCCTCTTTCTTCCTCCCTTGGAAGTGGTTGTTGAATCCAGTAAGATACATCAGAAATAGCAATTTAGATTTTCAATATGATCAATAATTAGCAGTTCAGCAGACAGATATGTTGGCTAGCTCAAAGCATGTGGAGTTACCAAGCATTTTATAGCTTTGTCTGTTTTGTGCGTGTGTGTAATATATATTTGTAAATCTAGTTCTTGTCCTTTATCACAGTTGCAATGTGTGCAATCAGTGAAATCGGCACCATGTTTTGAAGCTGTTCAGAGTACCAAGGATTTCAGATTGCCCTTATGCACAACTTCAGATAGGACTGTTTCTCTAATTCCTAACCAGGTTTTTTTTTAAAGTTAGTGAAGCCCATAATAGTTCAGCAGGTGATGTTCACCCTAACATTTTAAACTTGCTAGATTGGCAGCACTTGAATTCCAGAGGTTTGGGGCTTTTGGGGGTTCAGCTTTTTCACTTGCAAACACGCACCGAGGTGCCACTCAGAAAGTGCAATACCACGTGTAATATAAAATATGCTGACAGTTGGTGTTAGATTAGAATATAAGCATATAAATAAACTGTACTTCATGCAGGCTGTACTGATGAGGTAATGAGTGGTTGGCTTCATTTAGCAAATTGTAATATATTAAAAATGTGCAATCAATTACGTTATGAAAGACTTTGGGGATTGTAAAGCCAAGGCTTTGGTGTTTCAAGACACTTTCAAAGTCAGGATCCTGCAGCTGATTACTGCACTCATGGATACTTGATGTTGTGGGGGGAAACCTGGTTTTGTGAAAACTACAGAAGCTCCAAGAATAGTATGGGAAATGTGAAGTTTTATTTCCTTAGTTCTACAAAATATTTTTGAGTAGTCCAATAGACTTCCCATTGCTCTTTTTATTGACTGTTACATACTCCTTTTTGTTCATATGAATATTTTAACTCCTGCTAAGTTTGGTTATCTTTCTAGAGCAAAGTCACCCTTGTATCTATTACTTTGCAGTCAACACATAATAATGGTCTAGCTCTTAAAATGGGTTAGTTTCAGTTTAAGTTTAGCTCACAAAATCTGAAACCCTGTTGGCTATAATTCTTAATTTAACTGAGTAAAACTCAGACATCACATTAGGTGCTATATTATCCATATTTATCTGGTGTTGAAACAATGCTTTACCTCATTTATGCAAGAAACGGTCAGCCTTTTCCAGCCTGGATGAAAAGATTAACTCAAATTTATTAGATGTTATGAGGCCAAATTTCTTTGTACTTTGCCCCTTCTTAGCCCTTCTGTAAATATAAATATAAATGTCTTTCAGTTCAAGCACAGTATTCTGCTCCCTTTTTGCCCAAAGGTATGAGGAGTCAGGCTCTGTTTCCAGAAGCTGCTTCAATTAAACGTTGTGCATAAGCTGTACAAGTTATTATGAGAATCAAATAGTAAAAGAAAAGAAACTTCGGAGTGGTACAGACGTAATACAGTTTGGGGCAATTGTAGCCTTTCAACAGATTTTTTTAAAAAGTAGGAGAAGCTCCTGGGCTTTCACCAGTTCTTTGCATAAAGATGGGCATTTGAAAGACATTCTGCCAGTGTTTCACAGAAAACAACAATCCTTTTCTCAGCTTCAAAGTGTTGAGCCCTAATTATTGTATCCTGTCACGGCAGTTCCGTGCTGATGTAACTTCACTGAGGATAGTGGAGGCACTGTTTGCTTACCCTGGTGGAAATGAGAGGATGTCATCTGCTCTCAGTATCAGAAAGAAGATCTGCTTACACACCACGAAAGCACTTGTAACTGAGTCCTAGATTTTTACAGAAATAACTTGGAATTTGGCTTATTTTTAACTATTCCCACTTCATGGAGATTTGAAAATGCTTCCTTTGTTCTGGGAATCAGCTGCACAAAATACTAAAGTAGTTTATTCTGGGCTTGAATTGAACCTGGGCACCTTGCTCCTGCAAAACTGCCTTGTAAGACTGCCAGAGCAAGGAGCCCAGGACTGGGCTATGTGTTTTATCACAAAGCATCAGGAAATGGTGCTTTAGTGAAATAAAAATTAAAACCAGTAATTTTTTTAGCTGTGAAACTGTGTTTGATATAATGACAGAACAGGCTGCTGCTTATTAATTTTACTTAGAATTACATTCATTGCTTTCTTAAGAGTAGCAGAAAAAGTACCTGTACTGATTTTATGTACACATACTTCTTTATCTGAAAGGGTGCATTAGCAGTTTTTTCACAGGTGAAACAAACTTGCAGTATAATTTTTAATTTTTTTAAAAAAAAGCTTTTAAATAAAACCAAAATTGGAAGTGGTTTGGTATCTTGTGGAAAAGATGTGAGCCTGCATACTGAGGACAATATAGAAATTACCAGGTTTGTAAGAATTTTGTATATGATGACCCTGCTGTTGGTGGTTTGGCAAGTTGTTTGTGGGGTTTTATGCCGAGTTTCCTTTTTCTGTAAAGTATTAAATGCCCTTCAGTGGTCAGTAGCCCATTTTTATTGACAATTTGAAGGTATTGTCTTTGCTTTGTCATTATATAGCTGGCATGTTCAAATGTCTGTTCTTAATAGTAATTTTGAATTCCTCCTGTTTCACATGTCTGTACAGGTTGCAGACCTGGGCTGGACCCATTCAAAAAACAAATATCAGAAAAGCGACTTGAAATTACTATTTTTGTTGATGTCTTTGACATCTTGAAAATACTTCAAGTTAATGAAAATGGTGTGGTATTAGAGAAAGAATTGTAACTTGCTGCTTCTAGGATTTTTTTTTTTAACTTCTTTCACTTGTTTTAGTTTTACTTGAATGGAAGAACCACACTTGTTTTTTAAAAACACTATATAGCTGTGGATGTTGTTGCAGATTGTTGAATCCCAATTTAATTTTGCAATACATGTTTCATACAAATAATGCATTTGCATCTTTTTATTTTGTGCTGGAAGTTGTCTCAGTTTAGGTAAGGCTCTATCTGTCCAAAGTGATGTGTAGCTCACCACCCCTGCAGCTAGTGTTGGTCTGGGGTTTTTCTTTGTTTAGTTTTACTTTTTTTTACATCTGTGTTAATGAAGGGAAGCCAACTGGAAACTGGCTATAGAAGTTCTCTGTTTGCATACACTAACCAAACCTATAAGTGCTCTGCTCTTGGAGAAATTCTGATTTCACTTTATGCTGATACAACACTCACTTCATCAGAATCGCTCTGGATTCACAACAGCATATGAAATCAGAATTAGGCTATGTGTATATCAGAGCTCCAGATTATTTATTCCTGTGAATCAGTATGAAAGGTTCTCATAAGGAGAGGAATGTTTAGTAGCAGCCCAGTTAAACACTTAATAATTTTACTTTGAAATAGTCTTTATTAACAAAATAGCCTCTTCAGCTCTCCAAAAGTACAGTAATCTTGTCTACAGTTTGTTTCATACTTGACACTTCAGTATTTTTGTTCCTTGCTAGCTTAAATGTTTTCTCTTCGTACTCTTTTGTAGAATGCAGACTTGTTGAAATCACACTCAGGAAAAATCATTATTCTTCATTTGCCATACAGTGTTCTGGACTTCTGAGCTTTATGGGATAGACTCTGAAAAGTCTGAGGTCTTGCTGTGTCAGTGCTCCTGACTCTTAAGCCGGAGGCAAATCCCTCTGTCCCTTCTCTCTCCAACACCCCTCTGGGACATGCCCAGAGCATAAAAACATCATAAAATATTTGTAAGAGAAGATCAATTCAAGCAATGTTCTCCCTGTACTTTGAAGTTAGTGTCCCCACTGATTTGTGTGTGTAGTAAGTGTCCTTACTGTCACTTCTGTATGTGATGCAATATTCCTGCAGCAGAAGGAAGGCAAAAAATACACTATTCTGTCTTGATTCTTTTTGAAATTCTGGTGCCTGATTCCCAGAAGTTATTAAACTGCTTCAGGAGCCATTCAGTTCAGTGTAACTGCATCCATTTTGTTAGGCTCCTATTCCAGAGATAAAAGTAATCACAGCTAAACCTGACTTAATTGTATTGCTGATGTTACTGAAAGCCTAATTCAGGCAGAAGCTGGTTTTTTTCAAGAATCTTTATGTCTGTTGTAGTTTAGTTAATTCTTGTGAGCCAAAATATGGATATTCATAGTTGGAATCTCATTCTGCCTTGTTTCTTTAACTATTTTTAATCTATTTTCAGGCTTTATAATACTGTTCTATATCCTGAATTATCAGCTGCCCCAGGCTGTCCAAAATTATCTTACTGTTTCATTTGGGGGTGGGAAAAGAAAAGGAAGAGATAATTCTTCTTGCCTTATAGGAGCTGTGGTCCAAATTCTTTATTCCTCAAGTGAAGATAAATGTGTAATTCATTATCTGGGAGTATCATCCTTTCTCTTTGCCCCTTGCACCTCTTCAAGTATTAACTGTGAATATCCACTACACTATCAAAATCTACTTCCCTGATGGAGAAAGGGCTTTAAATATATATGGCTGCAGTCTGAAGTCCTGGACTCTCGCGTTTGAAATATTGTAAGTATTGTTGTCATTGTAAATGGCAACACAACTGCAGAATTCTCACAGAACCACTGAGGCTGGCAAAGACCTTTGGAGTTCATTTAGCCCAGACACCCTGTTCAAAGCAGGGTCAGAGCAGAACAGGATGCCCAGGACAGTGTCTAGCTGGGTTTAGAGTCTGTCTGAGAAAGAGGAATCCGCAGTCAATTTTTTTTCATAATGTTTATATGAAATATCTTCTATTTCATTGCCTGATGTCCTTTCAGTGGACACTGAGAAAAGCCTTGTCTGTCTTTATTCCTCCCTATCAATTTTTTATGTACACTGACCAGAAGGCTCCTGGGCTTTCTCTTTGACCAGGATACCAATCCCAGCTCTCTCAGCCTCCTCTCCTATCCTTTGTAGCCCTTCATGGACCCATCCCAGCATAGCCATTGTCAGGTTTGTGCTGGGAACCCCAGTGCTCCAGGTGTGGCCTCACCAGTGCTGAGCAGAGGGACAGGGGGAGGGCTCACCTCCCTTGTCCTGCTCTTCCTAAGGCACTCCAGGTCCTGTTGGCATTTTGGGTAAACAGAGCCCAGGAGGGTGTCAGCTCTCAATGCTTCTGTGTAACTTCATTGAAGCTGGGAGCAGTTACCTGTCTGCATCAAAGGGAAAGGAAAAAAAACCCACCAGTGCTTCAATTATCTTTAAAAAATGAGACAATTACCTTTGAAATAACCACTACTGGGGGAGGGGGGGGATGTTGCTCTGTGTGTCATTCTGTGATAAAGGTCTGTGGTAAAGTAGGTAGAAAGCAAGACATTTTTAGTAATAATGGGCCAAAAAGTATTTAAGATGCAGCAAGATGCATGTGTTGTCATACTGAGAATAGTCTTGCAGTACTTTAAATAAAAAATACCACAACCTCTTTTTTAACCCTTCTGCTGTGCTACTCAAGTAACAAAAGTTTGGCCTATGATACTTATTGTAGTTCATGTTCATGGGAAACTGTAAAAAGTCTGCTTTTTATTTATCTTTGCGGTCTGTATCATGATGTTTATTAAAAAAAACTACTTTTGTTTGGTTTTTATCACACTTTTGAGTGTTAATGTATATACTAACAACTAAATTAAAATGATATGGTTGGTACAATTGTGAATTCTGAAGCGAGAATTTAAGAAATATTCAGTCTTGGTGTGTGAATTGGTGTTTCAGCTCTGCCTTTGAAAAAGGCTAGAAGAAAGGAAATGGAAATTGCATACCTCAGTTAATTTTGGGGGAGCAGAAATAGAATTTTCATTATTTAGGGATGAAAAGTCCAATATGCATGTGGCATTTGTTCCTGTAAATGCTGATCCTCAAAATAAGTAATTTTATTTTAGTTTTAAACGTGGGCTGTAAAGAGCTGTGACAAGAGAGATGATGTTATTGAAGTGTTTCAGCTGGATGGTTTGCAGTCCCTGCTAAATCAATCTGGTTTTGAAAAATATGCTTCATGCTTTCATTACCAAAATTACAATTTAAAAAAACAAACAAACAAGGTTATGTATCCAGTACTAATTTTGAAGGAGTGACAAATATATTTGGGGAAATTACTCACTGGCAGTATAAGAACATGAGGCTGCAAAAGAACTCCTGTGGAGATGTTGGCCTATTTTGGACTCCAGTTGCTAACAAACTGGGAAGGATTTGAGTTCTCTTGTGAGGATTTCACCCTTTTTTGGAGGGATGAGACAAGTGTCAGGGTTTTTAATCAGGCCCCTTCAAAACATTTTTGTCCCCAGTCAGCTCTAAACTTTGTACAGTGGTCAGTTCAGTTTCAGGTCACACTGCCCAGCTTTGAGAAGGGCTGTGTTCCAGCAGGTGCTCAGTTTGTGCTGGATCAACTCTATACTAAAAGATGGACATCATGATCCTTAAATTTATTTTGGAGCTTCAGCAGAGCTCTGGTCTGAAAAGTATGGCTGGGGGTTTGGAACTAGCTACTTCAGCAACCTGAACTAACAGGTTAAACTTGTGTTTATTACACATAAGGTGAGTTTTACCTTTCCTAATAACAGTGAAATGGTTGTGAGTGGCTACAACTGTGTGTTAGTTGCACAGGGTGGTTCAGGATAAGAGGATCATCAGCTCTTGTTCAAATACAAATTTTAGACTTTATAGCCATTTAGTGCCAGAGTGTGATTTTTGTGGTAGTTGTAAGTCTAAACATGAAAAAAATCACAGAAAATTTGCAAAATAACGCTGGTGAAACAAGATTTGCAGTGTGGGCAGTTTGCTTCAGTGTGGGAATCTCAGTACGCCCTCCTGATTTTATGCTTAGAAATCAGTCTGTTTTCCAACCTGCTTTGGAAAGACTCCGTCTAAAGTCTGAACCCATGTAAGAAAAGAGCTAAGAACCTGATGCTAGACAAGATATGTCAAGTAACCTCCTACATGTCCTTTTAAACACTAACAAATCTACCTCCAGTGAACGTTCTCCTCATGAGCTATGCTAACTGCTTTCACTGAAGAAAGGGTTTACCCCATGCTTATTTTGGTCAGGATACATCCCACTAATTGAAATGAGCATCACCTATGTTGCCCATTTAAACAAAAATGTAAATGTCACATAGGTTTTTCTATGTGGTATTTTCACTTGGAATCTGTTCTGACTGATTAAAACCTCACCCAGAGCTCTCTCAACATCCCAAGCACGTGGTGGTTCAGAAAAAAAACTCATTTAGGCTTTTCTGTCTAAAGCATTGATAGCTCTGTTTGATGCGTGTGACTTTGAACTGGATCTGCAGCTTCAAAGGGGATCCTCCTCAGATGTTTTCCTTTCACTTAAAGCCTTGTCTTTTTATCTGACATAAGTGGTGTTGCACTGTGCTGCTTTGGGTGGAGAATAAATCAGTCAAAAGGCACAGAAGATTCTTTGGTCCGCCTGAGTTTGCCTCACAAGCAGGACTGAATTCAAAGCAAAGGCTTGCGCTTGTGTTTGGTTGGTTTTTTTTTTCCCTCTCCCTTTGCTATGTAGGGATTTTAGGTTCTCATCACTGCCCTCCGCTGGGAACTGGGGAAAGTGCTTTCCTGGGACATTTTGGAAAACATTTTGGCGAATAGAGGGAGAAGTATGTGGGCATCTGCCCGTTTGGGTGGCTATGGCCAATTTATGAGACCTTTAACACAAGTTGTCCTGGCCAGACTTCAGCAACCATGGCTGGAATAAAAAGCAGAGAACAAACTGAACTGGGAGACCAGGAACTTGTTTGATTGGTAACTCAGTGCAGGAGATCACAGACATACAACATTTATTTAATGTCTGAAGGCTCATCAGTGTGCCATCAAAAGGATACCTTTAGTTCTGTTTTTCTGCTTACCATCAAAACTCCTGTGTGATCATGGGATGAAGTTCTTTCCATCTGGCTCTAAGCAAATCACATTACCCTGAAGGCGTGTTTCCAGCCTCAGGACAAAGGCTAAATGTAGGATTTTATAGACAGAGTAAGTGCAGTTTCATCTGCCAGATAATGAAGGCCAGAAGCAGGATATAGTTGCTTTTTTTACTAATCAGTGGAGCAACACCATTAGGGGTATTGTGGATTCTCTGCTAATTCAAAACTTTTTCTTAGAACTAGGTAAATTCAGGCTAAGCCAGAGCAAAATAATTCAATGAATGAAATGCTTAGCAGAATCCTGTAAGTTATCTTAAGTCATGGAAATAAGGGACTGTAGTGGCCTCCCTCGTGTCTTCAAAATTAATGAGGTATTTTTTAAAATAGTAAAATGCTGACAAAGTGTTCTGCTTTGTGAACCAGTACAATTTGGTGCTTTTTCCTGTGGCATGATAAAAAGTGAAGATGAAATCAGCAAAAAGGGATGTGATTATAAATTTTGAAAAGGGAGAGTTGCTTATTTTAATTTTTCAAACCCTTATTTACACATATTTCACAGAATCATTTGGAATTGTTAGTTTTTGAAGGGACGTCGGGAGATCATCCACTCCAAGGCGTGGTCACCTGGAGCAGGTAACACAGGAACATGTCCAGGTGGGTTTGGAATGTCTCTAGAGAGAGAATCCACGATCTTCCTGGTCTCTGTTCCAGTGCTCTGCCACCCTCAGCATGAAGTTTTTCCTCATGTTTTAGTTTATGGCCATTGCTCCTTGTCCTGTTGCTTGGAACCACCAAAAAGGGTCTGGCACCATCTTGTGGCCCCTGCCTTTGAAATATGTATGTGCTTTGATGAGATCCCCTCTGAGCTGTCTCTTCTCCAGACTGAGCAGTCCCAGTCCTGCCATCCCCTCACAAGAGACCCCTCCTCACTTTGTGCCTCCTCTGGATCCTCTCCAATAACTCCTTGTCTCTCTTGTATGTGTACATTCCTTTCTTGCACTGTATTTATTTATGATACACTTTATATTGGTTATCCTATACAGTAGCTCTAAGGGACAGCTTCTACATTGACAGAAGAAGTAAAGCTGAGTTTTATGAGGTTCTGGCTTTGACAACACCCTCTCACTTGTGTAAAATCTGAGCGCTGACACTGTTCTGAGGCAGGCTGACATGCTGCCAGCTGCCTTACAGCCCTGGACGAGGCCTGTAGATGAAAACGTGGCTGTGCTGACGGCATCGGGTACAGATGAAATCTAAACGAAAGGTTTATTTAGGCCCCTCGACGTCGCTATGGCGACGGGCGGGTGCGGAGGCGCCGGTGGCCGGCAGGGGGCGCTGCGGGCGGCGGCCGCTCGCCCTTTCCCGCCCCTTGCCCGCGGAGCGGCCG
>VYXD01003410.1:1657954-1717215 GCA_013397195.1 Hylia prasina
TCGGGCCCAAGGAAAGCCGCTGCAATAGAACAACCCGCTTTGCTGCCCCGCGGTCCGATCCCTGGAGAAAAGGTTGAGCTTTTTAAGCGCGTACCTGGGGTGAGACTTGCGGTGTCAGTGCGCTGTCGGTCCTTCCTTGCAATCACAGAAAACGGTGAGAGTACTGATACTTCTAGATCATGATTTAACGTTAGAATCTATGATTTTTCCATCCCTTTAAATAAAACCTCAGTTCAGATAATATGTAATCTCGGGGAACATAGTTGACTTGATCGGTGCCCTTTTTTCCCTCCTTTCATCTCTGGTGCATGGCACTGACTACGGAAGATCCTGGGCCCACAAGTGCTCTTCAATTATGGCAACCCACATCACATTCCTTTTGTGCAGCCCTTTCTTCTTCAAGACTGTTTGTCCCATATATAGCTCCAGTATTTGTGTTTTGTTTCCAAATGTTTTTTCTGCTCTCAGGAGCTGCCAAGTGCAGCAAAAGCCAACTAACCTGAGACAAAAGACAAAAAAAAATACACCAGTGCATCCACGTTACTAATTTTGATGCTCTAAACCAAAATCGGTATCAACTTTCTACATTGCTTTCTAGCTTCAATTTCCTTAGATTCATTCTTTGTAGTATTTATATCACTTGTCTCTGATTCGGTGTTTTTTCTATTTTGTGCTAAAGTTTTAAGTGGTTTAAAATGCTGTCACTCCATAGGTGAAATCTGCTTGAGCTGATGCATTCACTACATTTGGAAGCTGTACAGCTATCAGCTTAGCTGCTCTGCTTCCTGCTCAGATACTGAAGAGTCTAGGATTTTTGGTAAGAGAGCATGACTGTGTTAGTATTTTAAACATTAAAGCTTGTTTCTTAAGGGCTCTGCCTCAGTATGTCCTGTCTCTGACAAAAAGAGTGCTGGAGAGAAGGCTTGTAGATGACCCTGAGTGCTGGAGTACTTGGAGTTCTGACTTGTCTGTCTTTAAAGTGAACCTGTTTCTGCTTCAGGAACATAAAACTGGATTTCAGCAGTCGTGTGCATTTAGTGGGTTCTTAACTGTATCAAAATGGACTGAGGAGCAAGAAGGGGGAGTAGGAAAGAACTCTGGTATTTGATGTGCAGATTTTCAAAATGCTTGTATTGTTCCATACGGTTCTGAATAACCTAGATACAAACAAGTCTAGTTCTTTAATGTTTTTACTCTACAGTTCATGTAGACTGTTCAAAATGAATGAACATCCTAAAAAGAGGAAAAGGAAGACTCTGCATCCTTCTCGTTACTCAGGTCAGTCTAGAACTTGAGTTATGTACACTTTAGTAAGTTAATCTTTTTTCTCAGAATAATAACTTTACAAGAATGGACCACCTGTGCCAACACGTGGAAGAGCAGTGACCTGAAGGGTGGGATAAGAAATCTTGAATGGGCAGCACCCACTCTGCAGGCTCCTTTGTGGGGCCACTTTGAGCCAGTGCACCTGAAGGGTTTGTTCTGTACTCCCTGCACATGGGGGGACCAGCTTTAGCTGCAAATGAAGGTGATTCTGCTTCCACAGAGGGGAGAAATTCTTTAAAAGTTGGGGTGGGGGTAGAGAGGAGTGTTCAGCACTGAATGGACAACACACTTGTCAATGTCCTCAGTGGGATACTCCAAACATCAGGGCAGCAGCTGGAAGGTCAATCACAACAGGAATTCTTCCAAAACAACGAGTAAAAAATGTGAAAAGGATTTTGATTAATACGAAATACATCTGTAGCTACAACAAGACTTGAGTACTTAAACGTTTTTTGTTGACGTTTTTGTTTAGATTCTTCAGGTGCAAGCAGATACATAGACAACAGTGGCATTTTTTCTGACCACTGCTATAGCGTCTGTTCCATGAGACAGCCAGATGTAAACAGAGGTAAGACTATGTTCTGTATTCTTGTTCTGCAGTTCTTTAATGTGTCATGTTCCTGTTCATAGAAGAAATAGAAGACCCAATATATCGGAGGTGATTTCTGAGTGTCCTTGTCATCTGATGGGCCTTAGACTGGTGGGAGGTTGTTCAGTTGTTACAACTGAAATACAGGTTTGAAAGCAGAAACAATGACAACAAAAAGACCCTTCAATTTGACATTTATGAGGGTGATTAAATGACCTCAGATAGTTACTGTCTAGGTAACAAAGTTAAATCTAGTTACATCTGATGAGTTCAGATGGAAACAGTTGCATTCAATTGTACTTGTACCTGGCAAAACAAAATGCTTTTTTATAAAGCATCCAATCGTGGTGGAAAGTTAGCAGAATAAATGAGATGGTGGATTTTTAGTCTATTTATTTTTCTTTTCACTTTAATAATTAACCATAAAGTATGCAGAAGTTTTAGAAAGTATCATATTTTAAAATGTAATATCCAGAAATATCGGAGAATATTTTTTAAGTTGTGTCTTTTAAATGTAACATTTCCTTTAAGGATTTTAAGGCTTTTTCTGTATAATCAGCTATTTTCTGCTGAAATCTTCTAGACAGTTGCTACTTTTTGAATTCCTTTGTTTTTCTCTGCATGTCTGGAAATAATTTCCAAGGTATTTATTGTTACTTTTTAAAATGTAGGTTATGATGTGCTTAGTAGATAAAGATAAATTGATGCAAGTAGAATAAATAAATAGTAAACAAGATCTATGACTAAATCAAGGAATCAGGATAAATGATGACAAGGAAATGCTTCCCTTCCCTTTGCAGGTAGATTCCACAGTCCTGTGCAGAGCCTGGACACGGATGATGACGGGAGTCCGGTGCACGCCGGGAGCTCTCACTGGGGCGGGGCACACCCAAACCTTGGGATGCACTGTACAGACCCTAAAAAGAGGGATAAAGGTAAAGGTCAGTGTGTTTGCAGATGAGGTGCTGGGAGGTTGGAGAGCACAGCTGCTGCTGGCTTTTCATGTAGCTTCCTTGCTTTGACAGAAATGGTGAAGGATTTATAGTTTCTGGTATTGCTTTGTTAGCTGAATATACAGCATAGTCTGGCAGGGGAAAAATAACTGGTCTTTGCATTTGAAAGCTGCTGCAGATGGCTGAAAAGTTAAGAATTGGCCCAGGTGTTTTGTAGTGGGTTTTTTCCAACCTTCTATTATGTATTTCCTCTTGCAGATAAAGGTACTAACAATGGAATGTGCAGAGACTTATGTGACTCACCTATATTCAGTGACAGCCCCACAGAAGAAGAGAAACCTCTAGATATCCAAACTGTAGAAATTTCTACAACAGAAGTTAATGCTGTAGAAGTTCATGATATAGAAACACAGACTGTATCACCTGAGAAGCTGGAAGCTGAGGACCTTGAGGAAATCCCTCTGGAGACCTGTAAAATCTTTGAGAAGAACCAGGCTTTGAATATCACAGCTCAACAGAAATGGCCCTTGCTGAGAGCCAACAGCAGCGGCTTGTACAAGTGTGAGCTCTGTGAATTCAACAGCAAGTACTTCTCTGATCTAAAGCAGCACATGATCCTGAAGCATAAGACATGTACAGAAACTCATGTCTGTAAAGTTTGTAAAGAAAGTTTCTCCAGCAAAGTGCAGCTCATTGAACACGTAAAACTACACGAGGAGGATCCATACATCTGTAAATACTGCGATTACAAAACGGTGATTTTTGAGAATCTGAGTCAGCACATAGCAGACACTCACTTCAACGACCACCTTTACTGGTGTGAGCAGTGTGATGTGCAGTTCTCCTCCAGCAGCGAGCTGTACCTGCACTTCCAGGAGCACAGCTGTGACGAGCAGTACCTGTGCCAGTTCTGTGAGCACGAGACAAACGACCCCGAGGATCTGCACAGCCACGTGGTGAACGAGCACGCGTGCCGGCTCATCGAGCTCAGCGACAGCTACAACAGCAAGGAGCGTGGCCAGTACAGCCTCATCAACAAAATCAGCTTTGACAAATGCAAAAACTTCTTTGTGTGCCAGGTGTGCGGCTTTAGGAGCAGGCTGCATACTAATGTCAACAGGCACGTAGCTATTGAGCACACCAAAATATTCCCTCATGTTTGCGATGACTGTGGGAAGGGATTTTCAGGTATGTTGGAATATTGCAAGCACCTAAGCTCTCATTTATCTGAAGGGATTTATTTGTGTCAATACTGTGAATATTCAACAGGACAGATTGAAGACCTTAAAACTCATTTGGATTTCAGGCATTCAGCAGATTTGCCGCATAAATGTACTGATTGTTTAATGAGGTTTGGGAATGAAAAAGATCTTTTAAGTCATCTTCAGATACATGAGACGGTGTGATTGCATTCTTTCCCTGTAATCAATTTGTTAGAATTGGAATTAATTTCCAGTCACTGGAATGCGATATTAAATACAATTTTAAAACCAATTGTACATTTCTAATGTTTTCATCCTTATATCAGTAAAGCATGTATAGCACTTGGTGTTGTGAATTTCCTTGTGTAGGCATTTCAGTAGGAATAATCACATTTACAGTGTGGTGGATCAGATTTTGGGGCGTAATTGCATGTTGAGATACCAGTTCTGATGGTGATCCTGATCTTTCATGTCTGGTGTACAAGACCAGCTCTCTTGAGTTTAAAAAGGCACAAAAACAAAGCAAATACTTAATTCTGTGCTTAAATAACCCAATACTGGTCTCAGTTCCACCTCTAGATCATGATTCTCTGTGTGGCAGCAGGTCATTGTGCTGGTGTTTAGCAATAGCACTGGCCTGCCAAAGATAAGGGTGTTCCAAAAGCTCCCAGGCACATCTCCAGATTCACATACCAGCCTTCATTTCCCACCTCATGCTCCTGATAAGCTTTTTCAGTTGTCCTATTTTTCTCTTGGGATACCTTTCTGACCCCACTGTTCACTTTGTTCAATGTTTAAGTCCCATCCGTGGGACTGTCCAACACATGTACAACACACTCTTCCACACATAATACATGACTCCCACATGATATTCCCCTTATTTACCTTCAGTTCTTGTCTTTTAATGCACTGAGGAGACACACATTGCTTGGGTTTGGATTGGATCGTGTTCTAATTGCAAAAGGAATTGCAATGATCCTGCTGAAAATGTACAAAATTAATTTCTTATATAAAATCCTAATTTAGCTCACTGAAATTATGTGTATCACCAATCTCTGACTAGAGCAAACTTCTAGTAGTCTATATTATTGTAATAATTCTGTATATTTATAATTATCTTTCCACCACTAGTAACTTGAGGAATGTTATTTTAACTCTAAATTTTAAACTTTTATATACGGGCTTAAAACACCAGTACATTACAAAATGTTTACTAATCACTCTCAAATTATTTCACACATTTGTTTATATTATATATAGCACTATCCTGCCATCTTAATCATTGCAAGTGAGTTTTTACAGTTCATTCTGTAGCTCTGTTTCTGAGTGGATACTTGGCCTGATAAAAAAATGAGGGTGGGGTCAGATTATGCTAGATACCACAGTGAAAATACCCATAAATTACTGGTGGAATTTACATCTTTTCTTCACTGACTGTAAATTTGTAATGTAAGATTGTCTAATGCAAGCTTTGTATAGAGATAATTAATGTATCAAACATTTCTTGATCAGTGAGATTTGGTGTTACCAGCTTCAAGGCATGCAAGGGTCTTTGGATTTGATTTTTAAAGTTAAGGATAACACTTTGCTGAATGTTATTAATTAATGGAAGTTATGATTTCCAGAGAAATATTTCTGGAAAGTCTATGAACCACTTAGTGTTTATTTTGTTGTGGGAGCCAAGACCATGTCTGTCACTTTGAAATGCTGATTTACTACTAGATCTTGTGTTCTGTCATTGAAAAGGGCAACCTGAGGGTGTCTTGCTGTATTTTATTATTTCCTTGTATAGAGAATGTCAGTATCTGTGGTAGAATTACTGATTTCCCATTTTGAGCACATTCTTCCTGGCTGGCTTAAAATAGTAGCAATAATACAGTTAACAAAACACTAAGATGAATTACCTTCTATATGGAAAATTAATTTTGCTCATATATCTGAAAGGAGGAATGCTGGTTCTCTGAAAACTGCTCCTGTTGATGGCACAGAGCTGAGCTCTGGAGAGAAAGCTGCTCTGGGAGACAGTGACAAGAAAGGGAAAAAAGGCATTTAAAAATGCCCCAAGGTAAATAAGGTGGCTTAAGAAGTGTCTATATTTGCATAGACCAGCATTCTGCCCCCAGCAGGAAAGGTGGTGTCCGGTGCCAGCACACAGCCCTGTGACACAGCAAACTTGCTTGTTGACATGAATAACTTCATGGCTGTCTTTGAGTTTGGTTATTTCTGATCTCTAAACTGGGAATCAAAACAATACCCCACAGGAATGTTGTGAACCCAAATCATTCCGAACTAAATGCAAACTGAAGCCAAATCATTCCAAACTAAATGTCAAACAGAAAATGTATCCTAGGTCATCTTAGGTTGGATTTTATAAATGAGGGACTAATGTTCGTATTTTCTTTTTAATATCTATCAGGGAGTAAATGGAAGTGTACAGGAGCAGCATGTCTCATTTTAGTAGGGAACACAAGTACACTGCTGGCTTCCACGTGATCTGCATGTTAAAGAAAGAAAGTTACTAAGTAGTAGGAAAAACAGGTAATGAGTCTGCCTAGCATCTGGGAGGCTGAAAGGCACGGCTGAGCCTGCCAAGGGCAGGGAAGACATTTGGGTTATTTGGGTGCAGCACAGAAGTGGAAGGTGAGTGCTCTGAGCTGAGTGCAGCTGCTGTGGCCCTGCCACAGACCTGTCACGCTGCAGCCTGAGCGGCTCGGTCTCATCTGCGACGGCAGAACACACTGAGGCACCAGCACTGTGCCGCTGTTTGTTCACAGCAGTGACTATCAAATTCTGGTTGCTCACTGGTACCTGCAAGGTTCAGCTGTTTCGGGAACGGCATTCCAAGCAGAAGCTATGCAAAATCATGAGATTGGTTTTGGTAGTGTTTTGTATTTGTGAGAAATCTGTATTTGATTTTCTTTGCTTTTCAGACTTTTGAACCCTTAGTTTCGATGTGTGAGTCGATTTTAGGAGTGTTTTCCAACCTTAGCAAATCTTTGTGTGTCAGATTCCTGGATCATGTGTCCTATTGAGCAAAAGACCTTTTTTACGTGAAAGATTGTTGACTTCAACCACAAATTATTGCAAGATTTTAAAATACAGCCGATTAGTAATCCTCAAATAACGTGTTCTCTGGATTGCTGTTGTCGCCGATTTTAATTTTGGTTCTCGTTTCCTACTGCTCCTGTATGAAATGCATGAGAAATCAGTGATTTTTAACTCCGGAGAGCCCCGAGCGTTGTCGCTTTGCCGACTTTGATTGAACCGCGGTGCTGCGGCCGAGCCCGCGGCTTCTGCCCGCCTCCATTTCGCGACCTGCCCGCGCTCAAGATGGCGGCGGCCGCCCTCAGCCCGCACTCAATATGGCGGTGCCCGGGCGGGCGTGGAGCGGGGTCATGGGAGGAGGAACGGGAAGTGACGCCCCCCGTCCCGTCCCGGCGGCGGCGGTGACGGGCACGGCCGGGGCCGGTGGGGCTCCGTGAGGGACAGGGGCCGGGACCGCGAACTCCGTGAGAGACTAGGGGGGAGCGGGGGCTCAGGGACTGGGGCTATGCCAGGGCTCCGTGAGAGACCGGGGCGCGCGGGGGTTTCGTGAGGGACCGAGGCTGAGCTGGGGCTCCATGCGGGACCGGGACCGAGCCAGAGCTCCATGAGGAACCGGGGCTGAGCCGGGATTCTGTGCGAGACCAGGGCCGAGTCAAAGCTCCGTGAGGGACCGGGGTCGAGGGACCCGGACTGAGCCGAGGCTGAGTGGGGCACCATGAAGGACTGGGGCCGCCGCGGCCCCTCGCCCTGACCCCGCCGAGCCGGGGCTCCGGGAGGGAGCGGGGCCCGTCCTTGCTGGCCGGCGGGACAGCGCTGACTCGAGGGCGGCGAGGAGGCGGGAGCCGTGTCTGGCAAGGGGAAAGCCTCGTGTTTCCGGGACAGATAGCAGCAGGTCGGTTCGAACCTATCCCCGAGTTTCGCCAGCTGTTCTTGGCGCTTGTGGTGAGGGGAGGAGATCAGAATAAACAGCGCAAACTGAGCTTACTGCCCTTCGGAGTTTAGAGCTTTGGTTTGGGACTTAGGGCGTTTTTGTTTTGTTTTGTTTCTTAATGTCTGTGTGAGCAGTGTTGAGTTTTAATTAGCTGGGTGTACCGAGTGTTTAGTCACTTTATGCCCCTTTCCTTGCAGCTGCAGCATGGCAGAAGCCTCTGTCTCTCCACTGAAGCACTTTGTGCTGGCCAAAAAGACCATCACTGCCATCTTCGACCAGCTGCTGGACTATGTCACTGAGGGAGCAGCCTTTGTGGAAGGTGAGGTTTCCTGTTACACATGAGCGTCTTGTCCTTTGTTTTGAGTATTTACAGCAGTATAATGTACCTTAATGTTATCTGTTACTGTGCTGTTTATTTAAACATGCACCTTCAGAAATAGTCACATTTTTCATTTGACATTAGGGTTTTTGTCAGCTCGTGCTGGAAGGAATGTCTGGCATGGGTACATACCTGAAAAGCTGATTAAGTCACTTGGACTGGCAGCCTGGTCTCCTTTCCATGACGGTGAAAGCTTAACCACCCTGGTGCTGTAGTTCTGTGGCAGTTTCTTTTGCATAGAAGGAAGGACAAACAGGTTGTCCCATTTTTCATCAGAAAGGTGCATCAGTGATGCAATGCAGGGAACCACACCCTCAGAGGTTTGAGCAGCGTGGAAGGTGTGTGGCCACACAGAGTTGGTTGCTCATCGTCCCAGTGAGCTCTGCAGGGGAAAGGCAGCCCAGCTTAGCTGGTGTATCCATGAGAGGTCCTGGCTTTCCTTTTTGAAGGTGTCCCAAGGAACTGTGCAAGTGAGCCCATCAGGCTGTGTTCACAGGGTTGGTGCCTCAGTGGTTGGATTGGTGATTGAGCTGAAGTGATTGATGTTGTGATTTCACCAGTGCTTGTGGCAGAGTTGTTAAATGATAAGGGCTGGTATCAGTGTCTGTAGTGGGGTTTTGCTTCTTTTGTTTAACCACAGTAATTAAAATTTGCACTTGGCATGTTAAGTACTGATTACTTACACCTTGTATCACAGAATGCATTATTTGTATGTGATTGCTTTTATGTTTCTCCTTTCTGTGTGTAGCCACGTACAAGAACCCAGAGCTTGATCAGATAGCAACAGAAGATGAACTAGCAAAAATACAAGCATATAAGAAAAAGCTGGCAGTCATTGGAGAGGTGCTCTCACGGAGACACATGAAAGTGGCGTTTTTTGGCAGGTAATGAACAAAATTACCAGTACTTAATTACTTCTTTTTTTTTTTTTTTGACTTGGGAAGGTCAGAGGTTGTCCTGTACTCTAGAATGGCTTTTGGGTTTTTTTTTAAGCTGGTGAGTTTGTTTGTTTAATATATTCTTTTTGTTCTGAACTGTTCCTGTTGAGGACTTTTCTTTGTGTTTGTTCAGAAGGCTGAAGAACTAAACTTGGATCTGTTCATGTTTCTGTCTATAAGCAGCTGAAGAGAAACAGATTGTTGCCTGGTTGGTTGTAACATCAGTCTGACAGATCTGTGTGATGATTTTAAGGACAGCAGTAGCTATGTGGTCTGCTAGTCCACTTTGCTTCAGGGAGATTGATTTTTCTGTGCTTACACTTAAACATGTGGTTATGTATTTTTGGAGTGTGAATCTTCATGGTTCTAAAAATTCTGTAATAGTATTGGAAAAAAATGTGTACAACTGGTCTTGCCTTCATTTTGTTAAAAGTAGTTTGGTAATTTAAAGAAAAACTATAAAAAAGTTTGGGAATAAAGAAATTAGTTATATCTCAGCCTTGGTATTTCAAAAAGTTAAAAGTTGAATACAAGCTGTGATGGGTGATAAAAGTTTCCCTTTTTCAATGGGAAGAAGTTCTGAGCAGGAAAAAGAGAACTCAACGCTCCCTCTGGCGTTTTGAATAAATCTGTGAACTGTCATACAGTGAGCACTGAACTTTCTCTGGAAGTGGCCCAAAAACGAGTTACAGTCTGTGTAACTTCACACTGTTGTGTAATAGTTAAATATTTATGGGTGAGGGGTGGAGGGTTAGTGCAAAGTAGGACACTGCTGAGGACTTCAGCTTGTTGCAGAAGGTGGAGTTGGTGACCAGTTCCTCTGAACGAGCACTCCCCGCTCTGTGCTGGCTGCAGCTCTGTACCCAGCTTGTGGGGCTGGTGCCCTCCAGTGGGGCTGCATTCAGTTCTGCACAAAGTGTGCTTGATGCTGCTGTGCTCTGCTCAAAGTGCTTTTGCTTTCTATCCCTCTAGAACAAGCAGTGGGAAAAGTTCAGTCATTAATGCGATGCTGTGGGATAAGGTACTTCCAAGTGGGATTGGCCATACAACAAACTGCTTCCTCAGTGTGGAAGGGACTGATGGAGATAAGGCTTATCTTATGACAGAAGGATCGGATGAAAAGAAGAGTGTCAAGGTACATTTCTTGGATGATTTCATGCTGATTTTCACAGGAACTGATTGTCAAAGGGTCTCTCTTTTAACAACAATTTCAAGTCCAACAAAAGTATAAGGCTCACTCATTCTGCATTTTTAAGTTTTTATTTAGGAGGGAAGAAGGAATTAATGAAAGTGCTCTGCTCTGCAGTTCCTCTTGGCTGTTCTAGAGAAACAACTAATGTGTGTCTCATTGCAGCATAGCATGTGTTGAGTGATTTATTTTTATAGGACTAAGTAAGTCCTGTTACTGATTAAAGATTTGGAATGTGCCCTTCATTTGGACTTACAGTGCTCATCTTATTGAACTGTTCACACTGATATGTTAAACCTCTGAGGCAAATTCATGATGATGCTCTGTAACACACAGTCCAGGCCTGTAGGGAACATTTGTGCCTCAAAAGAAACTCTTGTCTGAGTTTCAAGGCACAGCTTGTTCTTTAGATGCTGGTGAATTGAAGAGCTTTAAAAAAAAAATCACAGCTATTCACCAGAACAAAGTATGAACTCTGTTACCCTCTTCAAGATAGATCCTGTCCAAGTTTGCTTGGGAACTGAGCTAGACTGGTTTACAGACTTGTTTGAGGTGCAGATTCACGTTTGTCTTCTCTTTAATGCTCTCTCTAGACAGTCAATCAGCTGGCTCATGCACTTCACATGGACAAAGATTTGAAGGCTGGCTGTCTCGTCCATGTCTTTTGGCCCAAGTCAAAGTGTGCCCTGCTGAGAGATGATTTGGTTATAGTGGACAGGTATCTTTTCTGTTTTAGTAAATATCTTCTTAAGGATGTTAGCCATTACAATGTTTAGAAAAGAGATTTTTGATGCCAAATTCTTGAAAGGCTTTTTTGTTTGCAAGGACAGAATTTGTTCTTTTGTATGTACTGTTTGTCATCACCCTCCTGATTCTGCCCTTGTAGCAGTTGGAACAGACAAGTGTCTTGTGACTGAGCTGAAAAAGGGAATAGCTTTTGGCTGAGGATACTCTACCTTTAAAACAAACAGCATGGAAGTGTGAATAGGGTTGTTGCAGCAACAACCTTTTGCCCATTTCCTTTCTTGAAACGCTTCAGACTGATGGTGTGAAGTATAAAAACAGTGACGTGGTCATTTTTAAAAGCTTCTGATCAGAGTTGCAGTGCCTACATGGCAACAATGGGTGACCTCAAAATGTAGTTGTGACTGTGTCAGCTGTGTGTGCCCTGTGTTAGGCTGGCATTTCCTATGTGTTGATGTGTTTAAAGAATTCTGGAAGTGGTTGCTTTGTCCATGCCAAATGCCCTTATTTCTGCCCACTGCATTATAACCTGGTAGTAGCTTTTCAAACCTTCAGGTGATCTGTACCTGACATGTAAATCAATAAATACTGAATTTGAGAGTAATTCACACAGGTGTCAGTGAATTTTTAAGTATGATTTCTTCAAGAAAACAACACTCAGTGTGTATTCTAATAAATTGCAGTGGTTTTTGTTCCATCTCTGTCTTGTACTTTGAAATCACTGGGAGTTTGCTACTGTTTTCTTGGGTGCATGATCTTGGATCTGCACAGCCTCTGTCGCTGAAGGTAAAAAGTAAAGGGAAAAGAAAAGAGCATGTATTCTGAGACAGCAGGTACTTGAAAAGAGCAAATCATCCTTTTACTGTTAAATTGAGAAAATTTGAACAGCAATAGTTTATTATTGAAATTATTAAATAATTATTATAAACTAATTAAATTATTAAGTTGCTAACATGACTTAATGCTCATATTCCACTTGATTTTTTTTTAACAGATAGCACTATAGTTCTAACTTCATTTTGGTTTCTTCTTAAATATATGCACATCTTGCATAGCATGTTGCTTTAAACTTGGACTTTATTAATGAAAAAAATATTTTATGAACTACTGTCTCTTCTGATTAAAACTAGGATCTGAGGAGGGGAGCCATTGTGTGAGGCTGTTTGGGTTTCAGATGGACTGCCTGTCACTTCACTTGGCAGTTAATTCTATGTGCATACTTACTAATCAGAAATTGCATTTTGGAATGAGTAGGTGGTCTGGTGATCAAGTGATAAATTCTACATGGTGATTGGCTTGTGCAATGTTTACCTTAAGTTTGAGGTAGGCATCAGCCTCAAGATACAAACCTCTGGAACTTCTTGCAAGGCCCTTAGGCATTTCCACTCTATTTTTATCAGTTTATAGAAATTAACTGCTTCTTTGCTGTGTAAATAAGAGTTTGTGGGTTTTGTTCTTGACAGCCCTGGCACAGATGTCACTACAGAACTGGACAGCTGGATTGACAAGTTCTGCTTAGATGCTGATGTGTTTGTCTTGGTTGCCAATTCTGAATCAACTCTCATGAACACGGTATGATGTGCAATGATTTTATGCTACTTCTTCCTTTAAATATTCAGCAGTTCCATAACCAGAATAGCTGAGACCTTTACAGAAGGTGAATCACTGCACTTAGATCTTGTGAATAGGATTTGGAGGTGGGAGACAAGAAATGATGTATATCCCTCATGAGGAAAAGGAGAACAAAATTTCAGTTTCTTACTGGCTTGGCTTTCTCTGCCTTTAGCATCTTAATTGTCCCTTCCAGTTCAGTTGTGTTTTTGATAAATGGGTAACAGAATGCTTGTCTTGCCTTGCAATTTTTTGGTATTTGTTACCTGGTGACACTTGTATTATCAAAGAAATTATGGAGCACTTCATATCCAGGAATACTCTGTAAGTTCAGTCAAATGCACAAACTAGGTGGAGGTGAGTTCCTGCCTTGTTCCTCTCTCAGGAGAGGGTGAATTCCCTTGACACACCTTGTGACACACCTTCTGTTGAGAATTTGTGCTGCAGGTTCCCCTCAGTGAGCTTTGTTTCTTCTAAAGAAGGTGTTAATAAGGGATCTGTGCAGTGTGAAGAGCTGAGTGTATTTTAATGTCTCTTTGTTCTAGAGAGAGAAGAATTCTCTGAACCTTGCAGCCTAAATATTGTAGGACTTGTGAGAGGAGAACATTTAAGGTGGCCAGAGGAGCTGCTGTGATAATCAAAATACAAGACCAGAAATTTGGTGTAATTTTTTAGTGATCTCCAGTTTTGACTAAACTAAGTGTTGTGGATGCTGAGAATAAAAGGCTTCTAAATTATTGCAAGTGTGACTGCCAGAATACAGAGTATTGCTACTGGGAAAATTCTTTGTGATTTTTATTAAGCCTACTGCACACAAATAATGTGCTTTGGTTGTTCTGAGCATAGTTCTGACCTGAAAGGTCTGAACTTTCTAACTGTAGAGACAATTTTTAATCTAATGAAGAGCTGAGTGTGCAAAGACAGTATTTCTGTGCATTCTAGCAAATTAGAATAGTTTGAAGCCTGAGAAAGAATGTAAGTTTAAAAACATTACATTCCATCTTCTGAGCTGAGTCCACAAGGAGTCAAATACAAGAGATGTGATTCAGAAGAAAAAGAAAATTCTTAAAACATTCAAGGCAAAGAGGATTTGGCACCACTGTGGCCATATCTTCTCTATTATGTCACAAGTCACACTTTTAGGGTTTTAGTATGGACAGAGTCTGTAAATTGTTTACATAATGTGTATAACACAGTTCTTGGTGTCTTTTAATTAAAGGAAAAAAATGGTTTCAGTGAACATCTCATTGCTATATAGGTAATGTAAGTCATCCTGCAGATAAAGCTTTTGACAACTATGTTCTCATCTTCCTTAAGCATTGTTTTTACCTCTTAACAGGTCTGAGAATACTTGGCATTATTCTGCCACACTACCAGAGATATTTTTTTGTGTGAAAATGTGATTATTCTACTATTCCCTCATAAATTCTCCTCAGACAAAACTTCTGATTTCTGCAGCAGTGATCTGGTTTGCACATGTTTATTCTCAGCTGATGGAGAGTGATGGATCTCCAGTGCTGTGTGCAGGATGTGCTGTGGTGTCCTGCTGCAATCTGGAAAAGTTTCTGGCAGCTCAGACATCTCTTCTGTTTCAGTTTTGCTGACTGGGGACTCACTCCATCACGACTTACCCATTATGACTCTGTAAACAGCAATAATGGGTGGTAGGTGCGGGCAAGAGCCCTAAATACACCTAATTTTGTTAAAACATTCATCAGTGACTTTTTTTGCTGTGTCTCAACCATACCTCCTCGTGCAGGAAATGTTACTTCTCTGTAGTGCAAGCTGATATTGCCTAGCTGAAGAATGGTTAGATGATGTATTTATTATCTGGATATAAAACCAGATTTTACAGGTTAGCAGGAGCATCTTGGTACTTCAGGTAAGGGAGACTTTGTTGTTTTAGTCAGGTATCAGTGTTTTTTGAACTCTTTTTTAGAAGTTTTCTTAGTTTGTATTTTTACCAATATTTAAAGAACATTGTAGTGTCTTTGACTGGCATCAGTTTAAAGACGTTTGATGACTTTTGAATTACCCCAAGCCTGTTATGTGCTGAATATCTGTGGGTTTTAGTACTGATGAATTCTTTACAATAATCTTTTCAAAAGCTGGATAAATTTCAGAATCTGTTAGAGAAGAATACTTGACTCTGGTTTGGGATGTCTTGAGAATTTTCTGTTTGTGCTTTAATTCTTAGGAAAAACATTTTTTCCATAAAGTGAACGAACGACTTTCCAAGCCAAACATCTTCATCCTCAATAACAGATGGGATGCCTCTGCATCAGAACCAGAATACATGGAAGATGTGAGTGAATTGGCGGCTCTTAAATGGGTTGACAGTTAATTAATATGTATTAATATGGAAACACCAGCTTTGTCTTATTAATAAAAGGCTGAGTTGCATGGTCAGAAAATGGAAATACCTATTCCTCGTTCTGACCAAAAAACAACTTGAAATTCAAATGACAATGTATGCAGGCAAATAATAAAATGGGAGACTTCTTTAGCACCTTTTTCCTCCACAGTTAAGCTTGTTTTTAATCTTATTTATATTACCTTTTGTTTCTGCAGTGATAGTACAGCCTGAGGGCTCAGTCTATACATTTATACCTGCATAGGGTACCTGGGGAAGTGCAGCATTAGATGGGAACAGTTTGGATCTTCAGACAGTGAGAATCATTTCTCTGTGTATGGGGAATGAAGGGTTTACTCAGTAACTGGCTGCGATCTCTGACTTACATAGATACAGTTGTAGGAGGAAGTATTGTTGTGTCCAGCTCTGTTCAAAGGAGTAAAAGCAGCTGCTGCCTCTGTAGGGCTGGCAGGCACCTGCTGTCAGAGGGGTGGTTCAGCATCTGTTTGTGGCTCTGGTGTTGTGAAGTGCTGATGGCTCAGTTTTGCCTTTCTTTCCCTCAGGTGCGCAGGCAGCACATGGAGCGCTGCCTGACTTTCCTGGTCGATGAGCTCAAAGTTATTGATCCCGTAGAAGCAAGGAATCGCATCTTTTTTGTTTCAGCAAAGGAAGTCCTGAGTGCCAGGAGACAAAAGGCCCAAGGAATGCCAGAGGGTGGTGTGTAGGAATTCCTGCTTTTCCTCAAATACAGAAAAAGCTCTATAAAACCTGAGCAGTATATTTAAGATGCAGTCCTTGCTGTGAGGTACTGCTGTCTTCCTTATGGTCTGTTGTTTCACAGGTGGAGCACTTGCTGAAGGATTTCAAACGAGATTTCAGGAATTTCAACATTTTGAGCAGATATTTGAGGTATTTATGATGGGCTTTTTAGACTGCCTGTGTTTTATTGTAAAGGTAGCTTTTTCTTATGTTTAGCTTAATTATACCGAACATTATCCATATTAGCAAGTGGATGAGTGTAAGGTATTTAAACCATCTGCAGCTTTGCCTTTTCTGTGGGTTCTGTTCAAACCTTCTCACCTTGAGTAGCAGGTAGTTGTTGGAAAGGAGAATTATATCAGTGAAGGAAGGGAGCAAAACTCGTAGCTTATGTTTTGAGATCTCAAGGCCAATGTAGTCTAGGCAAGAAGAAATTACAGTCTTGAAACATGGGTATCACAGCCACGTGCTGGTGAATGTTTGCAGTAAGAAATTCAGTTTCAGCAATGTAAATCTAAAAATTTGCTTTCATTTCTAAAGCCAGAGTTTTGAACCTATCACCATCATGTACCTCTTAGCTCTGTTACTCCGAGCATTAACACTCTCCTTGCATCCCTTGTGCTGTACAGAATCCACCCTTCCACCTCAGGTTACCCATATTCATAGTTGGAGTTCACAGTTTCTACAGAAGTAGGACTGGCTAGACAGTTGAGTGGTTTCTTTGTGATAGTATCCATTTGTCTTGCTGAATTTGATAACTTTAATTAACTAAAGCCATTCTTGGATATCTTAAGGAGGCCTCTTAGATATCCCTCAGTGGTTTTGCATATGAGTATTTTTTAAAAAAATCAAACTGCCTCTGAAAAGAATTTGTTCTTGCATTACAACAAACTCATTTAACCTTAACGAAACTGAATTATGTAGTGATGTGTGTATGTCAGAAAGGTTTTAAAATAATATCTTCATTCCATCTTGCATAAGCAAGAAAATGTCAGACTAAATTTAATCCTTATCCACACTCATATGATAGGTGACTGAAGTGTTGAAATGATGGGTTCAGGGTACTGAAGTGTTGAAATGATGGGTTCAGGGTTCTGGCAGGGCCTGGCTCCATGAGACATGACATTTCTTGTGTCACTAGCTGTAGTCAAACGTGCATGTTTTTTGCAATTTTTGTCCTCAGAACCATAATAGGAAACTTTGAGCCAGCAGGAAAAAAGTGGAAATTGAGCTTCTAAATCAGTTACTGTTCTTTATTGTATTTTGCCATCTGCTGTACCCAAAGCTTTTTTTGACAAAATCTCTTATAATTACAGTTAAGCACTCAATGCTTAGAACATTTCAGTATGAAGATGGATGATGACTGTGAAATGATGTCATGCTGTGAGTGCTCAGCACATCTGTAAATCAGATGTCACAGATTCAAGTTGGCCACCACAATGAGAAATACCTGTCACAGGATTGCAGCAATGACAAGTTTCGGTGGCAGAGGCTGGGACAAGGAACGATTCTGTGACAGCACTGCATGGCCTTAATTCAACCTTTTTCTTCTCTCACAATGTGTTACATTTGCTGCACACCTGACTCCAACAGTGAGAGTGGATTCTGTAGTGTTTTTCCCTGCTCAGCTGTGTTTCATCCTAAAGTCATTAATGGCTCTGAATAGGGGTGTGATCCCATCATTTAAAGACAATGACAACTGTGCTGAATTAAGATTGCCAAAGCAGTTTAAATTTTGAGCGCTTGCTGTTGCAGCCTCTTTCCCATTCAGGTTTTGTGGCAGTTTCCTAAGTTACAGTGGCAGTTTTTGTGCTTTTAAAGCAAGGCTGAGACTGAAATGGTTTAGCAGGTCTGAAGTCTTCAGACCTAATACTCAAATTACTGTCACCTGATAAAGTAGCTGACATCAGCATACAGTTGTCATCAGTTCTGCTGGCCAGCTCTAGGCTCTCTATTAATGAGGAATCTCAGACTGCAGGGAGAACGTTCTGTGTGAAATCCTCACTAATACCATGCCTGGTGCACTGCCAGACCAAACTCAGATGCTGTAGAGCCCTGAGTACAGCCTAAGCACTTCTGCCTAAAGCACTCTGCAGTTACTCTGTTTCCTGACAGAGGAGCTGTGAGTCCCAGCACCTTGGATTACATTCCAGTGTGCGAACTGGAAGGGATGAGAGCACAGATGCTTCTGTCTGTCCTCATCAAATTCTGACTCCTCCCCTGCCTCAGTCTGTCTTGCCTTTAGCTCCCTTGTCCTGTGCAGGTGCCCTCCTCAGGCTTCCCAAACATCTCTGACTTTTTTGTCCAGCTCACATCTCTCAGTAATGTCACCTCACAGACCTGTCCACATGTGCCTGGTTCCCCCTGGCTGTATCTGCTGGGTTTGCTCCTCCTGGATTCTCTCACCCTGCTTTTGTCTTCACTAAAATTGGACAGCTTTTCCCTCTTCTCCATATGGGCTGAGAAGAGGAACTGTTACTTCACCAGTACTCCACACTCCTGATTTTAGTATTGGTTCCCTGATGGGAAAGCCTGTTCATTCCAGGGCTGAAATGAGCTCAGTATAGATAGAATCTTAAATAAAAAATATCTAGAAACAATCCACCAGTGCTAGTTAGTTGTGGTGTGAGAAAAATTTGGACTATTTTTGAAAGGCTTGTAAGATTTATATAGACTTTTGTGTGAGGGCAAAAATCATTCCAAAACTAGATGAAACATGTTTGTCTCCAAAGTGCAGGGTGGTTGAAGTTGTTAAAAAAAAAAACCAACCAAAAAAAAACCTGGTACAGGCATTATTAAAAACTCTTGTAAGCAGTGGGGAAATTAAGATTTTAGAGATTTATATAGTAGCTTTAAAAAAGGATGCTACTATGTATGTCAGTTGTGTTGCAACAAAGGAAAGGAGAGAGGCAGTCTTAAAGCATTGCATTCTTGGATCATTTTTATATTGGGTAATAATAGAAAGTAGTCAATGTATTTGCTGAAACTTTACAGTGAGGTACAACAAAGAAATGCCTGGGCCCTGCACTGTGTGCAGTAGTGCCTAGAGGATATCCTCCATAAAACCAACCCCACCATGCCTTAGGCTGGGGTGCTTCTCAAGCTTCTCAAAAATACTGGCAGCAGAAGTGGTGTGGGAAGCAGTGGAGGAGGGAGGCAGGGTGGAAGAGTGCTCCTGGCTGTAGAGGGAGAGAAGGCAGAGCTGGAATGAGGCAGCTGCTGCAGAGCCCTTCCCCAGCACTGCCTGGGGGTGAAATTCAGAACACACTGGGCACTTAACAACTGTCCTGTGCTACTGGCAGTGGGCTGGAAGGTACCTGGCTTTGGTTAGACTGGAAACACAGTTTATCTTGGTTTCAGTAAATACTTACATACAGACTACCAGCAAAACTGCAGCTGTCCCCCTCTTATCTTTCCCCGTCGTTTAACTAACCTTTGTGTTTTTCCTAGTGCTCTAACTTGGATTTTCTCATTGTGTTGTGAGTGATTGCCATCCTTTTATCTACCACATACTAACGTTGGGAAGACTCTGCTCTGTGCCTAGTCTAGCTCTTACAATGTGCTGATATTTAAGAAACTCTGGCCTTTCATTGCTGATTTCTAGATCTGCTTCGTCGAGGAACAGGGATTATTTTACTCATTTTGTTTATTTTGTTTTCATCTATTATTTTTAGATAGCTCGGATTTGTAATTACAGCATATGCTAAGGTCACAGGCAAGTCTTCTAAAAGCAATCTAAACCTGTGCCATGAAAGGTGAATCCACAGATGGAGAACAATTTAAAAATCCCATCAGTCTGGTTTAAGGAATCAGCTGCTCGCTTTCTTCCCCTCAAGCACAAGAGTTCTTCTCTCACTGTCCTGTGTTTCTGAATTGCTGTTCAATATTTAAGATTGATTAGAAAATGTATTGTTAGAGCATTTTTTACTTACTCATTTAACGTTTCAATAATATGCAAAAAAGCTGATATTTTAAGGACTACTTAACTTTTGTTTATCCTATGAGAAAACCCTTGTTTCTTATTCCTAATTGTATAATTTGTTCCTGGGTGGTCGGTATTGACATGAGAATTGACAGAATTGCCTCTTGAAAGTCAGGCTGTGTAGTACAAAGAGAGCTGAACCCAGAGCATATTGCTAGCATTCATAATTGACATTTGTAATTCCAAATATATGGTTCTGAAAATTTCCTGAAGAGATAGATTTATCTTATGTATTCATCTGAGTTTTCTTTTCTTTTTTTTTTCATTATTCATTTATTTTAAAAGAATGAAAACCTATGCACATTACTGTCAATGGACACGAAGGCAGATTTGCTGCTATAGACTCATTTGAGATTTCAGTTTCTGTTGTCTTTTAATTTCTTTGTACTTTCTCCCTTTTTACTTTCCACTGGTTTAAGTTCATGGTAAAATTGGCAGCATGTGCTTTCTGACAGTGAAATTCCTGATTGTGTTGGCATGGAATTGCAGTAATGTGTTGTGGCTTGGGCCCCTCGCAGGAGTGTATCTCGCAGTCAGCCGTGAAAACCAAGTTTGAGCAGCACACTATCAGAGCTAAACAGATAATAGATACTGTGAAAAACATTATGGACACCATAAACGTGGCAGCAGCAGAGAAAAGGTAGGTGTGTTGGAGGGTTGGTTGGATTTGGTTTGTCCAGATCATCTGAGGAGACGATTCTGTGCTGGTGATTTTCTTGGGCCATTATGGACTTTAAAATTCGCTTTTTCTGCTTGGTAAGAAACAGCCAATTTCCTTGGTGTGTCAATATGTCAGTCTTACCATTGTTCACTTGCCCACTCAGTTGTGTTCTTGGTCTCTGACTTCTGCACAGGGATTTTGGTTTAATTGGTGTTCTTCATTTCTGACTTGCAATCTGTGTGTTTTCAAACCTTTTTTTCAGAAATATTTAAAATGTTACATTTTTCTAGTGGTATACAGCATTTCAGAGGTGATGTTTATGCCTGCTCTACTTCCATTAACAGTTACAGTGAAGAAAAAAAATGGAAGTATGTAGATGTTTTAATTTGCAAGTGATTAGAATACTGTAAGGAATGAGATGAGCCCAAGCTAACAGAAGCTTTGGCCTCTGGCCCTTTCCAGATTGCATCCTTAAATATCATTATTCTCTCTTCATTCATGTAATCATTTAGTGCTAATGATAGCAGCTCATCTGCTCTGTCTGGTAGCTTTATGTATCCTTTGAGGTTTGCATATGTGTGCAGTTTTTCCTCACTTTTGTTGCCACCTTGTGTCTCTTGTACACAGTGAACTTGCTGTCAGGATTAATCCTTCCCATCCATCTCCTTCCTGCCTGTCAATAATATGTCTTGTGTTTCAACAGACTTCACTGTGCTGTCAAACACACTCATCCTCCTGAATATGTCAGTTTTTACAGACAGCCTGTTTACATACTGACTTGTCTCAGGTTGTCAGATCCCATGAAAACATGCTGTGAAATGTTTGAAAATATTCTGATATTCTGCTTCTTCCTGTCAATTGACTTCACCAAAACGTCTGTGGTGACGCCTCTTAGTCTGAATTGCTATTTGTTGTTTCTGCTGGCCCTTCAAGATGACATTGCTTCAGGTTTTCAGGAATTTTTGCTTAAGTGATAGGTCAAGGAATTCTAAAGAGACTTTTTTGTGACAAGGTTGGTTTCTGCCCCGTCCCATTTGCTTTGCAGGGTCATCAGACTCACATCACTGCTCAGGAGTGGTTGAGTGCTGTTTGTGAGCAGCAGTTAGATCAGATCTACCTTTTTTTAAAATCAGGGTAGACAAGTTATTAAAGGCCTTCAGTTCCCCGCACCTTTTTTAGTTGTAATTATGTGATAATACAGTGATAACAATCCTGACTCGAAATGCTGGGTTTGAGTTGTGTTTGCTCAGCACAGCCTGTGAGTGCTCGTGCACATGGCACTGCCGTTTTAAGCCCTTGTGGAGCAGTGTCTGTGCTTTGGGCAGCCAGTGTCACTTGGCATTCCCCCTGGCTGCTCAGAAACCATCAGCTGGATGATCCATGCCTGGTTGAGGGCCTGTTTCTTTCCTGGAGCAATACATGGTGATGGTGATTTCCTTTCTGCTGAGGCAGAGTCCATTCCATGGAAGAGCGAGAAGATCGGAAGGACAGGCTGGACTTTGTTCGAAATCAGCTGAATATTTTGACAGAAGACACCAAGGAAAAAATCAGACGAGTTACTGAGGAAGTCGAAAGCAAAGTAAGTCAAGGCAGTGGGAACAACTTCCCAGATCCAAGTGTTGCTTCCTTTCTCAGGCAGCTGCTTTTGGAGCCCACCTGTCTCAGGAAATATGTTTGAAATGTCAGAATGTTTCTCTTTCAATACAAAAGAAAAGAAAAAACCAAAAACTTAAAATTGAAGTCTTTACTGACTGTCAGGTGATTGAGTGATTTCTTGGGACAGTTCATGCAGTGGTCTGTTCTCACTCTGTGTGGAAAAGGTGGCAGAAACATTTTATGTATTTCCTGTGTTCTTCCAGGTCTCCTCTGCCATGACTGATGAGATTTGCCGGCTTTCAGTTTTAGTTGATGAATTTTATTCTGATTTTCACCCTTCCCCTCAAGTACTGAAGGTCTATAAGACAGTAAGTTTTTTTGAGTGGTTTGAAGCCAGGCTCCTTGTCTTTCCCTTAATTCCTACTTCTGTATTTTTATAAATTGCATAGATTTTTATGTGACTGTGTCTGAGCATTACAGGATTTTTGCTTGTTGACATGTTCGTATCTACCCCAAACTGAAAAAGATATTTTCTGCTTTGTTTTTAGAAAGAAATTTTTTTTTTTCCAGCATCTTTTTAATAGTAGAGTGGTTCCTAATTTCAAGTCTTCACTTCCAGTAAATAAGACTTTGCATAAATAATTTTCAGTACTCCTAAAATCAAATAGATCAAAAAACAAAATGAGCTTGCAAATGCCCAACACTTTTAATAAAAACTGGTTTGAATTTTTTTTTTAACTTTTATAAATTCCTCCTCAAACTTAGTGCTTTAAATTAAAGCACATGTACCTGTGTTTGCCTCTTGTGCTCAGACTTTGCTGATGACTGCCAGTTCCCCCCTGGAGTCATGGAATGTTCTGAGTTGGAAGGGACCCACAAGGATCACAGAGTCCAGCTCTTAAACAAATGGCTCATACAGGAACCAGACCCACAACTTTGGTGTTAACAGCACCATGCTCCCACCAGCTGAGCTCATCTCAGGCTGTTCCAGCCTGGCTGATCCCCTGGGAGTGCTGCATTTGCAGGCCAGTCTGTGCTGTTTCACCTCAGCTGGGTATCCTGACCCATGGGAGTTGGTGGGCTGGTTTGTCCCTGTGCAGAGCAGTGGAATTGGCTCCCATCAAATGACAGTAAGGGCTTTGCAGGGCAGTAGGTAGTGGTTTGCTTCTCACTAGAAGAGGTTATTGAAAGTACAGACTCTTATGCCTTTTAAAGTTTACAGTCCTAGGGAAATCTTTCCTGTGTCACTTCAGTTAGGTTTTCAGTCCCAGTGTGCAGTTGGAAAGCATGGTATTTCCATGGAAACATGCTTTTCTTCCCACTGTAAATAACAGTGCTTAGTGTGTAACATATTCCTGCTCCATATAATGTGACTGATTGGCTAAATACAAATGGATGAGCTTGTGTTCTTTATAACACCTCAGGAACTGAACAAACACCTAGAAGACGGTTTGGGAAAGAACCTGGCTGAGCGCTGCTCCAGTGAAGTCAACCAGTCAATGCACCAGTCCCAGCAGGAGATGATTGGTAGGAGCAGGGAAGGGGGAATGTTAACACTTCACATTTAAAGGAGGACAGTCTAAGAAAATGCAGTTTTAAAAGAATTTTCCTTCTGATCATGCTTAATAATGATGCTATAAAGGAAAAGCCATGATAGACCAGGACTGAGTGTTTAGCTCAGTCCCCTGTTTCTGATACTAACCAGTAACAGATGCTGGGGAGAAGAATAATGAACCAGGGTAAATACAGCAATCCCTCTCCATTTTAGGGACTTTTGAGCTGATACACTGCATCTGGATTAATGGCTTAAGCAAGTAGTAATGGACCTGTCCTCTGGAAACTCATGTAATCCTTTTATAAACCCATTTAAAATTTGGCTTCCACAAGAGATACACCAAATGCAGTAATTAATAGAAAATGTTTCTGCAGTATAATGCTCTCCCTAGGTCCCTCCAGATCCAGAATGCAAGACAGTTCATTTCACAAAGGATTTGTGTGCTCCCTGTTTTGTTTTTCCTTCTTTATAAGTAGTAACTTTATTGAACATCCATCTCTATTGGTCTGTTCCTGGTTATAAAAGATTCAGACCAAGATCATGAAATTATGTGAGCCCTTCTCTCCTCTTATGTAATAATGTTGCCTTTTCTGTGTGGCAGCACAGAACTGATAGATAAATCAATTATTTTTCTTATTCCATCCCTATCTTTTGATGACTGATAGAAATCTTTTAGTTAATTTGAATCTTTTTTTCCAGCAGTGCTTCCTTGGTGAGTTGATTTTCATGACTGTTTTCTTGTATCAGAGCAATAAATTCCCTGCTCTGTTAGGGTCACTCCTGCTGAAATGCTACTGATTTTACAAATAAATAAATAGTGAACTGGTCAGTTTAGATTCTCTAAATTGACAAAGCTGGTGAGCAGTGCAGAGATACTGCTTGTGAATATGCTCTTCTTCTAATGTTAACTCATCTTTACTATTTGTTCTTATTTCTAGAAAACTTGAAACCATTGTTGCCTTCTAGTGTTCAGGATCAGCTCCACTTGCTAATTCCATGCAGGAAGTTTGACCTTAGCTATGAGCTAAACTGTCATAGCCTGTGTGCAGATTTTCAAGAGGATATCATGTTCCACTTTTCTTTGGGATGGACTTCTCTTGTAAACCGTTTCTTGGGTCCTAAACAAGCTCAGAAAGTACTCCTGGGATTAGCAGATCCAAACATACATGTGAGTCCTTCAGAGCTTGGGCTGCCTTGTTTTACCCTGATGTGAATATATTGATTTTTACTTTGTGCCAGTGCTAGTTAGATGCTTCCTGCTACCTTTCCCTAGACCCATTGTGTGAAATATTTTTGGTGAGGGTTGTTTTTATTGGATTATATTCAGGGTTAGAACGGAACAGAAAACTTCTTTTAAACTTTCTGCAGCTGTTACACAAGTTGCTTTTCCTTTGGATTGAACCCTTTGAGTAACCCATTCCATTTGTAACATTTGGGTCCTTAGGTCAGAACCGGCCCTACACAGACCCTTATTCTCTGTTGGGGGAACTGTCAAAGCCTCCAGTGCTCCTCAGTCGTCTTGTTCAGATTTCTCTGCCAAAGGGTTTCCTTCAAGTAAATCAAAGCCTGAATATATGAAAATAAAACCCGTGTGTGCAGTTCCTTAATGCTTTTGACTCAGGCTGCCATGTTCCCATCTTCTAGATCCCTCGTCCTTTAGCCAGCACCCCGTCTGGCGCCAGCCTTCCCGCCATAACTCCCGAGAGCGCGCCCCAGGATGACTTTATGGTTCCTTTGGTGTTGAGTTTAGCCTCGCTGACATCCCGGACCTCCATGAGCATCATCGTTGTTGGCGGAGTGGCAAGTAGCACTGGCAACATTCCCTGCTGGAAGGGCTGGCAGAGGCCGAGCTGCTCTGTCCTGCTTGGGGTGTAACACGGAGTGTGCCGTGGACTTGGTGCTGGGCCAGATGAGCACGTGCAGTGCCCTGGATACCCACAGTCAGCTCATAGTGAGAATCCAGGCTAACCACTGTGAGGATAGCTGGGCATATTCTCTGTGCCATAAATCTGTGTTCAGTGCCTGAATTAAATGGTGATCTGATGGTGCCTCCTTCAGTTTGAATTTAGTCGGAGTTTTGCTTCTTCCTTCATGAAAGAGCAGCAAGGCTTCTGTAGCCTGCACGTTCTGTGTGCCACTGGGGATCAGCTCATGTGAATGTAGCTGTATTGCTCTGCAGTAAAAATATGGAAAAAATTTATTAAACAAGTCCAGTGAAAGAGCTGTGGAGATGATTTTTTTTAAAAATGGGTGGAATTAGCTTCTATCCCGTAGGGCAACTTATTTAAGCTAATGAAGACTTTGTTTTTCAGATTTGGAAAACCATAGGCTGGAAACTGATCTCCATCTCCCTGAGCATGTACGGGCTGCTGTACCTGTATGAGAGGCTGACCTGGACCACTCGGGCCAAGGAGAGAGCCTTCAAGCAGCAGTTTGTGAACTACGCCACCGAGAAGCTGCAGATGATCGTCAGCATCACCAGCGCCAACTGCAGCCACCAGGTGCAGCAGTAAGTGTCACCAGGGCTGGCCCTGCAGGATGGCACCTCTGGTGTCCCTTGGCACTTAGTGGGAGGGGTTTGAAGAGAGTTTAAAACGCCCACCTGAAAAGGCCAATACCTGCATCCGTGTGTGGTGCTCTGAAGATGGTGACTCTTTGTCCATCCAGCACCTCACAGCAGAGACGTGAGAGGTTGTTCTGGTGGAGGCTGAGTTGCTCTGCCCTTGGAAGGATGAGCCTCTGCCCCAGGGGCTGCTATGGGCAAGTTCTGAGCAGCCAGTCCTGGCTCTTCTGCACTGCAGGAGATGAACTTTGATAGCCTTTCTGAACTATTCCCTGAGCTACACAGGAGAGGTGTTCTGCACCCTGGGGGCTAGAGGGTGCATTAGCAGCCCTCATTCTCTGAAATAATAATTCAATCGAAACACATAGTTGCAAGAAGCTAAGGAAGACAAACAGCCAGACATTACTTAGCAGAGACAGGTGGGAAAGTGTTTGGAAAGAGAAAAGAAAAAAAATGGAATAGTAAAAATTAAGCTTTGGTAAAGAAAAGAGATCCATCCCTGTGTCCTGCAGCTCTGTGAGGACATGGAAGAGCTGCACTCAAACCAGTGCTCCAGTAGAGAGGAGGGTGCTTTGTCTCCTGCATGAGAGCTTGGGTCCTGGGCCCAGCCTGGTAACTGGGTTTGTTTTCCCTCTGTGTGAGGAGGAGTCTTGGAATGGGTTGGGAGCACGTGGCTAAGGAGGGATGTAGGATGGGGAGCCTCAGTGGGCAGGCCTGGAGCACTGCTAACCCTGCACAGGGCTGGTGTTCCTGTGAGCAGGGCACTGAATGTGGCACAGGGTGCTGTGTGGGGCTCCTCTGGCACCTCCTGCCACAGCCAGAGCCCCATCTCAGACCTGGAGCTGTTAATGTTCTATGAAAATGGCCAGGCATGATGTAGGCATAGACTGAGGTGCATTTGATGAGTTGAGGGTTTCTTTTAATTTAGAAAGTACCCAATTCTCCTGCTTCCTGCTATTCTGTAATCCCATAACAGCTGGAGGTTTGTATGCTGTGTTCTGCACACTGCAATGCCATGAGATTTTATTTCTTACTGGGTTTTTTTAACATAAACTTCTGTAAATCATGATTGTAAACTTATTTTCACTCTAGGGAAATGGCCACTACTTTTGCTCGGCTCTGTCAGCAGGTGGATATTACTGAGAAAAACCTGGAAAAAGAAATAGCTAGGCTTTCCAAAGAGATAGATCAGCTGGAGAACATACAGAGCAGCTCCAAGCAGCTGAGGTAAGTCTTGGTGTGACTGGCCACAAGCATCTCTTAGCCCTGCTGACTTCAGAGTGATCAGTGCTTGCTGTTACTCTGGAGTTCAACTAGGTTAGTTCAGGTGCAGAAGGGGGATGCAAAGATAGCCTGAGCAGCTGTGGGTAAGTTAAATAAATATATGCTGCTGCCTCAGTGAATCAGCTAACCTCCAAAAATATTATTTCTTAGATCATCTTTACCCCTGTGTGGGAGACAGGCCTTTGACCAGAATTCTAGTCTCCTCTCAGTAACTTGAGGGTGGCACCTTCCCAAAGCCCCCTCCCCAGAGCAGAGCAGGAGAGCAGCTGTGCTGTGTTGAGTCATCCAGTGCAGTGCTGGTGCTGCCAGGGGTGGGTGTTTGCAGAGAAGGAACTTCCAGCACTTGGTGGTTCAGGGACTTGGAAGCAGCCTCGGCTGTAGTTCCCTGTTCTTCCCACCTGCTGAAAGGCTGCCCTGGCTCTGGGCTGCTGATTCCTGGCCTCACCTCACCACCACTGTCAGTGAACATAAAAAAGAACACACCCCTTCTAAATCCTGCACTGATGTTTTCTTAGTGCTGAGGGTGTCAGTAGAGGAACAGAAATGAGCCACTGATGTCAGCCCTGCCTTTGGGATGTTCAGGCACTGAAGTAAATCCTTTGCTTTTGTTTGTTTTACAGAAATAAAGCCATTCACCTTGAGAACGAACTAGATCGCTTCACAAAACAGTTTCTTCAAAAGAGTAAATAAAACATCATTGTGAACCTTCCTGGAGCTCCTTTGTAGGGCAAAACAGAAATTTTACAGGTGACACTTCCATTCTGTGGAGTCACTTGAAATTATTTATATTTTTAATGTTACTCTGGTGGCAGTTGTTGTAAAACTTGGACTACGATGGTGAACCAAACTGAAGAGCCGTGATATTGAATGTTACGTTCATTTTGCAGATTTTGGGTTAAAAATTACCTTTAAACACTAAAAAAATTTGGGCACTTGACAAAACCCCAAATCCTCACTGGTTTTCGTGAGTATGTAGCAGTGGCAAGTCTCACTTCCTGGCATCCAGGACCTTAGGCAGGGAAAGAGCTTAGCCCAGTCTCCTGCTTTGTAGCTTAGGAATTGTCCAGGGATGGAGGGTGCTGGTTTTCCATGTGGGTGTGATTTTGTTTAGTGAAGGGAAGTAAAAACTCTGGCCTGGGAAAGGACTCCTTGCCAACTTTGGAAAGCAGGTGCCAGTGTGTTGTGCAGTGGTTTCCCCTTGAAAGGGCAGCAGAAGCTGAGGGTGAACTGCACTAAGGAAATGCAGTGGGCTCACGGCTCCTCTGGCACTCATTCCATGAAGGTGAGTCTGTTCCTTGCAGTTGGTATTGCAGTGAAGTGGTGCTTTGCACGTGGGCACAACCATGGGCAGGGGAGCTCAGGTGTGTCACCACCCTGGGCTCACAGCCATGGTCTGGGCACCATTGGTGCAGGTTGGGCAGGGAAGCTCAGGGTGCCAGGAGGAGCTGGAGCTCCCACTGCTGCATTCAGGGAGCAGGACATGGTGAAATCCCATCTCTCCCTGCCCAGTCCCTCTGCTGGGGAACAGATCTCCTCTAGGTCAGACTCCAGGCAGCTGTGCTGGAGTCCTTTACCTTTGCTCACCTCCAGCAAAGCCTCTTTAGAAACCTTCTGCTGTTGCTGTCTGCAGTCATTCAACATCTACTTTTTTCTAACTAGACTTTTTAAAATTATTTTAAAAGAAAAGCCTTTTCAGAGTATTTATATATTTTTATGGCAGTGTTAACATTGACTAAGTTAGATTGAGCTCTAAGTTACAGGAGTTTGCTATTTTCCAGTAACTAAATGCTGTCTCATCAGGAAAGAGATGTAAGATGTAATGCTAAAGGTGTTAAAGGAAGACAGCACCAGTGTGTTCAGGTGTTTGTTCGGACTGTGCATGGGGAGTCCTGGGGGTTTGAGAGAAACTGTGGCATCCACCCCTGAGTAACAGCCCAGCCTTGGTCTTGGTGGGGGCACAGCTGTGTTTATCAATGCTCTGTTTGTGGAGCATTTGTATTGACATTGTATCAAGATAAACCTTTCAATGCATGTGTTCTACAGTTATTTATTAAAAAAGTCCTACCCCTGTGCTCTAGCAAGTTCTTTGGCAGCTCTGTCCCAGGTGGAGACCTGCACATCATCCCACAGGTAATGCAGATCCAGCCCCAGCCCAGGGGCTGCTCTAATACAACACTGACAGCTGAGCCAGGCTGGTTAAAAGCACTTGTTTATTGGTTACAATATCAACTCATGGCAACATCTTTCACTGAGCCACTGTACAAATACAAAGAAAAAGATCCATCGTGGAAAAAAAAAAAAGCTATAAACAAAGTTCATAGCAAGTGATTTTTTTGTCACAGGGAAGTCTTTTTACAACAGCACTGGTAAAGAACAAATGGCACAAGTCCCTGGTTTTTAATAGCTTAAATAAAAGCTTTAAGACTGTTTCTGAATACATACACAATCCAAAGGCAGTGCAGAATCACTTCATAATTGGTAACATTACCAAAGTTTTCCAAAGTAGTCAGCAACAAGTAAAAACAAAACAAGAAAAGCCGATGAGAGATGCTGGGAACTAAAGGCAAAGTAAAATTAAGCATGTTTAGAAGCACTTTGCTTTGGACTCCTTTGGATGTAATATGTACTACAAGTGTTCAGATGCTTTTATTTAAAAAAAAAAAAAAAAAGAAAAGAAAAGAAAAACAGTGGTTGAGCACCATTGTGTAAGTAAAACAAAGGCTTGAAATACCTAAGACTATTCCACCGAAGTCCATATTAGTTAAAACCTAAACATACTGTGTGGTATAAGAATGTCAGGCACATGTAATCTGTTATCAGTTATATCAATTAGTAACACTGTTCACACATTTACCATAACAACACTGCATTAACATTCTGCATGTATTTTACATAACCAGCAATTGGATAAAAGGCTCTGGTGCCTCTGAAGTGTAGGAGGAGTGTGACCAGCATGCATGCCAGAGTACTGGATACACAGTGCACCATCAACCCATGCTAAGTACTTGGACAGGAAATGCTATCTCAAAACCAGCCATTCTGCTACACAACCATTGATACCAACTAGTCCAATTAGCCAAAACTCTCACCAACATCTTAAAGCACAGCACTAAACCTAGTGGAGGTGACAGTGTCCCCAGAGAGGACAGACTACAACTCTTGGAATGTTTTCACAATGTTTTCATTACACCTTAAAGTAATTAATGTGAACTTCATTGTGGGATGAGTGGTTACACTACTGAAGGAAGGAGTCAACTCTTCCACCCCCTGCATTACAGCAAGGACACGCTGGGACCTGCTGCTGCTCCAGCCCAGCATTGCCAAGGTCCTGTCCTGGGCAGGAAAAGCCTCTTCATGCACATTCCCTTTGGAGGGGTGCAAATCCTGTCATACACAGAGCTGCCATGGAGCTGCAGTTCAGCACAGCACAGCAGTGGTTGGAAGGAAAGGGGCTGCAGGCAGATGGAACCACGTTACTGCAGTACGTGAGCAAACGTCGGCATGAAGCCGCAGCAGCTTTCTGTGGTTTCCAGAATCTCAAACTGCTTTCTCCACCAAGAATCAGCCATCCAAGGCTACATGGGAACAAGCCCAGGCTGGGCACTTGCCTGAAGGGAGAACTCTCTATTGCAAAGTTAAATCACATTAGAAAATGCTGACAAACTACCAGAACTAAATAAATCTTGTTACACCAAGCACATGGTTCTGCTTCCCAAGCCGCAACCGATTGCCTTTAGAAGAGAGGCTGGGCAAGAGTTACTCTGCCACTGTTTGGCACAATGCTCTTGGTTACTCCAGTTCTGTCATGACACAACTTATTTGAAATTCATCTAAGGATGTAGTCAGGCCACCAGCTTTTAAAGCCAGTGAAGCTGTGCCTGCTCATGCTGCAAGACCTGCTGTGAGCAAGTTTGCTGTCATGGTGCAGAGTCAGAAGTCACACAAGCTCACACCTGGACCCAAATCAACTGCAGGCACTCACGAGTTTCTGTGAAATTCAAAGCTGGGGTAAAACCTTTTAAGTAAAACGTATCAAGGGTCATTTTATTACCTTCCTTCTTTGAGGAGGAGTTTGAGCTTTCATTGCACCTCCACTTCAGCTGGGGCATCAACCTCCAGAGGTCCCTGCCAGCTGTTTGAAGAAGGGAATGCCACAGCCTGAGGGGTTCTGTGGCATCACACAGTGCCTGTGGTACTGGACTCTGCAGGCCTGAAAAACAACCCCCAGCCAGGGCAGCAATGAACAGCAAACGTCACCTGGGCAGGATCTATCACAGGCTTCCAGCAGGTGCCGATTCCCCCGCTGTGCTCGGGCTTCTCCCAGGTCTCGTGTGCTGACACCAGAGCCCCTCAGAGCTGGGCTGAGCGAGGAGCAGAGGCAGGCAGAGCTCTCTGATGCTGCTGGACACCTCAGCAAGTAGTTGGCATTCCTCAGCATTTATTTTAAAAGCAGCTGAATCCAAGAGGCAACAGCCATCCAACAAGTGACAGTGAAGTTATTTGCAGTAATGCCTGTACAAGAGCCATTACCGCTGTTACAGGCCACCTGAACCGGTAAGAAAAGTTATATACAGCTGTAAAATTGGTTTTGGAGTTTCACAAGTAGAAACCAGTTTTAATACCAGAATGTAAAAATGGCACCTGTCTTGGCAAAGGTGTTGACTAGGAAATTGGTTCAAAACACACTTCTATGGAAAAAAATTTTTTAGAAAAAGAATATTTTCTTAAAATTCCTTAGTAACAAATTTCCAGAATGATTCACTCAAGGCAGCTGTGAGTTAAAAAAAAATAATCAAGTGCACCACTAAAAAATAAACTGAGTCTGCAAGATCCCAAAGAGCTGCTCACTTAAGAGAGTTACAAGAATTCCATAGTAGTTCTATAAATGCAGACAGATCACAAAGCAAAACACTCAGGAATTCCTGTGAGACACAATACAGTGGGATTTTGGTCCTACACCACAGGCTGCTGTTAGGAAATGTTCCTTCTCCAGTATAAGAAGTGCCTTTTTCTTATTTTAAAACGTCAATTTACTGTGATTGACTGGTACATTGATTGGCACCTTCACCATTATAGACATGGCGAGTTTACAGGCACAGTCTGGAAGTACTGAAATTTAGGATTAAAAAATGTCAGAAACTTGACAAAAGTCATCTCAGCCAGAAATCCATTTGGATATTCTACAGGATTCTGGGCCCTCCTCTTTCCTACCTGACCCAGAGACACCCAGACTCCCCATCAGTTCCAACGAATGATGACTAACATCATCTTCCAACCTGGTGATTTAAAATCCGTGTTATCTTTAAAATAAGACACTTAAGAGAAGCCAATAGACGTAATCTCCCATTCCAAAATAGCCACAGATGTTCAGATTCCCAAGGGAACATCCACTGTGAGTGCAGACATGCTGCCAGGCACCAAAAAGCTAACCAACCTCCCTGGGCAGTTTCAAGTGGGCATCAGTCACGTGATTTTCCTGTCTCTGCACTGAACTGTATTTCTAAGGAACTGACATCAAAATCAGAATCAGGAAAGGAGCAGCAATGGCTGTTTACAGTGTTGGAGCTGCAGAACATCTGGCATCTCGAAACCCCCGTGGCACAGCCCTCAGTGATGACACAGAACAAGCACATATCCTCAGGGTTATCCTGGCAAGTTTGCAGGGGTCACACGGGTGCAGTTAAGTTACACAATTCCTTTGGTAATTCCCAGTGCACAGAACTGACAACAAGCACTTCTGGCTGCGGTGTGCTTTGGCAACCCCTGAATTTGGAGGGGAATTACAAGCAATTAACCGCACAGTTAAATCCTCTTTAGGAATTTAAGCAAAGTCCTCCTGAATTTCTCAGCTGGTGTGGAACGAGCCAGCTCTGCAGACACTGCTCTGGGCTCCCAGCAGCAGCCAAGTCACCGAGTGCAGATCAGCTGCAGCTTGTGAGGAGCCAAACCACGTGTCTGCCCAGAGCTGAGCTGGCCACAGCACTCGGCCACTTGGCTCCTGTACCCACGGACTGCACGGAGTAACTGCAAAAACCTGCAGGGAGGAAGCTAAAACCTCTGGATTTCTTTCATTTCCCAATGATTTCTGCTGTTGGTGAGAGTCTACCTGGTGTTAACTCCTTGGTGTTTGGAGGTCATGACTGCCAATGGATGAACCAGGAACCAGTGGCTTGAGGAAGAACCCCCCTGATCAAAAACAGGCAAGCAGGTCAAGAAGTGAGTGAATAAGGCGGTAGGTATTAACTAGGAGTCTCCAGGGCCTTTAAAAAAAAATTCAAATGCCTTCCATTATAAAAAACACATACATACCACTGGCTTAACTTTATCTACAGTAAATTCACAAAAACATTTAGAACAGCAATCTAGTTCACCCACTACAAAACTCAGAAGTGACATCTTGGGTTAAAAGCAAAGCTATAAATGTAGTTCCTTAAAAAATGCAAACATATTTCTTTACATACAGACAAATGTTACATGATTGGCTGCTATAATGTGTATATTCTGTTATGTACAAAAAAAAAGTACAGGATTAGCAGACTGAGCACAAGCAAAAACCCTTCAAGGACAATCTAACCAAACCACCAAAAACAAAAAGACTGGCTCTTAGTTTGTCGGTCACCATGATTATGTGTGCTGGCCCCTTTTAAAAAGTCAGTGATTTCTTCCCCCCTCCCCTATTTCTTCACTTGATTTTTTTTTTCTAGTTTACAGAAAGCCTTTTTGTGTAATAATCAGTGAATAGAAAAACTTCACCTGCAAATACAAGGTAGAAATGTTATTTCACAGCTATAGGCTGCAGCATTGATCTCTCCAGATCTCAAATGGAGAATGTACATGTTTGGCTCCCAGTTAATTCCAGATTCTGAGAAAACTGTCCCAAGACCCTGTAGCTACAGCCATGCCGTCATCAGTAACACCTAAACAGCTGACACGGTTGTCATGGCCAGCCAGGACACCTGGAAAAGAAGAAGCAATGGAAGTTTAGTGTCTGCAGGATGTCAAGGACTTCAGTTGTTACTCTGCTCTCCCAGGTTAAGTCTTTTATGTACTAAAATAGATGCAATGCAAGATCTTAATTCTCCTTTTCGTCTTTACTCTGAGGAACCACATAGACTTTAACAGCCTTATCAAAAAAGACAACAATAAGGTATGTAAAAATATCTACACACAATATTGCCTCTATTTTTCTCTCTGCCCTTATGACTTCTCCTTCCTGTCCCATAGATGTCCTCCTCCCTAATCAGGCTCTCCACCAGTCTTTCCCTGTTTTCTACAGTGCTGTCCACAATTTCAGCCATCAAGCACTTCCAAAATCCAATGTGATGTCTCCTGACAAAGCCCTGGATGCATTAACTACCTTGAGTTTCCCAAGTTCTGCAAACCCTAGGGAATACAAATCCCCCATATATTGTGACAAACAGAAGAGCAGCACTAGCCTGCCTCTTTCCTGCTTTGGTTCTGTTTTCTCTCTACCTCTTCTTGCCCTTGTCTGCTCTCCCAAAGTTCCCCATCCAGGTCAGGTACAACTGAGGAAAAGGATCTGTTTTCAGTCTGAACAGCAGAACTGATGTTCAGAGCTGAACCAGGCCCAAGCTAAGTTACTATAAGAAGTGAGAGAGAAACAGCTGTGCTATAAACATGCTGTGTCCTGACAAAAGTGACTGATTCAAGGACCAGAAGTTTCCAGTTTCCCTCTCTCCCAACAGCAGGGAACGCAAAGCAAAAAGACTCCTGTAGCTGTATCTGTATTACAGCCACTCAAGGGTGCCAAAGTCAATGCAAAGGTGTAATTTTGCACTCCTTAATTCCGTACGCTTCAGTATGGAATTGTGGAGGGCATTCCTCAGCCTCTGGAGCTGGGATCTCCCAGCACACGGATCTGTAAAGCCCAAGAACAGGCTTGTTCTGACTCATTTACTGCTCACACCACAGGCATGGAACTGAACTGCACTCTAACTTCTCAAAGACACGACCAAACGCAACAACAGGATGCCCTTTCAAGAGAAAACAGCCTCAAAGGGAATCAAGCAGCACCGGCAATGCCCCGGCTCTACAATCTGCACGGATTTTGGCAGTCGTGTCCTCACCTGCCCTCTCCCCTTTGAGGGTGTCCCACACGTTGCAGTTGAAGTCGTCGTAGCCCGCGAGCAGCAGGCGCCCGCTCTTGGAGAAGGCCACGGAGGTGATGCCGCAGATGATGTTGTCGTGGGAATACATCATCAGCTCCTGGTCCGCGCGCAGGTCGAAGAGCCGGCACGTGGCATCGTCAGAGCCCGTGGCAAACGCGTGTCCGTTGGGGAAAAACTGCAACGTGCCAGCAGGACACCAGGTTTGACACCAGAAACATGCACTGGGCAGGTGTCAGTCACACATCACGTTATTTGATAGGACAGAGGGGGAATGTTTCGTTTTAAAGAAATAGCTGCGTGTTGAAAACGCACATATGCAGCAGCTGTGCGAGGGGACACCTCTGAACAGCACTGGGGACACCTGCGTGAAAGAAACGGTAGCCGGGCACTTCCTGTGTGCAAAATGAAGCCAACCCCAGCTCTGCACATCCTGGCTGAAGTGGAACACAGTGTTCCATCCTGAGCTGGTCAGCCAGGTTGGCTCAGCCAAGACAGAAGACTGCAAACAAGCAATTCAATTTCCTAAAAAAATCTACTCCAAATCCGAGTTAATCTCTCTACAGGGATATTGATTGAAATGGGAATGGAGAGAGCCCAGCACATCTCAGGGTCCAGGTCTAAGTATAGGAACTGCATTTTTGTACTGGTCATGTGTTTGGTATTTTCTCAGCCTTAACAATTTTTCATGTTTATCAAAAACAGATGCAGTTTCGACTTAGATTTCTTCTCCATTTACCAGAGCCTGGATCTTGCAGATAGAACATACTGTTACTATGACAGAGGGGAAATATAATCTGGTTTCTAAATATTACCAGATTATTCCAGGGAATATTCAACATCAGTAATGATTTTAATTGCCTTCCAGAATATTGCACTGAAAGCTCTTTCTGTTCAACAAAAAAACTTTAAGATGAGGATGCTTGGCTGTGTTGCACCCTCTCAGTATATTGCATTTATCTACAATTTTCAGTTTTTAACATATTGCCACGCTTCAGAAAGTTTCCCGAGTCCATTCTTTACTTCTTAAAAAAAGTGATGTCTCAGTTACTGAATAAAAACACAGGTGAAACTATTCCAGGAACAGCTCAGTGCATCCCAGATAATGGCAACAATAATTCAGTTACAAAATAGATTGTAAGTTATTACACAACCTTCTCCATTACATACAATTTAACATTCTCTACCCTAACTAATTGATTTTAAATCAAGGTAGTTCAGTAGACTCTAAGCTGAATTCATGCAAACGCAGCCTTTATCCTCCCCCCTTCTTCCCACGTGGAAAGGAGGATCACTTACACAAACTGCATTGATGTCTGACACGTGCCCCGTGAAGGACTGCCTGCACATTCCATCGCGGATGTCCCACAGCTTCGAGGAGGCATCGCAGGCGCCCGAGACAAAAGTCCTCATGTCTGGACTCAGAGAGAGGCTCATCACGTCTCCAGTGTGCCCAGTGAACGTGGTGGTCTGCTGGCCAGTTTCAATATCCCACAAAGCACTGCGGATGAAGTTAACGTAACGTCTGTCATTATTTCAGAGTTCAAGTTTTAAACAAAGATTAAGGTACTGGAGAGGAAAAAAAAAGGAAGAAAGGAGGGGTTGAGGGGAGGCTAACAGAGCTCAAAAACTCACCAAGTGGTGTCTCCTGAGCTAGTGACAATTTGGTTGTCATCTAGGAAGCGACAACAGGACAAGTATCCTAAAAACAAAACAGTTGCGTAAGGTTCTGACCCAGGAGTAAGTAATGACTGAACGCAAAATGCAACAACAGGACCCAAGTTCTCCCCCAGCCAGTCCATAAGCAGCACAAGCACTGCCCAGCCCCAGGCAGGACTGCTTCCCTTGGAGCAGTAAGGCAGCAGGAGAAGCAGGAGCAGGGCTGACCTGTGTGCCCCGGCAGCTCCCGGCTCACTCGCACGTTGCCCTCCCTGGTTTTCAGGTTGTAGATGGAGCAGATGTTGTCCAAGCCCCCGCAGGCCACGTAGTTGCCGGAGGGAGCGTAGGCACAGGTCATCACCCAGGAGGACCTCAGGGGGATGGCGTGCATCTGCAGAGACACAGCCCCTGCTCAGAGCACACACACCACAGCCGGCTCATGGCACTCCACACACCCACCCCTCCCACACTGACAGACACCAGGAGCATCTGCAAGGCAGATTTACATTCACTCAGTACATTATTTCATAGCAAAGCCACCATAAACATTTACAATGTTTGTTTATTCTAGTTAAGATTTCTCTGTCCGACTTTTTTACGTCTTTAAACTACAGGTTGTAAGACAGGATGGTTGTCCCCGTGGAGACTGCACAGTTTACTGAAGCACAGCTCCACTCCACACTTCCTAAGCTTTTCCCTAAGAGCTGTTTTTCTTCCTCCTCCTTTCTCTGCCCTCAAACCCCAAGCACTCTTGTAAATTCTGAGGTTGTGCATTTCTATAATTCAAAACCAAATTAGTGTTAGCAGCAACACCACACATGCAGAGAGCTACAGCTACTGCAAAGTAAAAGTGAAAATGTTACACAGTTATGATGTAATTAACTATTGCTTCAGACACACAACCTACAACACATCACTGGTGCTCACCTAGCCATGAAAGGAACCAAGAGATGGTCTGAATGAGAAAGACTGCTTTTAATTTTTGACTTGCAACGTGGTAAAAACCACACACAATCCCGTTCAAACACACAACTTATACACAAATTATTGATAGAGATTATAAATAACTACCTTATTTGTTGTATAACTATCCCAAATAATTAATTTTCCATCTTGAGAAGCACTGACTAGTAGCCTAAATGTGAACACAGAATAAAATAAAAAAAGTTAATATAAAACAAACAAAAAAATCTCAAAATAGACATACATCATGCATGATTACCAAGTGATTCAGAAGTTTCATAATTTCTTTATTACCTTCAGCTTTTTCACTTTTATTGGAGGGGTGCATTTGTTGGAAAAAGTCTGCAAAGATCTAGATCTCTCTATCACCTGCCTGAGGAATCCCATGGGGACTCATGATTAAAAATGAACACAAGGGAACAACTTGCTGAAAACACATTTTATGAACTCTCTCCACAACTGCTTTCATTATTCATATAACCACACAGTTACAAAAAAGCAAATAAGGAATTTAGGCAAAAATAAATCTTGAGAACAGATTCTAGATGAATTCCTCTCTGGTGGACATGATACAGAGCAGACCACAAGGCAGTATTTACACCTCACCATCAGCTGCTCTAAAGGCAGCAAAACAAAACTCCAAGTTACTTTTCCCACTATGTACAAAAGGATCTTTTTTTCAATGAAATAAAAATTTGTCAGGGAAGTTTTTAAATCCCTACCAAAGAAGTTACATAATTATTCGACATCTTGGAAAGCACAATATCCAACATTCCAAAAAAACACGCCTCATCACGTACTCTCTCTTGCTTAAACAGCCTCAAAAACTTAAGTTAAAATTGAAAGAAGGAGAAGGCAAAATATCTGTGGCAAGAACAGGCCAAGCACCTCTTCTGTGAACCCCCTCAGAGGTGGTCACTGATCCCCTGCAAGGGCACCAACACCACTCCCTGAGGCTCCCAGGACCTGGCACTACTCTGGAGGTGCCCAAGTGACTCCAGCCCCTCCCTGGCAGGTCTGGGGCTCCCTCCCTGTACGAACCTGGAGTCAGATCCCCAGTGCATGGCATAGATTTTGGCTAAGTGACCTCGGAGCGTGCGCCGGGTTCGCATTTGGATTCGACCCACGGAGTCCAGACTTGTTGTGATCTAAAATTAAACAAAACAAACCCCTGAGATACTGGGAGCTATTTTTAATGCACAAGATAACAAAAATACATTTGAACTTTGATACAATATCATCTATCTTGGCACACAACAAAAACCATTAAAAAATAGGATACTGGTGTACACCCAGCAACACCGACACAAATAGACTTTACAGAAGACAGACACAACACATTTCACAATGGCTACAATGAAACTTCAGGAAACTCTTTAAAATACTTCTAGATTACATTAAGACTATTTCAGATTATAAAATCTGTAAATTTTCAATTTAAACCATTGAAAGAAAATGCTCCAGTATTTGTTGCACTGTTACTTTTTAAAGCACGGCAGAACTTTACATGCAAAATAATTCTGTTTCCAAAAAGCTGCTAAAAGTGTTTATTTAAGTCTTTCTAAATATATTTAACACAATAAACATACTTTACTTAAAAGGTAAAGTGGAAGCAGGATCCATTATGATGGTGGGGGCATTTTGACTGGTTGGAGTTTTTTGCTGTTATGTTTATTTGGGTTTTTTTGGTGGGGCTTTGTTTAGTTACACAGTGCATTTCCAAAGGCTTCTTTTTTCACTTTATTCTTTCAGTTCCTGGACAGGAACATGCTTGAGTCAAAACCTGATGTTTTTATTTTTTTATCTCTCAAGTAACAGCCTACACAAAGAACAGGAACATACCTGAGCAAGAGTTGTGTCACTACAGGCTTTCCTGGCATCCTGAAACAAGAAATGGAACAAGCTGAATTGGAAAGGCAACACTGAGCATCAGCTGAGAGGGTCTAAAGGAAAAGTAACTCTTGAGCTACATTTCAACACACTCAAAGCCACACACCACCACCAACTGACATGCCAATATTCCTTCTGTCACCCTAATTTGTTTTATTGTTCAAGGAATCTAAAAAGCAACAGCACACAAGGAGGGGTAGTGGAGGAAAAGGGACTTAAGAAGGGCCAAGCAGCCTTTGAATCTCCCCTTCTACAGACTATGGGATTCAAAGGCATTTGGAGCCATCCTGAAGTCCCAGTGCCTACCCTTTTCCCTGTACTCCTTCCCTGGGGTGGATGTGCTTGCTCAGGGTGTGCTGAGCACAAGGGAAGAACTGATCCACCTGGAAAAGCAACCACATATTACACAGCATTAGCAAGCTCTGTGCCACACGAGGCTCTTGCACAGATTGATCCCCTGGCTGGCTGGGAGAAGCAGGGTGAAAATCAGCAAGCAGGATCCAGGGAGCAGCACAGACAGCAGGATTATCAAAGCTTAGTGATGATGTACTTGACACAACCTGAAGGGGAAAAAATGGCCCAGTAATACCCTCCCCCATTTCATGGAATGGGCAGTGCTCAGATCTCCACACAGACACTCCATGGCTCTTTCTTTATCTCAGACTCTGGGACACAGGACTTGTTTCCTGCATATATGATTCAACCTGACCTAGAAAACAGACTTGACTTTTGTTTGCATAATTCAGAGTCCCAGATTGAACCTCTGACACAGGTGAGCTCCTCTGAGCCTCACCTGCAGCACAGATTGTGCAAGACCTGGTTTTAGTCACAGCTGTGACTGCACCACTCTCCTGCAGCTCAGGGCCTGTCCCCAGAACACAAAACAGGCACATGGCCAGCACCTCCCTCTGAGAAAATGGTTTGAACTGGCTTGAAGTTAGACAGGAACTGTGCAGCACAAGTTAAACATGGTTTAAACTGCCTGAAAATTAGACAGGAGCTGTGCAGCACAAGTTGAAGTTAAAACCATCAACAGCCATACTGAAGGAGCAGCCACAGAACCCTCTCAAACTCCTGGCAATTTCTCCAACTTGTGCAACCACTGAAGCAGCCACCCAAAACCAACGGTGCCTCTTCACCAGCACTTGGTGTGTCCCTCCAAAGTTCAGTCTGTGCAGGAATGGCAACGTCCCCTTTGAGAGCAGGAACAGAAACATCAGCTCACACATTTTGGAACTGCCTCAACACGTTCTGGCTGGAATCTACAATTTTTTTCCAGCTCTTGCTTGAGAGTTACTTGACATTGCAACTTTAACATTTCTTAAGTGCATGTTTATTTTGACCACCCTTTATAGCTCTCCTCCCAGAAAGCAAGCCTGAGAGTGGATTAAGTCATCTCAACTTATTTTTATAATGTCTGAACTGTAGAAATATTTATAAAATGTTGACGTCTGGAATCAGGAGGGGTTTAAAATACCAGAGCAGTAAATCCCTTAGCACTCAGGACTTATTTCATCCACAGGAAGAAAGACACTGGATTTTAAATGACTACTTGTTTGGTTGTCCTGAAACAGTTGAAAATGTTCAACGTAAAATGAATTCTGAATGCAGTCTCAATGAAACAAAGCATTTTTTCTCTTTAAGAGCAAGCTATTAGCAACTCCTATATTTGAGGCTGTCTAATACTTGCCATACAATTGGCAAAACTGCAGGAAAAGGAGAGTTTCAACAGGCTGTCTTAATTCTTGAAACTCTATTTCTACATATGCATCATCGAAACAGAACCATTAGTGTCAAAACATAAAAAAGCTCCTCTATGTAGTTGCAGATCTTCCTCAGTTCATGCAGTAGACAATGCAAAATTTGTGAGAAAAATCTAACTGCTTGATCAGTGTGCAGCCCCCAGACTTTGCTAGCACACACTTCAGATTGCAGTTTTTTCCCCAAACTATGTATGTTTTTTTTTTTAAATATAGTGTGTTATTTGTCCAAAATGTCTGGTTCAAACGACACCGTGCCAAGTAAGCAACACTTCTAAAAATCATTATCCTCAATTTCAGCTCTCACGGTGAGGACATGTATCACATGGGAACTTCACAACACACAGAACTAGGAATTAACTTTAACCATCAAGTCAGCTAACAGATATCTGACAATTTATTGTTCAGTGCTCCAACTTCTGCACTAAGAATTCCTGCAGTCTCAGGCTGTACATTGTCTGTGCACAGACCAGAGCTCCAGCTGCATGGGGAGACACAGGTGCCCACAGCACCTAGATACAGCAAAAATAAAACTAAGTCATGAAACACTTCTAAAATATTGCAGACTGAAGTCCATCGGGGAATCAACAGCTCTGCACTGCAGTTTCTGCACCTCAGGATGCTGTAAGGTACAATCTTATCTGGACCTCACTTCTAGGCACAAAGCTGATTTGCTGTGATAACATTGTTAGAGGAAATTTCAGACAAAACCCAAGAGCTGTCAGCAACTAAGACAGCAAAATGCCAGCTATACATAAAACATCAAATGGTGTTAGTGACCTCATCTCTTTCCAGGAGTGCATCAAAAATTATGCCTGAAAATAACCAGCCTGGTAGATATTCTTGACACTTAAAACCCCATACTTTTCAGGTCCTGTATCTATCCTCTTACCCATCCCAAACAAAAAATGTGCAATGATTTAATAAGCAAGACAAGTAGTCATCTGTGCAAATACGAAATTGAATTATTTGGTCAGACAGTTTCATGACATTAAGTCATCAGGAGCATTTTTAATTGCCTATTAATCTGAAGTTAGAATAAGCACACAGTATCCAAGCCTGCACTCAGATGCCAAGAGGCAATCACCAATTGCCACTGCTGAGCCAAGGGACTCCAAAGGCAACATATCCATGGTTACTCAGCTCCATCTGATAGATCCACTTACAAGTTTGGGTGGTAGAGTTACAAAGGAAATCTTAAATCGACCTAAAGCCACAAAATGGAGTCATTACCCAAGTGCCAGTCAGATTTTTATGCTCCAAAATTCAGAAAACAAGCATAAGTTCCTGCAGCACAGTCTAAGCCCTCTAACTTGCCTGGAAGCTCCTTTCCCACAAGTTTGCATGAAACCAGAGTCACTGATTACCAGGACTGAACAAAGACTTTACTGGCTCCCCTCAACATGACATAATGATAAAGTCTTTACACAGCATGCAGAGGAAGAACTGAAAAATTATGTACCCCTTTTAGCATTGTAAATCTGTAATAAAGCTTAAATTGGGACCAAAGAAAAAAGTATTTTAAGCTAAAAACGACCTGTATCCTCTACAAAGAGCTGGTGGAAGGGGCACCCAGGGCCACAGCACTGACTGATCCCACAGTGTGAAAGTGAGAACTGGACACAGAGCTCTCCCTGGATGGCACTGAGTGAGCAGCATTTGCCCCCAGCAGAGCTGACACACGGCTGACACCACCCAGCAGCCTCACACCTCGCAGGAGACACCACAGAGCAACTGCTGCCAGCACATGCCATGCTAAAAAAAGCCTCTGTGCATGCAACATATTCCAGGAAACCTGTACTCCTCACTGGCAGGAATGGTTGCAAATAAGCCATTCCCATATAAATCAGATTTATGAATGCTTCATGCTTTGAAAATTCACGATGTAAAATAAACAGACTTTGAAGAACCTTATTATACTTTACTGAAAACTGCATCACTGACATATAAATGCACATTGCAAAAGATTCCTGGAAAACTGACTTTGGGCATGACAGCTCATACTTGGTTTATCTTCACTGAGTAAATACACCAAAAACAGCCTGTATGGGGGCATCAGCATTTAATAAAAATAAACTCAACAGGAAGTCAAAGAACAGTGCTTGTAGAAATGACAGCCACCCTGGAAGGCTCTCTCACACTCCCTGCTTTAGCCTCAGGCTTCTCAGGGGTCACTTTTAGTCCAGGACCAAGCTTTTTTGAGACCCTTAAGCCAAACTTGCCATGCCTGGGTTCTAGAAGTTTGCTGCTCCCTTCTGTTTTTAAAACCCCAGAACATGAAACTTTCAGAAACACATACAGCCCTAGCACCAATACTCAGCAAACTTCAACAGGATATAAAACGTTTTGTTCAAGAAATGTTACAAATTTACTTCATTATACCAATAGCTTTTCTGATTTTTACTCAAATATTCTGAAAATATTTTAAGCTCTGCACGAGTTAAACAGGAACAACTGACAGATCTTTACAGTTTATTCCCTTGAAGGAGGTTTTTTTTTTCCGGAAAAAAGCGATTCACAATTCTTACTCTGATTTGGTTCCGCAGCTGCTCTGCCTCCTGCCGTAACTGCTCCAGCTCACTCATCTTCAGCCTCTGCTTCTCACACTCCACTGGTGAAGAAAACCTGCCAAGAAGAGGGAAGAAAGAGATACTGAAAGTTATTTTTCTCCTCTTTAAAAAACAAGACAAAACCCCTAAGATTCTGTGTATACATTTTTTTAATTCTGCTTTTAGAAAGGTTTCCAAATAATTCCCTTTAGTACACCGATTTCAATTCCTGAATTACCACAAAAAACAGAATTAAGTGAAGCCTATTTTGAATATAAAAGCAACTGTCAACAGAACCACCCACTGTACTTTATAAACCTGTTTTGTGGCAGCTCCCTGCTCCCCCGCCCAGAAATCTGTCAGTGTGTGCCCCAGGATGACAACACAGAGCAGAGGCTGCAGGTGCCCCCAGGATTTATTCACCCCTGGGCTCAACAGGGCTGTGGTGAAGGCACCTTGCACAGGATATCCAGGGCAGACTTGGTTTTAATTAAAGAGAAAATTTTGAATCCTAGACTACAGCTGAAATAGCAGATTATCTCCATTTTTCCTCTCTCTCTCTTTTTTTTTTTTTTTTCCTGAGCAAGGCACAATGATCTTTTCATTTCACCCATGGAATAAGAAGGGATAGCAAAGACCAAGCCCTCCCTAGAAGCATCCTTGTGCTGATACAGCCCTCAGCTCCCTGAAGCTGTTGTCATCTGAACAAAGACTCAGTGCAACCTTAATAAAAAGATCAACTGACAGTAAGACCACATGTGAGCACACTTTCAGGCCAGTTGGGGTTTTTTTGTTTTTTTGGTTTTTTTTTTCAGATCAGATTTTTGCATTCCATTTTTTTCAGTGTGTTGAACAAAGTTTCCTCAGATCAATTTTCAGGTTTTTTATCCCCAGCACAGCAGTGCAGCCAAACACCACTAGAGACCTCTTAAGTCTATTCACACACATGGAGACTTCAAAAGCCTTGCAGTGAAAGCAACATCAGCAAGTAAATTGCTCACAGACAAGCCAGGCACTTATTTGTAATCTTTTCATGACAGAAAAAGCACACCAGAAAGGTGATGATGGTGGTCCCATGACATTAGATAAAAAGCCAAAACACTTCTAGCTTGTAGAAGACGACAGACAAGTCAGACTGCTACTCACAAAATGAAAATTGAGGAAGGAAGGAAAAGAAGCAGGAAGAAGAAGCTATTCAAAACGTTAGTCTATGCTTCCTATTTAATCCACTGAAAAATGGCCAAAAAACAGAGGAAAAAAGGTCACAGTGAGTCTGGTAAGTTGTAGATCCCTTTATTTGGCCTGGCTACTGGTTCTCTGCAGTTCAGTAGTGATGTGCTCTAAAGACTGACTCTGGAAAGGTTTTTTCCATCTGTAAAACACCATATTCATAGATTGAAAAGAGTGATAAGTTTTGGTTCAAAGCAATTTGCAATAAAATAATCATCCTTGGACTAACAGTTTATGTAAGTGTTTGAGAGCTACAAAGTTTATTGCTGCTTAAGAAGAAAAGTATCCACTAATTATCCATCTACTTCCTTTCAATCTCTGTGCTTCCAACAGGTCCGAATCCATTTTAAGTCCATTTCAGGATCAACTCACAAACATACATTAAGCTGGATCATCTCCAAATCAAAACACATCCTCATCAGCAAGAGGGATGGTGACTCAGCTCTAACCAGTATTTCCAGATATATGTAAGCAACCTCTGAGGTTCACACATTTCCCTCCCTTAAACCTGTGCTCTGTTCAACTACAAAGATGATGTAATTCACATGGGAATTCTCGAGGAGACTTCTCCATTCCCTATTGTGCTCCTTTTGCAGAAGCCCAGACTATTTATCACTGCTGAATGCACAGCAGCCATAACATACAAGCCCATCAACCCTCGTGTCCAATTTTATAGATGAAGCATTAAAAACATAACTTTAGCACATGCATTAATCACATACCTTTACAGGCTACGGAGTTTAATTACAACCTTAATGCCTTTAATGGGGATACCTCTATGAAATATAGCCCCACTTTCAGTTCTGACAATGTCAAATTAACCTTTTCAATATGATTTTCCCTTTTTATTCCAGGATCTACTCAAAGGTAACAGACAAAACAATGGTCTCAAAGGTCTAAAGCCAGCCAGCCATGCTGCCTGCCAGTGTTTAGTAGTCCTGTGTGCTATTTTTAACAGGAGATAAAGATTCCTAGCAGGGAAGTTGAGGAACCTCTAATTTTCTGAGAAGGGAAGCCAGCTTCTGCCCTGTAATGTGCCACACACTTCAGTGCTCTGTAGACAGTCACTTCAAATTCTCACAGAGAATTACTATCATAAAGAAAGTGACATTATTCACAACTGGAAGCATGCATGGCCAGTCACAAGCACCCAAAGTTAGGGCATTTTCTATTCATAGGTAAAGCTGTGAGCAGATTCAAGAATGAGCAGTAGCATTGCACTGGCATTCAAAGACCATCAGTGACAATTCTGCACATAAAGTTAATGTTAATTAATGTCACTCATATCAGCACTGTTCACCACTAAGCCCACTGCTGAACCAAGCTGCACCAGCAGCTGCACAGCAGTTAAACTTCACAGCTTTAAATCGTGTTACACTTCTCCAAGTTCCTACATGGACAAACTCCAGAAGCCTTCTCACTCACCCACATGTCTTTAGTTTAAAAATAATTCTGAAGCAAATAAAAGGATAATGATCCTTCATATTTTTGGAAGAAACTTTTGTAGTAGTGGAAGAGCCCTAGAAGCACCAGCATGTTCTAAATCTGCAAAGCCTTAAGCATTACTGCTCAGTAGAAATGTGCCAGTGGTTCAAGGTCAAACTATACCTCAATGAGCAGAGAGTTGCCTTCAAACCAGCACACACTTCCACAAAATCCAGGTTCACTTTAGAACTGGTTCACTCTAGCTTTAAGCATTAAAGTTCCTTTCCAGTAGACTGCATTTGAACAGCTAACTCTGAGATATTAAGCTATGTATAAACACCAAGATACTACAGTAAACAAAGTGCAGTTCAACTATTAAATTGAAATGTATCCAACAGCGTTGCACTGCCTGGCAGCAGCTCCCAATGCAAAGGTCTGTGTGTTCAGACCATCACCCACCATTAAGTATTTAGCAGAACTGGGAGAAAGATGCTTCCACTTGGAATTTTTACTTTTTTTCCAGCACTGTTTTCATGTACCCACAGGAAGCTACAGAAACTGAGTGGGTAGGGAGGAAGCTCTCACGGATGCATTTCCAGATTCACACTAACTCTGCAAGCAGCATCCCTGAACTCCTGTGGGAACATCTCACTGATGTCACCAGACTCACAACAGCAACACAGGAAGATAAGCACATGCTTAGAAGCTTGGAACCCGTGGATGCATCTGTGTCTGCTTTAATACTTCGGATGCTCCAGCAGTCGGGTTAAAGAGAGGTGGTTATGTGCAAAGACCATCACTCAGACTAGGTTTACTTGCTGTAATATTGTTTCTCATACTACCAGTGAGGTGATCAGTGAGGCACGGAACACAGAACTGAGATGCCTGGCAGCACTGGCAAAGCAGAGGCTGCATCCTCCAAACCTGTCCTCACTGCAGAGAAGCAAAACACCACCACAACCTTGAAGTGTGCTACCAAGCATCAGGTAAACAACTTGGGTTTTATCAGATTAAATGCTGGGACTGCTTTAGCAGGGCTTACAAGGATTGCTTACAAGAACAGAGGTGATCTCTGTGTTGCACATTTTTCCTCATACAAATTAGTGAAAACCTCAGTGGATTCATCACCAACCCGTACTAGGTTACAAAGGACACGATGCCTGTTCACTCTCTCCTCCAAGATCAAAATAGTACAGCCTGGAAGGAGCACAGCTTCACAGCCTGGAAAAATCTTTATTCCAAATATGAATTTCCCCAGGTGCCCAGCTGTACCATGCTCAGTCATCCACACAGCAAAGCCATCAGCTCTTGCACCTGGATGGGCAGAAAGAGTGAGTGAGGATTCCTCCTGCCATCTCAGGAGACTGAGGAAAACATTATGTCTATTCCCTGACTTATTCATAGTTTTAATAAATGTGGAATCGGAGAAAAAATATTTTGAGTTTGCTCAGATGCAGAATCCTTTGGTATCTGCTTTTCAGCATTCAGAGGTAGCACCTCTGATGAAAGATGCTTCTCTTCAAATACAACTCATTATGTGCACGATGTACTATGAACAATTCCACCTGCTGAGGCCTTGAGGGGAACAGCAACAGGACAGGGAAGAACCTTTTAGTGCCTTTGGTAGCTGAGGGTGTGCCACTGCAGGACACCCAAACCAGCAGGACACGGAGTCAAGGACATGAGATGCTTCCATCAGAAGCAGCAGCACCAGGAGCTCCTGGTGAGCACTGACTTTGTGTAGCCAGGGAGGCACATCCCTGTCCTCAGCCATTTGTAGGCTGAACTGCACCACAGAGCAATTCCTCCTCAGTGGACCTGCACAAGTGAATTTACTGATACCAAAATGAAGTGCCTCCCAAGGCAAAATAATTAACTAAGCCAGACTCCCCAGTATATCTAGTGCCAAGAAAGTCACTGCCAGGCTTGAGTGCTCTGCAGATAAATTACTCTTACACTATTCCTGATTCAGTAGCAGCATCATTTGTTAAGAGTTTAATTCTTCATTATACAGGCAAGCAGTGACAAACTACCCCAGGGTCTCGTCTCCAAAGTACTCTCTCTGCAACCCATGGACTCAAAACTTTGTGGCTGGAAAACCACGATTTCCTCTGCAAGAGTTACTACAGAAGTGTAAATATGCCCCTCCCCACAACAAAGGTTTCCTATTTTTGTACCAAATATATAGAGATTAAGGGAGTGCAGAAAGAACAGTCTGTTTGCCTGGATTCTTACGAGCTATCAGAGAGTCATTTAAGTAAGAATTATATTTTGAATCAAAAAATCAGTCCTATAGAATTGAAATAAGTGCTTACCTACACATATCAACCTCAGCTTTCAACTCCTATGAAACAAGATCTCAGTGATCAACAGACAGGAGGAGCAAGGAGGTTCCACATGGCTTTCATGTGATCCTCCCTACTAGTGATCACACAGGTGGCTAAACATAAGGAATGCTAACAGCATTATAGCACTTTACTAAATAGAGGGGAAAGACACCAAGAAATACTCAGCTCTCCCAAGGGAGATACACTGGTAACCCACAGACACTCAGGCTGTGGACAATGGGTTCTGGCTCTGAAGCTGAGCCCTGGCAGCACACACAGACCAACACTTTATATGTTCAGGATGTGCCAGACAAGATTTTGATAAAACATTTTTCATTTGGTGACACTAAACAAGACTTTGGCAGCTTTGTCCAGTCATTATGCCCCAAAGCCATGAATAGAGAAGAACAGCCTGAAGAGAATGAATTTGCAATATTGAAAATCTACAAACTTGGACACAGTGGACAAAGCCTTACATCAAGTGAAATCTCTGCCTGCACACCAGTCATTTAAAGTAAATGCATTAATGCTGTGCTGCAGTTACATACCTTCATACATAGCAACTATTTCAGGTAGAATTTTACATAATGCATTTTCTATGACAGAGCTGTTCGAGAACCACACACAGACTCAGCTCTCCACTGAGGAAAATGAAACATTTAATGGCTTTTTTTTTTACTATACTTTGGCCCTACGCTGTCTTTCCTTTGTTTCTCAGAGACCTTTCCAGCTATCCATTCTCCCAAGCCTTCTTTGTTCTGACTTGCAGCAGTACTGCATCAATACACAAAGACAACAAAGCAAGGAGCTTTTATAATGGTCAACTAATACTTGAATCCCAGGAGAATAATGCTGGGTAAGTTGAAATAACAGTACATAAGGGCTGTAATTGCCCCACTGTGTACCTTGGTCTTTTATCTCTCCTCTCAAACCTCTTAAGTGCATCTCTCTCCTTTCTTTATCTTTAATGTATGTTTTGAGAAGCGCACTAACTGCAGAGCATCTTACACGCATCAGTTAAGTAAGAAAATAATGGTTACTCCCTCAAAAAATGGTTACAATTTAGGAAATAAGCCTGGAAATCCTAACTGAATCTTTTCCTTAAGATTTTAAATGTTCGTTTTGCCAGAAGGAATTAATTGCCACTCTGATTTCCGATCCCCAGGCAGATGCAAAGGAGTTCTCCCATGCTCAGGGCCTCTGGTCTCCCCAAGAAGAAAACAGGAAGCAGCCTGGGTGTGACCTCGCTCGCTGAGGTCAGTGCTATTGTTGCACTTCTGCACATTTTGGAAGTGTTTTAAAGTGATATGTCTCCATTATAGCTTTGGTACAAAAACAGGAAATAATCAACCAACGCCTCTCGAGAGGAAGGGTATGAGCAGAACTTAAGCACCCATTCCCCTAAGAGATACCATCCCCAATTTTAAGGGACCAATGAATGTGTGTGTGCTCAAAACTGCATGGACAGCTGGAATGGAGAGGTCAGAAGAGAGACTCAAGCAAACTGCAAAGGAGTGGGGTTCAAGTCTCACCTCTTGGTGTGCCCACATGCCGTGAGCCCTCACAGCAGGAACAGAACCCCACCCACCAACTGGGTGGCACAAGCAGTTTCAAGGCAACAATATTGCCCCTCCCTTTGTCAGAACACCTTCACTCATGGTGAAGAGCAGAAATATGTGCCATTTTATACCCACGTACACACTCAGCCAGGGATTTTAACAGGCTTTGAAACAAAGCCTGCCACATCAAAACGCTTCCATCTACCACAAGAACTACCTGGAGTTACGAACAGAATATAAACCCCTGTGTTTGCCTCCAGACCTGAGCAGTGCAAACATCACCCCTGAGTGTTTTTCAGGCACACAGGGGAGCAGAGAAGTAGCAGCCCCAGCATGTCCAGGGTGCTGCCATCACTCAGCTCACCGAGAGAGAACCCCCACAGTCGGGCTGGAACTGGGTCACCTTCCAGGTCCCTCCAACCCAAACCCCTGTGTGGCCCCACAGGGACCAGCCCCAGCACAGCAGGGCACGGCCCACCTTGGGTTCGGGGACCGGTTGGATTACGGTTTCCATGGAGGAGAAACAGACCAACAAACACTGACCTTGTTGACAGCAGTGGCAAAACAGATAAAGGAAATCAGTTCAGAAATTAAAGTGAAGTGAGTCTTAAGTTTACTAGTAAAAAAAACATCGCTGACTTGAGACTGTTGCCCTTTATTTGGCTGACGGCTCATGAGACTGGTGTGTTAAGCTCAGAGATACAAGAGTTTATTTCTAAGACCCAGCTAAAGTCTAAGCCAAGTACATTCATAAAACACATCCAGAAAGGCCTTACTCTTCTTAACCCACACACACTGGATTCTAGAAAAAAAAGCCTTAAGAAATTCAGTGTAAAGCATAAGGCTGAGAAAAGCACAGGAAGGAATTTCTTAGTCATGAATATTTCACAGTCCAACAGTGATTTTTCCAAAATTAACATTCTTGCATCTTATATTCATTATGTTCATTTCCAGGTCAAAATGTTTTGATGTATATAAGCACAGATTTATTTTTATCACACTCCCTGCAAACAGAACTTCATGTGAAATTCAAAGTATCTTTTCTTTAGTGACGATAATAATGATTCCCCAGTAAAAACTTGGTTCACTGACCTCAGGACACGCCATCACTGACCAAAGTATTATTTGTTTTGCAATTCAAAAATGGCAAAAAAGATCTCAATGAAGCAGAAAGATACAACCCTAAGTAAGAAGACAGAGATGGTTCCGGTCCAATTTCTTCCCTGGGGACAGACAGGTGGACATACATCATACGGAGTGAACTGAGGCCTTTTGTCTCTCCAAATACCCAGCCATACCCAGGAGCTATTTTAACAGTTTAGTAGGAAAAGTGTACTGCAGAGTGACAATTCAAAGTCATTTTGAAAGACTCTCATTTACATTTAAATCCATCTCTAAGCAAGTTTGACTTTGGATTTTTTTAAGGGGCTAATGCATTGATATTTACTGAAGTGGCATCATGTAGGGCCAAGCAGTGCTATGCATATAAAATCTGGTCTGGCACCTACAGGCACAAAAGATTACTGAAGCAGCCTCCTGTTATCTGAGAGCGAGCAGACTGCACGATGTGCATAAAAGCACCAAGTGCACAGAAAATTTTAGGTTTAAAGTCACCGGAGAAGATACACATTATAAGAACCTAAAGTGTCTACAGGAAAAGTGCCTCCATTCAGCTCGGGTGACTGCTCACTCACCTGCAGTAATTTCTGGCTGACAGTTTTTGAAAGTGGAGCATTCTCACTCTCCTGAGGAGCAGAAAGCCCAGCAGTACCAGTTACACATGCACACACTGCATCCTTTCACACACACCAGCAGCTCGGGAGAAGCCATGCACTGGATGGACACCCTTCCCTCCTCCCCATGCAGCTGAACACAGCTTGCAGCTGCACCCTTTCACAGCAAAACCAGGCAATAGAAGCATTTGTGCTTTTTTTAATACTAATTAATCCCAAGGTCAGATAGAACTACTGCCCTCAGGTTCAATTTTAATTTTGCTTTTGGTTCACAGTACATTTTTGGTCAATTACTTGGGATTTGAAGCCATGAAAATTAAGTTCTCTTTCAGACTAGAGTTCTGGCTACCTTAGTAGGCTTTTTTAAAAAGAAATTTTTTTTTTTGAGATTCATTTTTATATGAGATGCATATACTTAAATGTATACATTTAAGTATATGCATATATGCATATATATCTCACACTACACAATGATCAGAAGTAAAAGCTTTTTACTTGTTAGGAAGTAAAAACCCTATGTACTGTTTTTTTACCCTTATTACTTCAAATATGGGATTAAGAGAACATGGGCTGTGTAGCTACTCCTGGTACCACTTGTGATGAGACTGATACAGCTAATCTATTCTCCTGGGAATTGCTTTTTATGCTTCTCAAGCAGTAATGTCTGTTTTCAAACAATTGCTTACTAAAGAAGATACAACATCCAATATCAAAGAAAGAAGTTATGTTAAGGAAATCAGTAGCACTGTGTTCCTAAGTATCTCCACACTTGCAGGGTTCCCAAAACAAAGGTTGTCTTTGTAGCAGTAATTTTTAACTGGTCCAAAGTCAGAAATTATCTATCTGCCTGGGAAGAAAATGGCCCTAGATGAAGTTTCCAACAGAAGAGGATAAAAGAGAAACAGACTCCTGCTGCAAAGTACAATATCGATTCCCACCTGTAGAAGTCTTCCACAAAGTATAGCTTTTGTATTTTTGATATGAAAACTTTTTTATGAATACATGATGCTCACTAGGTTATAAATAGCAGAATTCCCCTGTGGAGACAAAGCCTAAAGTTATAGAGAGGAATAATTGGCCAGGAGAGAGCCCACAGCTCCACAACCTGCTTTGCTCAAGGGTCTTTCCAACCCACTGAACTCTTGTTGCTGAAAGTGCTCCCTACACGTCTCAGTCATGGTGAGCCAGGACAGCAGCTCAGCTAAATCCCTGTCTGTTCTAGCCCTCACCACAGAGCACACACTGCTCTTGGAAGTCTTTTGGGTTTAATGTTTGAGATATGCATTCCACCACTTGAGTTTTTTTCAGCAATGGTGACTGATGGGTTGGTAAAAATGGCTAAAGATTCTTCAGCTCCTGCTTCCAGAAGCTACACACCAAGCACAGATGTGCCTGACTCAATGAAAAGGCAGAGCCACAGCTCTGAGACTCTGCAGCAAATCAACTCTTTGCTAAGGCTGTTGGTCTTTCAGCTCTCACCCTGTCACAGACACCAAAGCTCTACAATTCAGGGCCATGGGGTTTCTGTAGAGACTGAGAACAGAGAATTCTTTGAGCTTCTGAAGCAGCACCACCAGGAAAAGTCAACTTTCTTCACTCCAGCCCTTTTCAAAGTGCATGTTTGGCTTTTGATACCCACCTATCTGCATTTGTAGCAACGTCTAACAGATGAGCAGGAAAAAAAATGCCTTAATGACTTCCCATCTCCAGCTACCTGACCTTCCAAATCAGCTGCTTTTTCCTAAAGCGTGGGCAACTGCAGTGAAGTGTTCACATCATCAAATATTTACAGGACATTTACTCTAGACTAGGGTTTTTTTTGGGGGGGTGGGTGTTCTTTTGTTTTGGGGTTGCTTTTTTTCTGTAGAAAAATAAATAAATAATCCAGCTCCTTCTTTTGGGATGCTTCCAAGACAAAAGAGGAGTTTCCCCTTTTCAGGTGCGTATCTTAGAAATTAAGGTTGTGTTTGTAGCACCAAAGCCACAGTTTTACTTGCAGGCCATCTCATTCTCCATACTTCCAATTAATCTTGTATTTAGACACCTTGCATTAAAACTACTTGAAAAAGCAATGAAGAAGTTTCTTATCCAACAAATGTCAGTCAGTGAGATTGAAAACAGGCATTCACTGTCCTACAAAAAGCTGTAACACTTCCCTGTGGACCACTCCTCTCCTCCCCTGAGATTGCCAGGAGCACCCAACCCCCCTGCAATGTCCTTCCTACCATTCAATGGAAGGAAAATGGAACGAACGTCATGATTAATTTCTTGAAATTCTAGGGCATCTGGACTTAGTGCTGTCATGGAAACTTTGCTGTGCTGGTTTTTTAACCCTGTTTTGTCGTGCCTAATGTTGAGATTACAACAAAACTTGATCTTCCCATCAGCACTGTGTACAAGCAAAGAGAAGGGCTCCAGTCTGCCTTACAAACAAATGGTCCTAAACCTAATTCGTATTTTTGGGGGGGGAGAGAAAGCTTTTATAGAAGTTAACTACCTAAAACCTAGTGTACTCCAATTTACTAATTTTTAGTACCATGACATTACATTGCACTGTCAAAATCTTTAAATCCAATCATTGACACCGATCAAAATCACTATGTACACACTAAATTTAGGGTGTGAAATCAGATTTTGACAAGCATAACATCTATACATGGAATGTGAACACTTTTTTCAGCTCAGTAACAACTGAACTCAAATCAACAACTGAAAAAAAAATGTCTTCCTTTTCCAAGCTAGAAATAAAACTGTTTTATATGAACAATCACCTAAGGCAACCAATTATGAAACAAAGGGTCATCAGAAAAATACTCAGATCAAATATTTCTTCTAAACAGACCAATTTTAAATATCATGTTTCAACAACAGATCATAAAAGAGCATATTTGATTTTAATTAAAGATTTCAAATGCATACAAATACCACAGCAATTGCATTTCAATATATAAACATAAAATTACACAAGTGCAATTTATGTTAGACATAATTACTACAAAAATATATGTATCAGGAAAAAAGTATACAGAAAAAATCCAACAAAATTAAATCATCAGGTTATCCTGAAACTGCTTGGATGCTCTGTCCTTGACTAGATGCTGACCACCTGAATTAATACCTGCATGATGAAAACAAACCACTCAAGTCCAAGAGTTCCCACTGCTGATTGCAATGAGGTGATTTGTTCTTGTAAAGCTGCCAAGACAGTCACTGAAAGCAGCTCCAAGACCAATCTCATTTAAGAAGCACATTCAATCCTGGGATTGATTTTATGATTTCATTTTGTTCTCCTCCCCATCCCATTTGAAAATTAAAACCTTATAAAATAATTTCAATGTTAACATTACTCAGCTCTTTTAATGTTTCAAAACACTGGGATTCACAATGACTCAAACATTTGGCTTACATTGAAAATCCATATGATTAATATTTGTCTGAGATCTAACTTAAGGAGTGGGAAAGGAGTGCCTGCAAACTGTCAAACCTGTTTGCCCCAAACAACTAATTTCATGTAATAGGTGGCACTTGAGAGTGCCTTTTGCTCCACAATACAATCAGGCACTTCCATCTTTCCCCTTCTTTCCAGTTTAAACCCTTTTAGAAGGCAAGAGATGGCAAGAGTTACAGTAACTGAATCAAAATTTGGCTTGGTGCATGTCAGCATTTCACAAACTTTCAAACTTTCATTTCACAAAGCTGGGACATCTTAAAGGAAATGAAAGCATCTTCCATGAACTGTGTGAGCATTTGCCAGCCAGTGTCCATCTGCACTTGTGTTAATTCTGGCTTTCACAAACCCTGGGCCCAGCTCTCTGTGGCACTGTCCCACATAAACTCCCCAAATGATCTGCACGTCCAGTGTCACTGGTGGCATCCAAGCTGACATTCACCCAAAGCATTCAGAAGCTCCCCTCTTGCTCTTCAGTTTCAGGCTCTCTGCAAAGACAGTTCTGCCGTTCAGACACTGCTGAAGACATGACCCTGAGCCTTAACAGTGCCATCCTTTTAATTACAGCTGCAGCTTAGTGCAGCCCTGCCTCCTGCTACCCACAAGTATCATACACATGTGCACGTATGCACTCTCTGCACTGGTATCAGGTACCAAAGATACTCACAGCCTCAAGAGAACAGCACATACTCTGTTTTCCAGGAGCATCTCCTTTAGTTCTCTTTTGGATCTTTCACGTAAATTCTATTACAAAACTCTGGGTTGCAAAACACAGAAGTTTCATACAAGAACGAAACAATAACAACTAAATTTAATTACACACTTCAGAAGATGAACTAAGTGACAGGTCTGAATCCAATTAGAAAAGAGAAAAAATTTGGTGGAACTTAAAAAATGTTTTCTTGATTAGCAATACTATGTGTACTTTCTAAACAGCCAGTTCCAGGCACTTGGGAGCTGCATTAATCTGGGCATTGATATTTCCAGACAGTGTTAAGTACAAAACACAATCACTGCATTATCACTGTCCCAAAGTATTTACATTCTAGGAGCATGCACTGCACGTCAAGCTCAGAGATTCTGCATTTCTTACTAGTTTGATAAGACATTTCAAAGTGACTTCAGAGATATAAAAAAATCATAAATGACTGCCTTCAGTAACACAGCAGTCATAAATTAAAGACTGGCAGAAAAGAGATTAACTGAAGAAGATCATGTCTCCACATACCGCGGGGATTTTTTTATTCATATTTCTTATTCACCTTCAATCTTATATTCATAAACTTTGTGCCATTTTTTAAAGTTCCATGGTGGTCCAGGAGAGAACTACACAGTTCTGTACTCAAAAATAATTTTGCAAGGTTTTCCAGTGAGGTTTTTGAATCCTAAATTTTTCTTTCGAAACTTGAAATGGACAAATTAAGCACGAGATGCATTAGTCCTCAACTAAGCAACATGAAATTACAGTTGAAACTTTTATTATCCAACATAAATATAACACACGACATTTGTAGCCATTTTTTACTTAAGATTTAAATGACCTGAACAGTTAATTAAGACCAACTTTCCAAGCATTCAGGGAAGGACTGAAGTAGAGATAGAGCAGCAGCTGTTTGCTGTAGCACTTTAACAACACAGAAGAGAGAAAATAATGCATCTATAACCTGAAACTCAATTCTTGTCATGATTAACAAGTGAAAGGTTATATACTATTATAGCAGCCTTAGTTCTCAGCCTATTACATCTGTATAACCCATCTACATCATCCGCTGTGAAAACTGCTCATTTTAGAGAAATAATAATTCAAAATATAGTTTGCCAGAGCAGACACACAGCGAGACACATCCACGTACTTAGATCTTCCTCATTTCCCTAGCCCCCTTCTTCCGAGATAACATCAGTCTGTTCTTTGGAAGCACAAATTAACTTCACCACAGCTATCCTGCTTGAAAATCACAAACAAACACTGCAAAAACCCACTGAAGACTCCCATCCCATTAAGAGACTTTCAAGACTGTGTGTGCTTGTCATGTGGTTTGTTTCATCTTAATTTGTTGATATAGCTATTACTCCTGTTAGCACAGCTTCGGACTTCCCCCAGCTCTAACCAGGAATTGCATCTCCTGTAGCTGACACTTCATTGCCAGGTTAGTGACCATCTTTTACATCACTTCCCATATTTCTAACAGAAGTCAGGAAGCAGCTTCAGGTTTTCCTCTGAACACTCCCATGACTTTGCAGACTCACGTCCCTGCTATTCCTACAGGAACAGTTTTCATCTCTCTCTCCCCGTGTTTCACAGCAGGTTTTAAAGGCTGGTACCCGTCTCCTCTCTGCACCATTTCGCCATTCTTTCCCCTTCCTTCCCCAGTACTCTCCACCCAGCAGAGGAGCATCTACTCCTCTGTTGCTTCAGAAACTGATTATACCTAATTAAATTAAGCACTTTTTTCCTCAGCTCAGACTTAGCTTTGGGACTTACCCTGCTTCTATTTCAGAACTGAAAACCATCCTGGAAAATCATGTACTTTCCAAGCTACAATAACCAGTCTAATAAAAGACAACATTCTCAACTGTATAATTAACAGGAGGGAATGGATCAGAGGCTTATTTTGCATTAGTTCAGATAACACAACAGCATAAACTAGTCTACCACACCTATAACTGGTAGGAATTTGGATGCTTTTCACAATTTCCAACAGAAATCAAACTAAAAATCAAAGAATATGATAATCTCAGCAACAAGTGCAGAAATAAAAAAGCAGATTTTTAAAAAAGTAAAATAAATCTGGATGGGGAAACAAGCAATACCTACAAAGTAGGACACGAAAAGCACCTAATGACTTCGCACTTTTCCTAAAGATGGGGAGCACCTTCCGAATCACCTTTGCCACAGCAGTCATGCCAGGCATGCAAGTCACAACCCCCCCCC
>VYXD01003410.1:1718455-1756622 GCA_013397195.1 Hylia prasina
CGTGAGAGACGGGACCCGGGGCAGGGGGACACTGTGGGTGACAACCGTGAGAGACGGGACCCGGGGCAGGGGGACACTGTGGGTGACAACCGTGAGAGACGGGACCCGGGGCAGGGGGACACTGTGGGTGACAACCGTGAGAGACGGGACCCGGGGCAGGGGGACACTGTGGGTGACAACCGTGAGAGACGGGACCCGGGGCAGGGGGACACTGTGGGTGACAACCGTGAGAGACGGGACCCGGGGCATGGGGACACGTGGGTGACAACCGTGAGTGGTGGTGGGACCCCAGGGCATGGGGACCGAAAGGATGGGGTCACTAGGGAATGGAGAGCTGATGTGAGGACTGAGAGATTTCACCTGAGGGTAGGAACCTTGGGAATGGGGACTTGGGGGTGGGGACACTGGCAGACATCAGGGACATGGAGATGGGGGTCCAGGGAGCAAGAGAGACCTGTGGAGAGCAAGGGTGGGATGTGGGGACCCCCTGGAGCCAAGGGGAGCACTGCCTTCCATGAAGCCTTCAACTTCCTGAGCACCCGCAGGCAGGCAGCCCCTCTACTGGCCCCAGTGTTCCATGGCTGATGCTCCACGGGAGTGGCCTGGGGAGGGACCTGGAGGGGCTCAGCCTGCAGAAAAGGAGGCTCAGGGGGACCTTATTGCTCTCCACAACTCCCTGACAGGAGGGTGCAGCGGGTCGGTCAGGCTCTGGTCCCAGGGAACAAGTGACAGGACGAGAGGACACAGTCACAAGCCACAGGATGGTTAGGTTGGGCATTCCTTCCATTAGAAATAATTTCTTCAAAGAAAGGGATTGAAGGTGGTGGGGGGGTCACTGTCCCTGCAGGTGGTTATGAAAGACTAGTCATGGCACTCAATGCCATGGTCTGGTTGACATGGTGGTGTTCAGTCATAGGCTGAACTTGATCATCTCTGAGGTCTTTTCCAACCTAATTGATTCTGTGAACAATTAAAGTCTTATCTCCCCCTCAGCATGCAGCAGGGTGTGGTGTTTCTCTTTGGTTAGTAGCAAGGACTGACTCCACTGAAGTTCACAGAGCAGTAATGTGGGGGGAGAAATGTGTTGACTGGGTACTCAAATCCTGTGTATTCCTCACAAAGCTGCAATCCCACCTCCTGCAGTGGTGCAGCTCTCCTCACACCAGCATGTGGAAGACAGACAGTCCATCAGGAGCTGCCATGGGTTTGTCAGTCGTGTTGTGGATCTGTCTGACACATCTGATGCTCCTGATGCAATCAAATTGCCAAACTACAACCACAGCCAACCAGAGACCTGGGACAGCTGATCTGTGGGATGCTCTGGCCACACCTCTGGGTCTCTCCTGCTCCAGTGACCCTGATGCCACAGGGACACCCCTGCAGAAGTCACAGCCAGCATAAGGCAACCCTGCTCTGCCCTCCAGCACCAGCCATGACACACTTGCACCATCCATCTTCTCAGCACGGGTCTGCCACAACCTCAGCAACACAAACTGTCAGATTTTTGCAAAATATTGTACATGAGTACCAAAACTTCTGTGAGTAAAGGAATCTTTGAGCTATTAGCATGTTACTGATATAGCTCAGTATTAATGACAGCACGTGCTGGAACATACAGTACACACTGTAATGAAACAGCTCATTGCTTACCCTAAATCAGTCTTAAAAAAAGCATGCACGTTCCCTAACTGACTCAAACCTATGATTTTAATAGCTCTGTCCTGGTTGCAAAGTCTGTGTTGTGCTTTCCTGCTCTGCAATACATCTGTCTTCTGTTTATCCAAAGGACAGATGCCATTCAGCAATGTGTTTACTTTGCATTTAATGAGTGATCACACAGCAAAAATCAACAAGGAATGGGTTTGATTTTGTTGCACCATACTTGAGGAAAATACACTTGTCTCAGAGTCACTGTATCACCATATAAGTAACTTAATTTTTTATAAAGGGGAGAAACTGGTGCAAGGAGAGTTACCCCTTAAAATATGCTTGTTCCCCTACATTCTTCCTAATGCAATCTCCAGAACCCTGAGGAGTGATTACTGACAAGATAGCATCCCAGAATGAGCACATCATTTCTCATCTTCTGTTTTCAAACAACTCTGGAAAATAACAGACAGCAAGGAAAGCCCTAGAAAAGTTGAGATGGTATTTGGGTACTTACATATTATTCAATTATCAGGTTTTGTCCTTCCAGTGCTAAGTAAAACATTTACAATTACATAATTTATCCCTATGACTCATTTGGGAGACAGGGAAGATTCTTCAGTTGCAGGCAGTGAAAATGAAGCACACAGGACAGGGTTCTCCACAGGGGAGCTCATCCTGCAGGAGTGGCATTGATGTGGTTGTGGTGGTCCAAGGCAAACAGGAATATCTTGTCTTGGACCAACCAAAACAAACAACAGCAACTGCCCCTTTCTTATAAAACTCATCTCACCCACTGGGTAGTTCAGTTTAGTCATTTATTAGATGAAGTTACAAATTCCTAACGAAATAGAAATCCCCAGTTCTGCTGGCAGTGTTTTACCACCAGCTTTTGTCCAGTTTAGCTTCTGATCACTGGTTTCACATGCCAAACCCCACTCTGCAAAATCAGAGCTACCCCTCTAATGGAGCCATTCTTACGCCAGTTCTGCAATATGCTTTGTATTGCTTTAGAATTTATATAAGGCATCAATTTGTTCTGCAGTGAAAGAGAAATCTTGGGACACAGTGCCAGATTAGTTTTTAAAATCAATATCCAGATCAGATTCTCTAACATGTTCCCTTTGAATTATGAGCTACTACAGCCAACACAGCAACTTTGGTTTCTGATAGATTAAATGCTACTGGAGGCCTATGGTGCTTGGATTCCTGCCCGATGAGTCTGAAACACCTCCAGAGGGAAGGCAGAGGAAGGGAACCTGTTTGGAGATTGTGCTGATTCAGCTGTAACTGGAAACCTCAGCCAGGACAGCTCCAGCAAATGCCCTTTTGATGGAAATTTGTGAAACAATGTGTTAGAGCGGTGAGTGGGTATGAGGAAGCAATGAGATATTTTCTAAAAACTTCCCAGTGTCGGCAGGGCTGAGGCTGAAAGGCACAAATATGGACAGGGACACGTATAATCTAAATGACTAAAAATACCAATGCATGTCTTTTCTTGATTCCAGAGAAATGCAGGGATCACTGTCAGCCTGGTACTTCGCCTGTACCAGAAAGCCCCCACATTTCATTAGCCCATTATCTAATTGCTTCCCAAAACACTTCAGGATACACATGAAGGTGTCATGTTTGCTCAGGAGACAAGTCAAAGGGAAAAAAAAAACCCAACCCATAGCTAAGAGAGGTAGATCCAGAGGGAATCCCCTGCACTGGTGTGACTGAATCACACAACCCTTTTGACTGATTCAGGAAAACAAAAGAAAAAATAAATTGCTCATTCAGACCTCAGAATTAATTTATCGAAGGGGCAGTCCACTTCCTTGACACCCCCACAGCGGCAAGGCTGGTTTCCTTTCAGGGTTGTTTGTGTCACTGTCCTCCCCACAGCGGCACCACTGTCTTTGCTTTATCCTCTTTCTTTGTTAATGTCTGACAGCTCTTCTGCCACTGCAGTCTGCAGCTCTTCAGGTGAGATGTGCTAATATACATCTCTTCTCCCTCACTTTGCATGTTTCTTTCCAGATCTAGGAACTAAAATGGCACTTAACCCCTTATTAATAAGTGAGCAATCTCAATTTTATTAAAACCTTATGGAGGGCATGAGACTTAAGAGTTCACTTAATTTACTGATTTAATTACTCTGTTAAGCAGGATGACACATATTATCTTTATATTCTACATACATGATGGAAAACATATCCTCCTTCAGATATCCCTTCCTCAGTTCATTCCTAAATATGACAGCAAAGGTTTTCCTGCTTTACCTTCACTCTCCTGGTTTCACTCTCACAGGAGTCTAATGCTCACTCCTTCCTTCCAGACCCCTCTGCTCTCTCAGGGCATGGCTGGAGTGGGACAGGTCCTCTTCTCTCCCACTACTCTTCTGTCACCCCTCAGCTGATGCAGAGTGGCCTTTCACAGCACCAGGGAGTGGTGATCTCTCTGCACACCAGGTGATGCTCCACATGAAAAGCATCTGAGGTGGAAGTTCAGTTCACGTTGTGTCCATGTGTCTCTAGAATTCCTGGAAGGAATGTGTAAGGTACCTGCACTGGCTGCTCACCATCAGCTCTGGTCCATGGATCACTGTTTAACAGGGCAGGTGGAGGGGAATGTCTTTGCTGCATTTTATGAGTGTCCCTGTGCTACCAAGAAATGGGGAATCTCAATTTCGAGGGCTGCCAATCCAGCAGTTCCTTTTATATCCTCATGCTAATTTTCTGATATTTAATTCAAATTAAAAATGAAGGAAAAATAATATAAGCACAAACCAAAATAATGACAGTAGATGTCAGTGTATTTACTTTTTGAGGTCCAGTAAAATAATTTATCAAGCTACACAGCTGGATCATTGTGCAGCTGCAGGTGACTCATCCTTTTAAGAGAACTGAACAATCACTGAACACTATTTAAATAGAAGAAAGGGGAGTGGCGATATATGGATAGATGCTTTTCGTGCAGCCTGTATATATGCATGTATTTCTGGATATATTAGTAATTCTTCCAGATAAAATGATGAAGGATAATCGTGGAAGCGCTGAAAGTGCTCATTGTAAAAGAACTGTGGCAGAAATCAAAGGGGCTGAAAAAGCCTTTTGATCTGTCGTGCTTCCTTCTAAGATGTTTGACACTGGGATCAGTCGTGGGTTTCACGTGCTCGCTGTAATTTGCAGGGTATTTCACTGATGTAATTTGCAGGGTATTTCACTGATGTAATTTGCAGGGTATTTCACCGCTGTCTGAGATAACTCAGTGAGGCAAAGCTCATCTCAGTGGCGGTGCCTCTGCACGTTCTCTGCTGCTGCAGCCCAGCCCACTGGCAAGGATGGCATGTGAGGGCTGAGAAAACTCCACAGCGTGTTTTAGACATCCTCTGATTCCTTCTGCAGGGGGAGAGGAGTAAGCAAGCAGAGGAAGGGGAATTTTATTTAAAACCCACGCAGAAAAATCTAAGAATCTGCCTACAAATGCCAGACTCAGGGAAAGAAGCCTGACATCAGCTGTAACTCTGGCAGCACCTTTGCTTGCCCTGGCCAGGGAGAAGGCTCCTTTCTACCATGGGTGTGGAATTGTAAGAGACACTTCCATAAAGTGCTGTCTGCTCAAATGTCACGATGTTGGCTTTCTGCCCCATTTTCAGCTGCAGAGAACAGCAGATGGGAGGGGCAGAAACAACGAAGATCCCTTTTTAACTCTCAGTTTGAAAAATCTCCCTGTCCTTTTCCGCCAAGTAGGTCTTCTCCCACCTATTCTGAGCATGGCGTTTTCTACATCCTGCTCTGGAAATTACACGTTACCATATACCAAACCTAATCCTAACCCTCCCAGAATTTTACAGTGTGTGCAGTAGGGAGCAAACAAGGACTAATGTGCTGAACAGAGAACAGCAAGTGATCACTTTTTGTGAGTTTTCAGTTACTTCCTCAACAAATGAAGAGTATAATGTACATTAAAGTTGTGTGCCAAGTATAAAGTGTAATGAGTGGAGACAAAAGAGAAAATGAACAGTCATGAAAGGAGCTTAACAAAGCATTCAGTAAGTGACATAGGTAGTAAAAGTGTGGGATTAGGAAGAAAGGAGTATTAAAGAAGTATTATTTTATTCAGTCCGTTCAGAAATTGTTTGGCCTTTTCATGGAACAAGACAGGAAGCCAACTGAATAAGAATGATCAGGTACATTAATTACCTTTAGAAATTACTACAAATATAAGCCACTTTCTAATCACAACAAAACCAAAGTGCTTTTCACATTTTTAATGAAAGATTCTTGCATTCCACTGCTACCCAATCTTAGGAAATCACAGGTGTAATATTTTTTAGTATGTATATCCACATAGTGCCACCCACAAACACATTCACATCTAAAGCCCTGATGCACACAACCTCAACACTGTCCCCTTGAGCCCTGTTCATGGCAGCTTCCTGCAGGCTGCAGCACACCAAGCTCCCAGGTGCCACACTGGCAAATGCTTCAGTGAAGATCAGTAGAATGAACCAAGAATTTAACTCTGTGAGTTGCAATTGCATTACAGTAAAGTTCACAAATTCACTTTTGGAATCTAAGCTAACCCTCGGGTGCAGTGCAGCAAGAAATACTCACTGCAGTCAAGGGCTGTGTTCAGAGTAATTACAGATGTATTTCATCTTCCCCTGGACTTGGAGGCTGAGCTTACACCAAGCTGCCAGCAGTGCTACTCAAGCTTGTAGTTTTGAAGTTTCGTCAATTAACTTAAAAAACTTCTGGTACCCAAAGAGTTTTATGGTCATGAATCAGGAAATCTGATATGAGAGGCTGGGTTTCCAGGTCAGCAAGGAGACAGAGACCATTTTTAGGAAGCTTTTCAGCATAATGCTGCTGCTGGCTCTTTACTTCCATCAGCACTGACAGTGTTGCTCTGACCCCAGCCATTCCTGAGGGAAAAGGGATTCAGCTGTGAATTAATGATACTGGAAATAGCACCGTGGAGGAACAAGGTAGAGGAATTACACTGTCTCTGGTGTTATCTGTAACACTTTTATAGGGCTGTAAGTAACATAAAGTTATGTAACAACTGTGCTGTTAACAAACTGCTGTGCCCTGCTGGTGAACACTTTATCCAAATTAAACTGGGGAGGGAGGGAATAGAGAGAACATTAAAGTTTAAGGAGAGAGCACTTCATACCCTCTGCAGTGCCAGGGCAGATCTGTACTGTAGCTGTGTCTCAGTAGTTGCTAGGATTTGCTACTTGCATATCACACCTGTTAAATGGGCTGAAGAACCCAGAATGTAATATAACAAGAATGTTCAGGATTTTTTGCAGCTTGAAGGCTAAAATGTCTGTAGTGGTTTGGATTATCAATGAAGATGACTCAACATTTAGAACTAATTCAGAAAGGAAAATGATGAACAGAGGCTTACTGATAGATACAGGGTTTAACTGATAGACATTTTATGGAATAAAATACCTGTGCTCCCATGTTTTCCTCCAGTAAATAGCACTAAATACTTGTACAGTTCTTTCTTTGTCAAAGATTTTGAACTGTTCTTCAACTATGAATCTCTTTCTCTGGGAAAGTAAGGCACAGAGTAGTGTAAACAGCTTGCCAAGCAACCAGTGGCAGAGCCAAAATCAGAATTCAGATTGCTTGCCCACCTGTTCCCTTCTATCCTTGCTGCTGAGCATGTTACCCATCATGTGAGATTTTCAGATGGAAGAACAAATGAGCAAACAGAGGAGTAAAATTAAATATAAGCAGAGTGAAAAATGACCAGTATGTGAGACTAAACAAGCCAACTGCAAAGAAGAAAGTGTAAAAACATTATAAAACAAACTTAGAGATTACAATAAAAAAAGTAATTTCCATTTTAACGCACGAGAGCTAATGGCGTGCTAATGATCTCCCTCATATACAGAGGGCTTTGGTCCAAAACTCTGAATGAAACCATTCATGCTCTTGTGTGTGTTTTTTTACCAGAAGATATCCGTGCTCTTAACCGAGGATGCTCCTGATTTCTGTTCCCGTTGCCAGCCTGTTTTCACTGCGTGTCATCCCAGTGAAACATCCCAGCTCCACAGGCTGGCGTTCCCCCTCCGAGTGCAGGAGGCAGCTGCTCCCGCATGGCCTCGGCTCTGCCTAAAGCTGTCACAGCCCTGGCTGGCGAGAGTCACCCGGGGACAAGGGCAGCGCCGGCTTTTGTGAGGCTCCTTCTGCTGGAACCGCACCGAGGCACAGCTCGCATCCTCCATCAGGCTGTGCTGACACGGGAACAGCTCCTGGTCACTCGGGCGGGGTTGGGCTGGGCAACAGGCCACGAACAAAAAGCCTGTGAGCCCTTCCCGCCTCCTCGGAGCCATTCAAGCCGCGGTAACGCAGCAAAAGAAGAGGCACTTTGTAAAATGAGGCTTCTCACAAATGACAGGGAAGGAGTCGCCCCCGCACACACCTTATTCACTCGCGGCTCTGAACTGGCATTCCTTCAAGAGCTGGGATGGGCCCAGAGCTGCTGATTCAAAGACACTTGGAATAAGAACTCAGGATTGAAAGGTTTTTGTTCCTTCCTGACTTGTTGCTTCTTTCCTTGGCCGCTCTGCCTGCCCATGCTGAATGTCAATCAGCAGAGCAGGAGCATCTTTGCAAAGAAGCCCCAAGTATCTTGGCAAATACATTAACAAGCAAGTGGAAAAACCCCAAGGTTTCCACTACTCCAAAGAAGAAAAGGCTGGAGTAGAGTGGTGGAGCTGTCCCTGAACAGGGACAATGGGCCAGGAATTGATACCTAAAGCTGTACATTCTTGTTTAGACTACAGCAGACATAGAGGTGTTTTTTCCCAGAAAAGACTTCTAAATGATCTCCATAATGCATCCACAGCTGATTCTCAGAGAGACATTTGCATCAAATATCCCTGGAAAAATTCCCACAGGGAAACTGCCAGAATGAGTTGCTAATTGCACATGCAGAGAGTCTTACGTCAAAGTGGCTGAGTTCAACCCAAAGTATTTCTCAAAAAAGGCAGTTGCATTTTTATTCGTGTCTCTGCCACCTTGTAATTGACAGCTACTTGATGTTCTTGGAATGAGTAACAGCTCAGTTTATTACGAATTTCTCAAATCCTGCAGTTAGGACCAGCCTAAGTGAGCAAACAGAGAAAACTGATTTGAATTCAACAAATTCAAGTCTCCCTCTTTGATGGTCTGATGAAACTGGATCATCTTGATCTTTTGTTACTACTGAATAGCTGGGAATAGGTTTCTTTTGCAAGCTGTCAGTTTGACAGCTCCATTTAGAACAGGAGCTGTTTTCCTGATGATTTCCATGTGAAGCTCTAAGTGACTGAGCATTTCATCTCTTCATTTTAGGAAAAAAAGTGGTTTGTATTTACTATGTTTAACAGCATTTTCAAGGTCAATATAACAGGATTTTCTCTACAGTTGTTTAAATTAATAATATAACATTTTCAATCTTAGAAATAAATACAAAAGTTTCAACATGGCTGGTTAAATTCTGCAGCTCCATTGATTAAAATCCTAAATAATTCCATTCATTTCATGAAATTCATTGCTGTTTCAAGCACCTGTAACAGAGAAGAAACTTTACCTAATTTTTTTGCAATGCTAAAACGAAAGAACAAATGAGCACTCAGCAGTGCTAATATGGACCCTAGCATTGTCTCCATTGGGATGTAACAAAAAGATATTTAATCTTTTAAGGCTAAAGCATGTTCAACAGTGCCTATTACACAGGCAGGGTAGGCTTCTCAGAGCAAGTATAAGAAGAGGTTTGGCTGTTCTTTGGATTTCTTCAAGTTTCCTGCAAGATCCCACCACAACAGAGAAGTGGAGAGTTGAGCAATAGACCTGGCACAGTAACCTCATTGATCCCTCAATTATTTCTGCTAAAAGAAAGACAAATAAATACAGCAAGAGGAATTGGAGAAGTCAGGCCCATGCTGGCCCGTGTGTGCACTGCAGAAATGAGTAGCCAAGGCAGAAATGGGATAATGTCCCTGCATGATTATCTTCAGACTACCCTTATTAGTGGCAAATAGTAGAGAGCTGGAGATCTATACAAATGTCATTAGACTGAGGGTTGTAATGTGATTTAGTGACTAGGCTGCAGTGGTAGCTGGTTCCCTTGACACAGCAAAACAGATGGTGTCTTAGTGTTGGTTCACCACTGTGCTAAAGAGCAAAAATCCAGCAGAAATGTGTGTCTGGGTGAGGAGGGAAGCACGGGGTTGGTGCTTATTGGCATCACTGCGTATCAAACTGGTGACTTAAACAGGCTTGAGGACAGTCAGGGCCTAAGACAAAACATCCTTCAAAACCCTGCACCAGTGCAATGAGGTTTTATCTTTCCAGCACATAAAGTAAAGGATATTTCCTTTTCCCACTGCCTTTTTTTTTTCTTTCATTCCTGTTCACTTTGCTTCATCTTGGACTCCCACAGGCCAGGCTGTCTCAGGCTCCTCCAAGCAGCACCTGCCAGGGAAGCTCTGCACCAGCTTCTGCTGCACAGTTTTGTTTCAGGGCTCACCAGTCCCAGTCCCACTGCCTGGGCTCCAGCCAGCCCTGCCCATGCTCAGATTGCTTTTTCTGGGGATTTTTGGGCAGCTGTCTTCCCATAAAAGGGCAATTTTTAACTCTTCTCTCAAGGGAACTGGTGAGAAATAAACTTTCTTTGGGATAATTAGAGAATGATGTTTGCAACTCCGTAAAACTTTTGGGGCTGTTTTTATAACCTTAATTTAACCTGGTGGTCTCTGTGAATACAGCAGCATCATCTGCTCCAAGGCATTATACCAGGAGAGCCAGAAGAAAGTCTGTAGGAAATTGCCCCACTCCTTTTCTACCTTTCAGCTAATTAAGAATGACTGAGCCCCTCTCTGATGATTGGCAGAGTCTGGATATACCCAGTGCAGCAACTTCAATACATTCATAAGCAAATGGATTTTTGTCATTAAATGATAAAGCTTTAGGAATAACTGAATCTTAAAAAACTGTAAAAACCATCCATAAAAAACCCCGAAACTGCAAACAAAAAACCAAACCACACAACACAAAAAGACAGCATATATGACAGAGGAAGGTTAACTAGTTGAAATCTTGGTTGTTAATTTCATATTGATGATTAGGTTCTTCAAAGACTATTTGCAGCTGATCTCTTTTTCAGCATTTTATGCTGTCTGTCATCAATCTACAAAGAACATGAATATGGTTTTCTGGTTTACAACCTTGATTTAATTCTGTTTGTAAACACTGGGAAACAAATGCAGCAGTGTCATGCAACTGATGAGCAAGGCCCTGAAACACAGCTCACAAAACCATATTCCTTTTCACTTCCATCCATCTTCTGAAGGACATAATGCAGTTACTGTTCATCTTCCTTCGTGGCCATGCTGTTCATACCAGTGGGAGGATGCTCCCTCCTGACATATGAGTGGGCAGAACATCAGTGTGCATTGAAAACCCCCCCTGCCACAGTGTCCAGGCAGAGATGGATGGAATGAAAATATTCTGAGATGGGAAAGAGGGGAGATGGTTCACAGGCTTTGGCACTGCCTTGGAGCCAGGCGAGGTAAATAGTAAATGATGTCACGGAAACACCTGAACTCCCTGACAAAGCAGGGAATCAAGTCCCCAGCACTGAGGGATCTTCCAAAACAGCTATTTCTGTCATCATTCTGTTTTTCTACAGTATTTGTAAATTCACAGGGGAAGGAGAGGGATTATGCACAGAAGACAGTGCTGTGCTTTCTGTTTACTCTGGACACAGAATAATACCCAAAGCTTCCTCTGAAAGCCTGCAGAGGACATGGGCTAAAAGGGAGCCTCTGAGAGGAAGTGCTGAAAAGTAAATAGGCAGCACAGGCAACACTGCTGAGACACTGCAGAAGTCAGCCAGTGTACCAGAGTTTTGGTCTGTACCCTGAATGTAAGCCTGGGAGACAGAAATAGCCATATAATTCTTTCTGCGACATATAATTACATTCTTAACCTCTTTGTCTTTTTTTTCTTTTTTGATAAAGAGGAAATAATTCATTTCCAGGAATATAAGTGGCTTTAATTCACTTAGATCAAGCCTCTTTCTTTTTCTTTTTTCTTTTCTTTTTTTTTTTCCTGATTCAGTGCCTGACTCAGAACCATCATTCTTACCACTTCTGTCAGGCTATCCCACATTTCCCAGTGGTTTTTACTACTGCAGTTTGGAAGCACTCTTTGTTCTTATAGTCCCAGTGCCTACCAAGGCTTTTCTTTTCACGTTCTTTGACGTTTATTCCCTAGGAGCCGGATCCTTGTGTCCTTACATGTGAGCCAAATCTCCCAATGAATTTGCAAACATGCAGGATCAGCAACTTAAACAGTTTATTTGTTCTTCAGGGTTTTCTGTGTTTGCAGGAAAAAGGACGCCTATAGGCAAACACTGCATCACCAGGTTTCATCTACACAAAAGGGAAGCTTAGAGAGGAAGGAAGGCACAGCAGTGCGGAGTTAACGATTAAAAAACAAAAACAGCCTTCACAGGGTTTTTTTTCTGAGGGGATGGTGGTGACAGATGCAGTTACAGGACACTAAACATGCTTCTTGAAATACATCAAAAGACTCCTTCGCTGGGTTTGGCTCAGTGTCAGCATTAATAGCTGATTCCAGTGTGTTGTCAGAATAATATAAATCTTTGGCTATGTTTTTGAGACACCTTTCAGCTTGGTTATCTATACTGCATTTACATTTAGGAACCTGGAATTTCTAATGGCCTGGTACCTCAGGCTGAGAACTGCCTGCTCCCATTTATTTCAGCTTTGGTGTTTGCATTAGAGAATTCTGGCTGGGCACGTTAGAAAATGTAATGTATTCAGTTTATGTCCTACATATAAGTTGAGATCAGCATCAACGACCAGATCCAATCTGCAGCATTAATTCAAAGAAACAGCACGGCTGACAACACAATTGCTGTGGATAAGGACTCCATCTCACAAAGTTATATATTAGAGAATCTTCAAATTTCACTTTAATAGAGGTGTCCCTCTTCTGATGTCAGAAATTTTATGACAAGTAGTCTTGGTGATGAGCCAAGGTTTGACACAATCTAGCAATCTAATTTTGTGAAAATTTGTGGTGAGACAGGACCATTAATATTTTATTCTGCAGTAGAATCAAAACCTTTTTTTGTTCTCTGTCTGCTGTGCACATACAGAACAGAGGTATTGCTATGGATCAGTGGGTTTTCCAGCCAGAGAGATTATTCTGATCTCTCAGTCTGGCATTTTACATCAACAGTCAACTGTGTACCCTGGGAAGTTTGTGCATCAGATCCCTTAACCTGCCAATATTAATTCAGATTAGAGATGTGTAGTCTTATGTGGACAAATGCTCGGCTTACTGTGCATGTGACACATCACATTTCTTCCCCAGATATGTCAGTGACCCACACTAATGGACACATGTCTCATTTTCAGTCTGACTCTATCTGGACTCAGCTTCCTGCTATTTGATCTAAGTACATTCCAGGAATATATTTCATTGAGTTGTTCATCATTTCAATGGCATAGAGTTTGGGGCATGTAAAACTGATTAATATGTACTTCCACAGGTGTTTTACAAAGACTTTTACCCTAATTCTGTTGATTACTTAGGTCCACCATTCTTATATTTTCTATAAAAATCAAGTAGGTCCATTCACAGACATTTACCCAGTTTTGTTTTCCACACTGCTTCAATTTCAGCTGAGATCATTTCCATACGTGGCAGGTCCCTTGGCACACAAAAAAGCAAAGGACAGCTGACTGCTCAGCTGAAGTCAGAGGCTACAAGGCTCAGGTACTTCTTCCTCTTGATGGGAGTGTTTTGTACACCTCTGTATTCAACCTTGAAAAGGGAACATACGAGAGCGTGCCACCACCTATGGAAGTTTGTGTCACATCAGCACTACTTTGCCAGCATTCCAAGAGAAAATCACGTTTTGCAAAGGCTATTTTACCCTACTGACATTATAATTGGTGTCAAGGCCGTCAGGGAAAGCATCAAGCAGACATGAAGTCTGCCACAAGATCTCAGCTGTTTGTGCTACTGCATGTGCCTTTATCCCTGATGGCATCCCCCAAACCAGAGAGAATCACCTTTTTATGAGAAAACTCAGGTAAATCCACGCTAGAACAATGCAGTGCTCTGGAACACTGAAACAGCTTGTGAATGTAAAAATCACTCACCAGTACAAAACCAGGGCGTTGCTGCATTGTCTGCAGGAGATAGCGACGTTCAGCCCTCGGGGGACACAGCGAGGGAAAACGAATGCAGCAGGAAATCTTTCTAAACAAGAAGTTGGCCACATTCTAAGAGCCACATGCACTTTATTTCATAAAAGCTTTCCTGTATTTCTATTTCTTATTATAATTCTCTTTAAAGATGCTGCTCCGTCAGGTAAGCAGGACCTAAACAGAGTCCTCTTCCTAAAACAAATAAAACTCATAAAGCACTGGAGTGAGGAAAAATTCTTCAATTTTCCTTATTATATTATATTTTACCCTTCTGGACACCAACACTTTATATAGAATTTCTTACATCTTATTTTCTTTCTCTTTTTTTGGTGCCTGTTTTGCAGACTGAAGAAAATGACTGTAAATCAGTTTGTATTCAAAACACCACACTTGCACCTAAAAGAACAGGATATTACACCGTTAAAAGTAAGATTCAGTATAATGGAAAAATTTTTTGACTGACAGCATAGCACCTTTTGAGTCATAAATTCTCATTTTTAAAGGACAAAAGGGACTATCACAATCACTGTCTGAATTCCTACATAACAGAGACAATGCAATTTTAGACAATAATTCCTACGTCAGTCCTGCCTTCTGATCTGCAAGAAAAACTTCTGCTTTACATGTCACACCCTGCAAGCAGAATACCCAGCAGATGAATTCTTCATTTTTACCCATAACAATTATCAAACAGATTTACAAAAAACTGATAAGCAATAGGGCAGAATCAAATTCTAGTTCTAAACAAATTTGAACCTAGATGAATCAACATACAGAAATAATGATAGGATGGGAGGATCCTTTAGAGACATCATCTTTTACAGGCTAAGCACAGGGTAAAATCAGGCTATTTTATACTTCACAATGTTCCTGTAATTGGATCTTGCAAAATGGCTAAATGCTGTAATGGATCTGTTGCTTCATTAGCACACTGTGACATCCTGCAGCAGCACATCCATCAAGCTCCTCATTCCCTCTGGGGAGGGCTCCTGCAAGGGGCTGGCACAGACGTGAGTCAGGCTCTGTAGGATCAGCAGACTTGTGGGTTTTGCTGGGCTCTGGATGCAAACCAGGGAGGCTGGGGCCAGGGTGCCAAATCTGGAGGGAGAACAGGTTGCTCTCCCTGCTAAGGGCACCAGTTATCACCGTGCACTGGTTACAAGTGATTTCTGATGGGTTTGAATCACCATGAAGCTGGTGTGGGTGAGTACAGAGGGGTGAGACAAAGATTATACTTTGGCCAAAGGAGCTTCAGGCCGGTTTGTAACTTGGAATGAGAAGTGTTTGTCTGGGAGAGTCACAGCTTTATATTTCTACCCCCATGTGCCTTTATACCGTAAAGTTAAGAACTGTAAAAACTATTGTTAGGAGTAGCTCAGGTTAGAAGATCTCCTAAGAGCACTGATAAACCGAGTTGAACATTTCTGTCCATGGCCTAATTAGTATAAAAAAGCCAAGATGAGATTTTCAAAGGTTGTGAGATATCCAGTCCCTTGTTAATCTCAACTTTCATCTTATATTTCTTCTGTATTTATGTGTGTTGTCTTTTGATTAGATCAACTTTAATTTGGAACAGTTCAATATCTGAAACACCTTATTCATACCCCAGAAACATTAAAAAGAAATTTGCATTACAAAACTGGAAGTAAGTTAAAACCTGAAAATGTGACCTCTTAGGTCATAAATCTGTAATCAAGGCCTAAAGGTTGTAACATTTATGCCAAATAGCCCCAAAACACAGGATGAGGGGGATACTTTCCTGAACTTGGAGACTGGAGGCACCATCTCTGCCTGCATGTAGTTTTTACTGTACATTATTTCTTAGTCTTGAACACTTCATTTTGCAAAATTAATATTGCTTTTTGTATTATCTTTTAAAAGAACTGTGATTACACTGGCAGTAACACTGACATGGTTCTCATGAATCCCACCGTTACCTTAAGGACTGCAAACCACAGATCACTCAGATCAGATAACCTAAACAGTGGGAAATAAACATAAAAAGCTCACTTACCATGACAGTTCTGGAACTGCACCAGGGATGAACTCGTCTCTGTGAGATCTCCCAGCTCATGAATCCTAAGGCATCACCTGCACCAGGGCGATGCCCAATGTTGCTGCCTTCCCATTTAAACAGAAAGCCCCAGGGCTGAGCTCAGGCTCTTTGCCTCCCCATCCACTGGTGGTTCAAGCAGACATTTGATTTTTCTATTCCCCGTTTTCCTGTAACTATTCTTAGCAGCTAATAGCTGCCACCCTGGGGACCGTGATGTCAGCACGCTCCGCACTTACGGAGCTCTCCCAAGTCAAACCCAGAGCTCAGCACGGTGAGCTCGCCCCTTAGGCAGGGCTAAGGGACTCACACCACCACAGCCCAGCTCACACACACCAAACAGGAGGAAGTTCATCTCAGTCAAAGAAATCCTTTTCTCTTGTAAGTAATCTGCAGCCAAGATTTAAAAAGTGGTGTTTGCTTTTTGAGGCTGCCGAGTACTTTTTGCAGTGCTAATAAAAGCACAGCCTTGCTGGCCATCCTCTTGTCAGTGGCACATGCAAAAGTTTTGTGCACTTTTGGAATTAACACTAGTCCACTATCCACATCACAGAAAAAGCTACTGAACAGGCAACGAATGGCAGCTTTGTTAGTGATCTCAGCAGAGAGGCTACAGTGATCATGGACACTGAACCTTTCCACTTACCAGTATTTGCTTCCAGTGTATTTAATGATTCATCACTCTAGAAACCTCCATTTGGTTGGGTACACGAGGCATTTCTAATTTCCCTTCAAAATATGAAGCTCCGTTCCCCTGCTCATCCTATAGCTCTACTTTACACCTCTCACAGTTTAAGTTAATTTTTCTGAAAATAGCTACACCCAACTGTAGAAATAATCTAGGGAAGTTAAAATTCCTTGTAAGATGGTACCAATATTTCCTTCAAATTGTTAAAAACCCCTCACCTTCCAGAACTGCGTAATATTTTCTACCCCAATTATATTCCAGTGTTTTATCACATTCATCCTTCCACTGATAAGTGCACTCAGGCTTGTTTCTACTTCTGATACTTCTAGTTCACAAAGCCCCAGGTTACAGGTGAGGTTATTATTGAACCCAGAGTATCTGGTTTGTACAGTATGAGACTTATTCATCTGACACCACCAGCAAGCTGGTAAAAAAGTTAGTCTAATCCTTTCTGAAAATCAACTCAGGCTTCCTCAACATTGCCAATGCCTCCCAATGTGTCTTACCTAGAAATTTTACCTCACCACACTGGTAAATATATTAAATAGAGCAGATCCCAAGACTAACCCCAGAGAAACACCACTAGCTACATTTCTCCAGCCTTGCCACTTTCTTTGGAACAGAACTTTAGCCAGCTCACAGTTCTTGTGCTCACCACCTTCACTACCAAATTCAGGAACAACTTCCCATGGGGTATCAGTTGCTGCATAAGTGGAGGAAGCTCACCCTGGATTATGTTTTCCCAGGAAGAGCATACATTTGTCATTGCTGAACTTGAGAAGGAAGGAACAGTGGTTTCAGCTATGGGGCGAGTGCCCACCACTGTGTGAGACCCAGAGCAGCCCCTGGGCTGGGGCCCCATGAGCAGTGCCCTGCTCTGCAAAGAGCCCCCTCGATCCCTGTCCACAGCATTCCTGGTCACTGGTGCTCCCAGCACAGCTGCAATCTCCCAGGGTTGCTCAGAGAGCTGCCAGAGCTCTCTGCTCCTCCTTGGATTTCCCTGGCTCTGGGATTCCCCCCTCACACCTGGAGCCAGGGCTCAGGCACAGGAGGTGCCCCTGCCCCAGCTGCCTCAACAACTGAGTATTTACACTGTCAACCGGATTTTAAATACTGCACACGCTTCCTGGTGACATTATCAGCTGAATTTGATCTCCTCTGTATAAAGGGCCACTTAATGGGAGGAGGAAGTTTCTTCTGACTGCTTTATTTAGGGATGGTGAATGCTGATGCAAGATCTGGTGATGAATGTCAGCCAATGTCAGCTTTCTTGTACCATGAAACATATTACTGTCATTGTTCCCCTGCTTCATTTGGTCTAAAAATGGCTTCCTATTACTATTATATTACACTAGATCAGGCTTTTATATGGACATATATACAGGAAAAAAGCACGTGCTTGTATTTAAATTCCTGGTTGCAGCACTAAGTAAAAGACACAGTGAATATCAGGATCAAATCATAGCATCTGTCTGTTAGGATTTGTTGGTATAGAGCTGTCACCCACACGGCTCCTTGTCTGATATTAAACAAGACAAGTGCAACAGAGAAACATGAGAAGTGCTAATAGTGCTGCAAGTCAGCTGCAAAGAACCTCCAAAGCTAGGCCCTGGATGCAAAATTTTCAGCAATTAAATTGAAAACTGTATTTTTAAAAATAATTTCAAAAAATCTTTTTTGAGTTAAAAAACCTATCTGTTTTAATGACCAGCCAAGTTTTACCTTCCTTTCCAAGTAGATACTGTTTTCTTATTAAATCAGATATGGCACAAAAACTATTGCTCTTGGTTTGGTTATGAACCTTGCTCTGTTTTTCAGAGATGTTATTGAACTAAACAACACAAGTTATGATTTTGCCAGGGGCTTTTATGAAAGTTAATTCTGATTAGAGAAATAACCTCCCATCTCTAGGTAGGAACAGAGAGGAGAGTCTCTGACTTGGTTAAAAGTGCAATGCACAGACCTAAGATCGACTCTGTCCTTCAGACAAATAATTTTCTCCACACACAAGATCTGTGTGTCATATAAAGACCAGAAAGAGAAGCCCGAGGGGAAAAAGGAAGTTTCCCAAGGAAAGAACATTATCATTTTGGGTACAAAGTTGCCTTTGCCGTGGCCCTGCATGGGCTGTGTTTAACATCAACCCTGGACTTAGGGAAGGCACTTTACCCAAGTTTCCCACAAAACCACTGAAGGGTGTCCAGCTCCTCCAGGGGTGCTTCAGAGCAGAAGCCATACTTGTGGGCTCTGAATTACTTTCTGAAATAACATCCTTGGTATTTAATCTTTCAACAATCCAGGAAAAATTGCCTTCCTCATTTAGGCACCTGTGTTAGCCATGCAAGGTTAGGCATTAGGAATTGCCTTACACATCTCTTCCCCTGTGCCTCTGCGCCCCATTTCTGTTACTATCACAAATTCGGCTGAAGCTAAAGTTGAAGATTTTATCAGAGCAGTAACTGGTTCAACCACACTCTTCCTGCTCTGATACTTCTGGTTGTTTGCATGCCTAAACAGCACCTCAGTCTTTGATCCCCTCTCCAGAGCATGCGCTCTTAAATTTGACTATTTTTAGTTCCTCGTCTGTGACCATCTCCTCCAAGATGAAAGAGCACGGCATGACGATGCCTACGTATGTTTGTGCACTGCTTTCATCCTGATTTGTGGAAATCCTTATACAGGAATAGCACACTGCAGTTTTACAGACACACAGTGACTGTTAGTCTCCTGTACTTCACCTGAATACCAGTTTATTTACTTCTTGTAATTTGTCACACTTTGATAAAATCATTTCCCATTTCTGAGAAGACAGCACACTGGTTAATAAAAACTCCAGTCTACTGCTTGTCCTTCCTACTGTGATTTGTGGGAATAGAACACATTGATACATTTTCCTGTAACAAGTGACACAGAAGAATGGCTTAAACTTTTTGAACAGAAAAATTATTAATTCTTATTCTTAAACAGAAAAAATAAAATTCTTATGAAAGAATCAGTACATTATGCAGGTGATTGACCTTCATTATAAAACACACTGAAATCTGTGGATGAAAACTACTTAATAAAAACTAATTATTATCATTTAGGTTGGAAAAGACCTCTAAGATCATTGAGTCCAACCTTTAACTTAGCATTGCACACCCACCACTAACCCATGTGCCACATCTACACATCTTTTAAATACCTCCAGGGGTAGTGACTCATCCACTGCCCTGGGCACCTGTGCCAGGACTTGACAATCCTTTCCATGAAGAAACTCATCCTAATATCCAGTTTAAACCTCCCCTGCTGCAACTTGAGGCCATTTCCTCTTTTATTATCACTTATTATTTGGGAGAAGAGACCAATACCCACCTCCCTCCTTTTATGTCACAGAGTACTTTAGTGCTGCTCTGTGACAAATCCAAGATTTACTTGAAACTCACCTCATCATCTGTGTGTTACCATATTTCTTCAAAGAAATTTGCTATTTAGAGTCTGAATGCCTGGAAATAGAATTACTATTTGCTCTCACACCAGTTGTTTTCCTCTGCACTACAAACTGAATAAAAACAAAGCAGATACAAATGGACAGTTTTATTGTCTAGCTATTAGATTTTATAAAGCCATTCAGAAATTTATTTTGAGTGTACCCTGTATTTCTGTAAGACCAAAAATATTGTCCTCAATTCTGTAAGATTTCAGCTTTTTCTTGACAACCCCCCTGCTCCTTTTGGATGGTTTATAGTCTTTTTTTAAAACCTCTTTAACAGGCAAACTGAATCCTGCCTCCTGACAGCATACCAACATACCTAAAACAAGAAAGTGTGTGTGCTGAATGCTTCTTTTGCTACAAGCTTCAGATCAAGTCTTTGACGAGAAAAACACATTCTCCTTTGAAAGCTGAAACACGTCAGCAAATACTGCTGCAATATATCTGCTTTACTTTAAAGAAAAGCCTCTTTAAGAAAGGGCTGTGAATTCACATTCCCAATCCAAACTGTGCGTCACAGTCTGAATTTCCTGGTCTGATAGCACCACTAAAATGCCTGCCAGAGACTAAATTCAGCCTTAATGCAGGTTTGTGTGGCCAGCAGATAAGGAAAGCCCACAGCAGGGTCTCATGGCTCTCACAGCTTCTGTGCTATCTCCCACATTCCCTCCACACAGAACATAGCCAGGGAAAGGAGCATTCCTCAAAAACAAATGGTTCAGAGGAAGATGGAAGAATCCCTATCCAAAGTAGGCAATTCAGAAGTAGTCCAGCCCCTAAAAGATATTTCCTTTTAGCCTCCATTGAACATTAATGATTATAACTCTACATTTCTAACTTGTTTTATGGTGTTCTTCCTACATTACATCACACTACCCAGTGTATAAAAACAATGGAATGAAAGCCTCTAATTTTAGCTGTCATAAGTTAAAGAATAAATGGCAGCAGAAGCTTTCACATATAATTGCAGGATTTTAGGTGACTACACAGAAAAAGTTCTCTTTTCTGTAGGTGCACAAATGCTCAACTCTTCAAGTAAAATCTCAAGGAACAGTACCAAGTTGTGTGTGCTCAGGAGTTAATGGTGAGGGTGTCACTATGCTCAGAAATAGAGCCAACTTTCCCATGTCACATTCAGCTTATTAATAACCCCATTATTTCTGTTGCAATGGCACATGTCTCTCCACTCCTTGTTATTGTTATGCAACTGGAACAGTTCTCAGAATCTCTTCTGGCTGAGCTTGAACAGGTAAACTATAAAATCCAGCTGGAATTGAGCTTTATGCTGAAATGCTACTGCAATTCACCCAATGAAGGCTGAGTGACATAGAGTATGCAATTATGCAAGAAGAGTGTTTGCAACAAGCCTTCTTGGAAGTACTTCCATTTGTGAGAGGATTTTTTCATATTTTGAATTTGAATACATTAAAAAGCCTGTAATCACTTAATAGAGTCAAATCTGCAATTCTTAATTCTGAATATCTTCTATAACGAAATGAGCTTCTCAATTCTTGTGATTAACTTGCAAACAAAGCCAAATACAAGAAGCTGCCTCAGAAAAATCAATGCAGGAAATCACTGCCAGATTTCTCATAAATATTTCTGCCTTAGAAACCACTGGAATTTACACTCTCTTTATCACACATTGTATAGGACTATATGCAATTACAGCACTTCCTACACAAAATAATACAGATCTGGGTAAGATCTTGCATAAATGGATATGATAATTCTATGTAACTTCCTGGCAAATTGCCAAAGTGGCCCTTATGCTTATAAAACAGTGCATCGATCTCATCTGGTCTCTGTGTTTACACGTGTATGCCAATATTGCCACAAAGCTGCTTTGTTTAGATGTGCATTTTCATGACCTTGAAGCTCAGGATAATGTATTTCTTATTCTATTCAACATCATCACACAAGGGTACCTACAATCATTATAAAAAATCTCCAGTCGGAGAAGTGGGAAAAAAAAAAGGGACTTGGACTGCTCAGTTTCTAAATTAAGCTACATCTGAAGTTAAAAATAGCCCTTCCAACTGAAGATGCTATGCTGCCTGAATTTAAATAGGCTGCTTCTTTCCCTGACAGATAACATTTATTGTGTTCTCTGCTGCTGTAAAAAAAATGCCTTCTATAAGGAGGCTACCTTTACTTTTATGTCCAATTTCACTTCACATACCATGACAGAATTAAAGAAAGTCAGTGTTCTACCTGGGAATTGTATCAATTTTGCCACAGATACATTTGTCCAATTTTGCTAAAACAGACCTAAACTATGCATGTTACATATGTGTGACTTTTCCTAGCTCTTCCTGCAGATTTTTCTGGGAAGATCTGTAGTAAGAATATTGTCTGAAAGGCAATCAGATTTCTACCACACGTCCTAAAACTGCTTGTGCCATCTTTTGTTTTCATTTATTTACACACACACACACATATATAAAAATATACAAATATATAAATATTTATTTCTAGATGTTTCTTTGCTGTTTCTGGATTAAAAAAAGCATGAAATGCGACTGCACACAGTATATGTGAGAAACTTTACTCACCACTTTTTCCCAAAGCACTGAATGAAAAGGAGGAGAAGCTGTATCCCTTTTCTCTCCAGGTCTAACACAGAGCCAGCATAAGGATTTCTATATTATCCATATGCCCTACTGTAGTCAGAAGCTGAAAGGTCATAATTAAGCTACACAGGACCTGCTTGTGCTACTCACATGGTAACTCCAACACTGGTTTATGGCACATGTAGATTAGAAAGGTAAAAAATTCTTTCAAGCCACTCTGGTCCTTCTCACCAGTTTGAGTTAGCTCTTTTTGTCAGAATTTCTGGTGCTCCAATCTGCATAGTTTTAAATTCCAGTCCCTGTATTCATGCTCACCCCTGGGAAACTGTTAATTTTCCTCAATATTCGTTCTAAATTTACTATGCCTTAATTTCGTCGTTTCATGAGATTAAAATTAATCAGATTCACTTTTACCTTTTAGGCAAAAAAAAAAAAGAAACGTTCACTTCTAATGTTCAAAGTGAAACTTGAATCTTCTTGTATTGAGACAATTCTGCTTTCCCCCTCTTTGTAAAATTGCAGATTTTACATGAGCATTCCCAAAGGAATAGCACAGAGAGACTCAGGAATAAGTAAATGAAAATGAGCTGGATATAAATACTCCTCTTACCCCTGAGCAAGACTTTCACATTAGTCACTTTGTGGACTAAAAGCCTGAAAGAGACCCAAAAGCTTTATATGCATCAATAATATTTGCAATGATGTAAGCCAGAGGCAATGATGTAAATTCTGCAGTCCCTAACTGAATGAAACACCCATTAAAGTCAATAGGAATTGCAGTCAATTAAACTGTAAATATTTCAGGTCCTGGGCTTTTTACATAATGTTACCACATGGCATCTATGAGTTTTTTCATCTGTCCAGGGCAATGGTTGCTCAGAAGCCTCTGTGAAAGCAGACAGGGCTGGAGCAGGCACACGAAGCTCAGGGGTGGAGTGTCAGTCACCAACTCCCCACGTTCTGGCAGGTACCTGCTCACTTATCCAGGTGAAAATATGAGGCTGTTCTCATGTGAAGGCCTCAAGCAGCAAGGGCAGTTGTATGGATGGGGGTTAAATTTGGCTCAAATTTTAGATAAAAGGGTAAATAAAATTAAATCCTCATGAAATTCAATGTGCATGTCCAGAGCCCATAGGAGCAATGTCATTTCTCTGAAGAATTGAACCCAAGCTGTAGTCAGAGCTGTTAATTACTTACCAGTAAATGAGTAGGTGTGTGGCAGAGTCCTGTCATGCACAGAACAGTTTATATCCTCCTTTGCTGTTGCACCCTAACTCTGCTTTCTCCCCAGCTGCGAGAAAGGAGGTGCTGCCCCTGAGGAATGGCAGAGGGAGGAGTGTTTGTGTGCAGCCCTGGCACTGAGGATGGTTTGGGATCACTCCTGCTGCTGGAGGACAGGGCTGTGGCTGCCAGGAGCGTCGCGCTGTGTCAGGCGCTTCACAAAAGCACACGATAGTGCATGTAATGAGTCTCCAGAATCACATTTGTGAGGCCTGCAGAACGTTTCTCTTTCCCAATGTGAATTACTGAGTCATCATGTTCATGTGAGACAGACTGAATTCCCTTCCCAAAGAGCTCCTTTGAATCACTATTACCACCAGATAACAGATGTTGCTCTCCAGGAAAGTTTTTCATACAAGCTCTTATAATCAAGGGGATTATTTCAACTTGACCTTGTAACTACAAGAGAAAACCAGGATGAACTGGAGGGTCTCAGAGGGCTGTGTGCTGCAGTACTTTGCATATCTAAGTAACTAGGCCTTGAACAACATGACTACTCAAAATACTACACAAAGAATAACAGGAACACCCACAGGCTTATAAGGTAAATACTATTAATCCCCAGGGGAAGAAACAAGCCCTGAAGTGTTTAATGGACTTGTCTGGCATCACACAGCAGCTACGTAACAGTAAGTGATGTAATGTTCAAAAGCATCTCTCTTTCAAACTTAGAGCCTATGGACATGCAATGAAACTCAAGTTAAATACTTAGAAAACAGGACTAAAATTATAAATTGGAAGCTTTTAGTAAAGTGCTCTAAAATGTCCATCTTCTATCAACCACTTCTGTTTTAATCAACAAGACATTTTCTCTCTAATTACTTGCTCAAAGTGAACCTTACCACAGACTTTAAAAGAGACACTGGAAATGCTGTAACACTTTCCAAATTTCAGCCTTCCCTAGCTGTGCATAATGCTGGTTGAGCAGCAGCAACTTTCCTTCTGCATGCCTTTGCTTTGTTCCTGAATTGCAGTTTTGGATGATAAAGCACATTTTCACCACTCTTTTTTTCAAAAATGCCAGTAACTGACAGTTTAAAACCAGGCAGTTATGTTGCAACTATTCTGTGCCTTCTGGGGCCACTTTAACTAAGTTCATGCAATTAAATTCTCTAATGCTCTGAACACACATGTACCATGATTTCACACGAGAGTTTTGGAGTTACATCACCAGACGTAACTCCCAGAAGTAACAGCATAACAGTGGACAGCCAGGCCCAGGTAATGAAGTAACACCCTGGATTCCAAAGTGATACCAAAATACAAAACCATAAGGCTTTGGCTTGATAAAAATGAATAAATACTTTTTTCATTTGATGGTTTCATTATTCACTACGGTCACAAATTCAAACTCACAGTATTCCTGTGAGATATAGAGCCAGAGAGAAACTGTTCATTAAAGAAAAAAACAACCAACCAACCAAAAAAGTAATCTATGCCAGATCATGGATAGATGACGTCTACCAGATAAAATAATCCATCAGGTCAGGAGAACTGATCTCCAACAGCAAAGGCCACAGTTCAGGCTGAGCTGTCCAGTGCAGAGATAGCACTAATCCTGTTATCAATAATGATTTGCTTTGTCATACACTATGTTTAGAAATGATTGTTCACTCGATGACTATTCACCTTCATTTATTTTTTGCCTTCTGTTTCTCAAGAGATGAGGAGTTTGGACTACCGAATATTTTTAGATATTCTTGAACTTATCCAGCCTGTCTCAGTCTCTCCGGGAGAAACTTCTCCTTTTGGCTTCTGTTTTACCATCCTGACATCCCTTTAATGAGCATCTCCTTGTTTTTCAGCCTGTGCCATACTTTCCTATCCTGGTCTGAAGCCTGACTTTTTTCTCAGTGGATCAGTTTGTGCTGTTAATTATTCCTCTCCTCAGGGCCACAGATACCTGTCCCTAATTATTGGCAGTTACACTGAACAATTCACAGGGCAGGCTCATTCCCTTTTCTTCCTTGCAGCTTCCCTACCTCTGTCCCACTGTCTGGAAGCAAATGCTATTCTCTGTACAATACAGCTACAGAGTATTTTCAGGTTGGAGTGAGAGATGGCGAAGCAGATAGACAGGGAAAAGGTGGACAGAAAGACAAAGACTGAGGCTTGTTACCCAGCATCTTCTCCAGGAAGGTTTACCTCTAAATCTCATTTGAAAACCTACTTTACTAATTACTTGCCTTATCTAAAAGTCATCATGTTATTTCTCTGTCAAAAGACACCACCTAGAATAATAAAAAACTATCATTTTGTGGTTCTGCTTCCCAGATTACTATAAATAGTGGAATCATATGGAATGCTGACAAACATTAGATAACTATAACTTTTCTTTGAGCTTACTGATTTTTTCCTCTACAGTGCAAGCATTTAATATTATTCATATCCTAAACTCCTTAAAAGTGATACCCAGCACAGAGATGTCAAAAACCAGTAACAATTTTTAGAAAGGGGAAACTTTCTGAACAAACATATTTTCTCAACAGCCTGATGAAAAGATCACTTTCATCTCAGACTTTTAAAATTGTCACTCTGAATTCTCTTCTCTCTCACATATACACATCCAGACTCACTGCTGCACTCCAGTTGTTTTGATAATGCAAAGCTATCATAAACACATCTGAACACATACCAACATCGAAAATTTAGCAACTGGAATTTACCACGCCAAATTAAGTGCCCCAATATATTTTTCTACTGGGGAAAAGTGTGAGCCAAAATTATACTCTGTATATATTTGCAGTAAGCAGAAAATAGGGTAAAATAAATACATGCTTCATTCTGGTTTATACATACCATGCCCATCAGGACAGGTGAGATTGCCAGGATGTGAAGCACATGTGGAGGTGCACATATATTAAGCAGCAAACAGTAATTCTGATGAGACAGTTACTAATTTGGACTTTGATATATTGGCAGTTCAACAGGAAAACAATACAACCACCTCATCAATTGTCCCTCTCTCCCAGGAAGCCATCACAAACAAGGAACTGTGCCAGAGTAATTCTGAGGGGAGTAATTTAAAACAACAACAACAAAAACCCAATGAAACCATCCCAAACCAACCACTTCAGTCACATCCGTCATAGGCCGGATTACACGTAAATACTTCTGAGGTCATTGGGAACATCTGAATAGGGGTTTTTTGCCTCCTTTCTCATGTGTTATTTAGGTGCCCTCTCATGCAAAAGAACAAAATCTGGGCCCATTCTGTGAGGCAATGACCACCAGCAGCTTACACTACTGATCCTAGTGCCAGAAAAATGGTTTGCAGCCTTAAAGCTCTATTTTCTTATTGTCCATAGCTGAGCAGAGTCACCTGTGAGCCTGCAAGGGGCTATTCAACAGAAAACATTTAAAAACAACAAGAGTTCAACATCTTCAGCATCCTATGGGACAGGACTCCTTTCTGGATTTTGTTCCCAGCTGATGTGGCCTAATACATACATACAACACAATGAAGAGTATTCAGAACTTCCCATTTGCCTGCGAGGCAACCACACTTCATGCTCTGCAATCTGCATCACAACACTCTGTGAGTTTCTTGTTTTTAATTAATTCTTCTGAAAATATTTTGGGGATGAGTGGATGTATATGGTGATTGCAGTGCTGAGAGAGGCTGTGGGGTTCATAATTACAAAGAGAATAAAATCCTGCCCTCCTATATATGCAGCACTACTAAGATTTCATTGTTCACATTCGGCAAAACCTCTCTAATTTCAAGGACAGCTACATTTATAACAACAACAAATACAAAAACAACAACAACAACAACATAAACTAATGATGCTCAATGCCTTGAATAAATCCAGACAGGACAGTTAATAAAATAGAAAAATCCTCACTTACCTCAGTAGTTGCAAGCTGTTATTTCATACTCTGTAAACTTTCCCTCCCTGCTAACTAAACAAAAGTTCTGCAGTCTCGATGCTAGAATAGCTCTCAAATACATACTGCAGAATACCAAAAAAGAGAAAGCCTATGTTGTCCTTACTAGCAGGCATCTCTCCAGGGATGATTGGTCATTACCCTGGCAACCCTCACAAATGGCAAATGACGTAAAGAGAGTGGGAAAAAAAGCCACTGGGAGCAGAAAGCACTATATGCATTATAGATAGTTCTGGGAATCCATGCTCACATATGCATTAAATGGCTTCAGAGGAGCACAGGGACCTTCCATTTTGCAGAGCTGCCTGCTGAGGTGAATAAGAAACTTTCTAATTTTTTTCTTAATCAAAACATTGGGAGCATCTCTAAGTATTTAATCGAAGCGAATTGGGGGTTATTATTTTAATAATTCAGACACTGGGTTTATTCTATTCTTTCTTCCCAATTCTGTTAAAATTTCCCATTAAAATAGCTCACAGTCATATTCAGCAAGGGTGGATGTATTTTTCATTATTCCTTTTCACCTTATTTGTTGCTACATAAAGTTACCTATTATTATATTTATTCCCTTTATGTCTCATACCCTCATTTTCCCCTAACAATGCATTTGTACAAATGGTGCAAGAGTTCTCATGTTTTTGTCATTAAAAACATTAGCAGTTGTATTTAGTGTTACTGATAACTATGGCTAAAGAAGACGTAGCTCTAGCCAAACACCAGGGGACAAAATAAAAAGCATTTTGCTATTTTTGCACAGAATGATCACAGTGAATTTGATCATACTATGATCTGTCTGTCACAGAGCAAGATGAATTTGGGTGTGGTTATTTCTTCCACAATTAGATTTTAAAAAGCACAAGTAAGATAAAAAGGAGATCTGCTTTGAGGTTGTTTAGCATCTGCACCACTCTATAATTCAGTAAAACTGAAGGAATTCTGGGTACAAAACCCAAGAAAAGCATCTTCCACCCCTGCTTGCATGTGTTACCAATTACAATCCAGGATCAGGCATCCTTCTCCTTGCTCTTCTTTAGACCTCAGGATTTCTGGATTCCTAAATGCACAAAAAAACAACTTTCCAAGAGCGTACTGGAGAGCATTAGCACTCAGATCATTTTATAACCTAAAGGAAAGGGCACAATTCTCTGAAATAAGAACTGAAGAAGTGAGGTGAGGTCTGCTGTAACCACTTAGCTATTATGTAAAAGTAGGATGGAAATGGCTCTACCATGACAACTGAGTTTCCTGTTGAACTGATGAAAACACGTTAGATGTATTTGAACTCTGCCCCACTCCAAACCTGAATTGAAATGGAAGTAACCAGCTGCTTCCACGAGGACATTTCTGTCCCTGGCTGCCTAAATTCAATTAGTTACAGCTTTATGGAGTAAAATTTAGCACTCAGTGAAATTCAGATTTTTATTATTTTCCAAATCTGATACTCCATTGCAATCAAGAGGAAGGTGTTACACTTGTATCATGCCAATTTTTCAAAAAGCCTGAATGAGCCATTGGAAATGACTTTTATGACCAAAGAAGTAATGAACAGAAAGGATATTCCATAATGCTCCATTAGGTGTACTTTATTTATTTGCTGAAGACAACTCATTTTTAATTATTTAAACTCTGGCAACATCATACTAGCAAATGTTCTGCGGGGTTGTAATTGACAAATATCTTGGTCTGAGCAAAGTGAAATCTCAGTATAACATTACCTCTGATATTACATCTTTTTGCTGACAGGAGGACAAGGATTACTTTGTGTTTAGAAACCACAGAAAGCAAAGTTTAGCCATTTGTGAATGGCCAATGAAAGCTCTATGTTCCCATAAATCTTCTCCCTGATGATCCAAATCTGAGCTTCCCTTTTTTTTTTACAATCAATCTTTGCAGAAATTTAGATCTAACTACAAACTTTCCACCAACCTTCCACTCATTACCAAAACTAAACAAAAGCCCTTCCATTGGTGTTCCCAAAGTTGCTTTTGTAAGAACAAACGTGGTCTGTCATGGAAACATTTCATATGCAATGTCAGTAGATGCAAGACCAAATGTACTGAAATATACAAAAATTTGGTGTGTTTTTGCAGCACAGATTGCACAGAGATTTCTGTGTTTTGTGGTCTGAACAAAACCTTCATTTTTTCAGGTCATATTCAGTCCTGTCAACCTGCCTTTGTCTGAGCATGTGAGATTGACTCGTGTCAATATTGTGGGAAGCACAACAGGGACACATCCAGCCCGTGAGTGGGGAGATGGGCAAGACACTGGTGCAAAGCTGCAGTCAGAAAACAAAGTTTTTAATGGAGTCTTAGGAAGAGGGACAAAGGAAAATAGGGTTGCCAGTCCTTAAAGGACCCTTTCTATACACTGGTATAATTTGCCAACACATTAGCAAATTAAATTAAAAATTCATCAGTATGTTAAAAAAGGCTGGAGACAGGAATCACTCAATAAGTAAATTACTACTGATTTTTTTTTTTAAGTGATTCATCAGAACCGAGGATCAGCTCACTCAACTGAGAGGGAATTAAAAGTTTTCAGCATTTTCCTGGCTCAACCATGTAAGTGCTTGTGAAACACATCCTGTTGCAGAATCCATTCACTTAACTATGCCTGTAGTGACCTGTAGTGTAAATTCTGCCCTTTCTCTTAGGTGTGTCTACTCCAATCTGGTTTTTTAGCTGGAAAAAAAGAGCTCAGGTTTTAGCAGCCTTGATGTCCTTTATGCCACAGAGTTACAGAAGAAATCCCAAACCTATCAGAACATATTATCTCTCCCTATCCAAAAGCCCTTACAGTGTCACGTCATGCAAACATCAAAGGGAGAATGATTATTTTTGTTTCCCAGGCTATGGATATGATTCTGAACAATACCCTGTTGAGTAAGGACAATATATTCTTTTTCCTTCTCTGTCCTTCTAGAGGAAGGACAGACGTGTGCCTCACTAGATGATGCCAAACCCATTATTACTGTCCTTGCACTTCTCCATTAGCAATATTGCAGCAAGACCAGCTGATGTCAAGGGTGTTCATGCTGAAAGATAACAACATTCCTTGGGAAGAGAAATTACAGCCTTTCAGCATTCTCTGGCTTTCCCACAGTTTAGCTTTATCTGGGAACATTATTACAGTGAAATTCAGTGAGATAAATGAAGGAATAGAAAGTACAAACTTCCAGAAAATGCAAACATCTGAACAGAAACACACTGCTGTAAAGCAGTATCCTTTACTACCCCATTTTAATCAAATCCATAGACACAGTGTGCATTTTAACACAGATGATCCAAACACAGGAATTCGTTCTCTGATTCTGTATTTTTCTCAGTTCCTGCATTTTTCCTCCAGCACCTTAGCGACCCAGACCCACCTCTGCTGACCCTACAAACCCTGTGCTAAAATATTCCAGTGGGTGACAATAATGGGGAGTGCTGGGTCAGGAACACTGGAGCAGTTCTGACCAGAGGGGACAACAGCAAGTCCCATCATTCCAACACACGACAGAGGCAAGGTCACACGTGCAGGTGGCACCTTTGCTGCCTCACTCTCAGGGCTGCTGGTTCAGACTGACCACCAGCTACCCAGCCAAACACACCACAGTCCTGAGAGGTGCTGCAGCCTCGGGATCCTCTCAGCTTGGACTACAACTCGTAGTGAGCAGCAGACCTGAGGTGCCCAGGACTGGCTCTGCCTGTGCTGGTGCTCGTGAGCCTGACACTGGTACACACGTTGTGGAACCGTGTCTGCAGCTTTGATTGGGAAAGATCTAAACAAGCCATTGAAAATAAGCAGCTTCTGGGAAATACAGCTTAAAAGGCCTGGCTTCCTCCAGTTGTGTTTCGTGTTTAGATTCTTTTGTGTGTCTCAAAAAAGCAAAAATTTCTCATCAAAGCTTTTACTAGGATAAAGATACTCATGCAGTCTGTGTTCTACATGGATGATCTGTTGCCAGCTAATATAATGCAGCTTATGCTGCAACCTTATCATCTGTGGAAGCAATCAAAAAGGCAGCATGAGCCCAGTTTCCTAAAAACACTAGTTTAAAAATACCTGAGACTCGCTTACATCAGTTCTCCCTATCATCAGCATCCCATAGTGCTAGACCATTTCCTACCTCTAATTTTCTTGATTGCTCAAAGAAATCAAGTAATTAATAAATACAAAATACCAAGATTTTCATGGAGGGGTGCTCTTATATGCTGTTTATGTCCTGTGAGAAAGATCCCTGACCATCCCCCTAGCCAGGATTCTCTATGCCACACCTAATTCTCATATATGGGAGTAAATAATGAAGACTACTCACACATGTAAGCTGACATATCAGCACTCAAGGAAAATCCATCATCAGCAGATCTGATCAGGTTCTCCACTGTACCACATCTTTTTCTGATAACTCTTGCAAACACTCATTCCTCTCCATTCCACTTGCAAGGAAGATGTCTCGGGTCTGATGCACACAATTTTGCTGTACTGAAATAAAAGACACTGTGTCAGTGTGGTGAGAGAGAAGAATCAGTCTCCAAGATAACCACATAAGCAGAGGAAAAAGGGATTACAAATGTGCATGTGATATAAAAGTCAGAATTCTTACATTAGTTATAAAAATGCCATGAACGTATCTGTTAAAGCAATTTTAAATAATTAACAAACAATACACATCAGCAAATGCAAAGATCTTATATATACCATCCCAATACTTTTTAAAATGGAGCATAATAATACAGATGTGTGCTGATGCTGTAATTCAGCAGCTGATTTTTGAACAGCTGTAGCATGACTGCCCTACGATACAGGTCTTTTGTGAACAAATATTCAGAAAAAGCACTGCAAGCTGAAGCTTCCCTCTATAAATTGGTAATTCTTAATAGAAACAAACCCTTTTCTCATCAGACTTCTTGCTGCAATGCAATTGCATTGCTCTACATGCTCATTTTGGATGACAGAATACCTACTTGTCACAGTAATGACCTGAATGAATTCAAGAAAGAAGCAACAATCACTTTGCAAACATGCCCATCCAGCAAATACACTGTTGTTTTTCCTCACTACTGTTTAATAATTTAGTTTACAACTATATATATATATATATGGTGATATAGTAATACATAAATCTAAAATCCTCAAGCCAACACTTTGGTTTTTGAAGCCCAGCAGAAATAAGGCTGCTCTCACTTGTATTCCAAACCCTACAGCACTGTGGACTGCCAGTCTCTGCCCCTGCTTTGTCTGTGCCCTCTCTTGGTGGCAGAGCACGTCACACAGGGCAGATGTGGTTACACCAAAACCTCCCCTGCACAACAACCATTTCCTGATGCCAAGTGCAAACAGCTTTTTAAGTAAACCAGACCAAGATTCCAAGCCTGATGGTGTTCCAAAACGGCGACACAAAAGGTGTCACTAGGTCTGTAAGATCAGTGGTGAGCACACTCTCACAGCTCTGCTCCCCACACTCCCTCATTTCACCCACAGAGCCTCGGGCTCTCCTCTCTCAGAGAGAATCCCTTTTGGACTGCTCACCTCTGCACAGAGCCATGGTTCTGAGCTGCACAGCACCACAGTCTGAAAATGCTACTGAGGCACCCCTGCACTGGAAAGCTGGGAGTAGGGATTAGAACCTTGCCATGCTGCCAGGAGGTAGATCAGGGCTCCATGCTACCTGCTCAGCTCCTGTAATCGAATTCCCAGTGTCACAGTGGGAAGCGCAGGGGATCAATGCCCTCATTAATGGCAGGGCTCAGCTGACACAAAGATCTGTTTGTCAGGCTAAGCTGGTTCCCAGCTGTAAGGAGCTCTGTTTCTGCAGATGAGAGGTACTGAGCCAGGTCAGGGTTGGCCCAGCTGCCGAGCAAATAAACCCTGCAAGAATCCAAAGTGACTGCAGACCAAGCACTAAGCCTGAAACAGTGAGTTCTGCCAGATCTGAGCCAAGTGAGACACATGTGCACAAGAGACTCATTTCAGAAGGGCAATACAGGCACACTTCAGTTCTGGCCAGGGCCAGCTCAGCCCAGAAGACCAATTACCTCAGAACCAGTTCCAGGCAAGTATTGCTGTACATTGCTGATCAAATCTGGCTCTGTGATTCCTTACTCTGCCTGATCTAAACAATGAAAGGGTCTGGAGGCCTCTAGTGTGGTTTCCCAGGAACCACTTACATACACAACTATAAAGTAGTTATGTTATTACATGGGTTTTCCCCCTATTCTCCAGCATATCCTAGTCACTACTATTCCAGGCAGTCAGATGGAATCTCAGCATGCTCTCTGAAATCTAGTCAGGCTATCCATTGGTGAGGGAAAGTTGATAGTGTATTAATGGCAAGCATCATCACCTCTTCCTTCAATCATGTTCTACAATAAGAGTGAGTCACGGATCCTTTGCAGAACTAGTTAAACACACCAGCTCCAAAAGAAGATTCTGGAACATACAGCCTCAGGACTGCCTTGCTGGAGTCATAGAGGGATTTCAGACACATCTCCTTTCCTCAGAATTTTCAATTGCTAAGACCAAACAGCCTCTATAGTGGTTATCCAGGTTTAAGGTGTGTCTGTTTTTAGTACATTTCATATGAAACAGAATTCAGCGCTTGGACTGCAGTCTGAGATACTGTGGCAATGCTGAGCCTCAAAATACTTAGTGAGGCTCAGCATTTAATTTCTGTTCTTGCTCATTTTCTGCAGAAGGGGAATGACAGCAAATTTATACTCAGCATCCCTGTGAGGAAGGGAAGTATTTAAATTGACAAAGCACCCAAGTACTTTAGCAAAGAAAGTGGAAAGCTGAGAGGTCATACAAAGTTCTTGAGTGGATAAGTGGTAATGATTATTTTGCTTTTTCATCTACAGATGCTTTCCTAGTTCACATAAACATTTAAGACCTCATCTGAAAATTGGAAAAATAAAACCTTTAACATGCATTTTGCAATCAAGAAACAAGGAGGAACCCAGACATGATGAATAAGCCATTGTCACAGCCAGTCTGCTGGAACTGCAGTCTGGGAGACTGGCTGGCAGTTTTATGGCACAGCTCAAAAGCAACAGGCCATCAGCCACCCCACGGGGAAGTGCAGCTTGTTGAGAAACAAAAAATCACTCTGTTCAGTTTTGGTTTGACATGCACATTACTTTCCACATTACTTCATGTTACCAAAAAGGTGAATGCACTTGCTTGAAACAATGAAGTCCTAAAAATCTCAAAGCAATAATTAGGAAACTTCTGTTTCTCCAGATTATCGCTGATGGAATTAATTTTTGCTTATGAGTTAGCATCATCATTTGATGCCTTTGTGTCATGAATGTCATGCCTCACTTTTAAATGATTCTTCTCTTTATTCCCATGGACAATTTATGCCAGTGACTGGCTCTGGAGCTACTGTATAATGTCACATACAGTAAATCAGTATGTGATATTCCCATGAAAAGCACATGGTTTGAGTTACACCTGCATCCACCACTCCTGCCAAGATATTATGGCCATTTGTACCAGTATGGGAACCTAGATAAAATACAGTTATTCTTCTACCTTGATTTTATAATCTTGCTTCTGATGAAATTAAGCAAAAATTATTAAATATTGGGTTCATTACGGAAAGTAGTAGCAAAATTACGGATTTCACCTATGCAAACATAGGATGATGTGCAGGAGTTCACTGAAATAATCTGAAATTTGCAACTCTGTAAGTCAGGCTGCATGCTGCTGAAAACAGATGCCGCAAGTCTATTTCTCTTGTGCAGGGAACAGTGCAGGGTTATCCACCTGCTGCAAAGCAAAGTCACTGCAGAACCCTGTCAAACCACAGTGATGATGCTCTGCACACTCTCCACTGATGTAAACGCCTGGAACAGTACAAGGAAGAGAAAAGTAGCACCTACAGAATTGTCAGTTTAGATTTCCTTCCCCTTATACTCCAGACTTCTTGTGAATTGAATGGATTTGGCTTTGTCCCCCTTATGGCTATCAAATCCTGAGGCTTCTAGTTACCAACATGATTTCCAGGGCATGTTCTTGTCTTGAAGAAATATTAAAGAAAATTAAAGCAGCAGAAGGTTGTGTTGGTTTCTGGCTTGCAGATCAGTCACAAGCAGCTGTTGTGCAGAGAGCAGGATCTGGGTTGAAGTGTCACTTACCACATGAATACACAGAATCATCACTGCAAAATAAAGTAAAGAAGGAGCAAAAGGAAGAACCTCTGGCATAGTAATTCCAAATTTTCAGAACTGCTTTTCCCATCTGCAATTAAGTCCTCCTCCTCAAGGAACTCTGCCTTGAGTATTAGTGCCACATACTGGAAATCATGATAACATACTGACTTGAAAATATTTCATAACACAAAATGAAGGTGCAGTGGCTTTATGACATATAGCTAATGAAACAGCAGGACGTATCTTTCTAATTCTAGCATCTATATGTTGTAGTTGTATTGTACTATAAATCATAGAAGATTTTCTTAATTGCATGATAAAATAATGTTTGCTCCTTAAAGAAACAGAGACTCAAACTGTTTGTCAAATGAGAGTTAGTAAATCAAATCACCTCCTTGTACTGTCATAATTGTGCTTAAAAACCCCATTCAAGCAGTTGTCCCTTGGAACTGTTGGATTTTACTACTTTTCCTTAGTTTTGACACCCTCACTCTTAAAGGGGGATCACTGTTCAGCAGCCCAATGTTAACTGCAGCACAAACACACACATCTAGGCTGCTTTTCCTCCTCACCAGCATAAAGTTCAGTGAGATTGGCAGTGATTCGTTTGATTCTCAACAGCTTTACCAAACTTATTTATTCAGCCTCCAGAACAAAACTGCTGGGTACACCAAATGTCAGTTTTACCTCTCTTCTTACCTCCCTGATTAAATTCAGTGTAAGTAGGGAGTTATAATTGAAACTTAAGCCGTAAGTTAGGAAAAAACCTCAAAGTTTTGTAGGAAGTTCTGAACTCCCTATCCAAGTAAGGCAAAGCGAGCTCACACCATTAATTTTTGTTTTATGGTAAAAATACAAGAAACACCTATTTTTATCACTCATAGTGCTATTCATAGCACCTATACAGGTGCTATTAAGATTGCTCATTATGGTATCCAAAACTTTATAGTCAAATGTAAATGTATTAAGTAAAATATTCTATTAAGCAGGCTAAATCTAATCACTTGAAGATCCTTGCTGCAGTAATATAAAAATAACCTACATATCTTATGTAAACTTTAAAAGAACACACAGCTTCCCATCCCCTCCAAAAAACCCACCTCACATAAAAATTCAAAAAGATGCACACCAGGAACACTTGCCCTTTAAGCCAATTCCCCTGTTCTCCAGTTAAAATTTTATAGTCTTCTCTAATGCTAACTGCTGGTTAGCCCTGAGGTCTTTGTTTTCTTTAATTCCTACAGCTTTATAGTTAGCCATCTCTGGCTGTTCTGGCTGAACACCAGGTTTGGCTGTGCGCTCCGACACCAAACAAGGCGATGTGAAACCCTAACTAGCTCAGATGTGAAACTGGCAGCTGAACTGCCCAGCTCGGCAGACACTCCAGCCTCGGGGACCAAGGGCTCTACCCCAAGCAAGAAAGGAACCACACGAGGCAGGGCTATCAATGCAGGCTTCAACAGCTTTTTATTCTCAGTGGAAGAGCCCAACAGAGCAGTGACAGCAGCGCGGGAATCACAGAATCACTTAGGTTGGAAAAGATCTCTGAGATCACTGAGTCCAACCTGTGCCTGGCACAGCTTGAGGGTATATCCTCTTGTCCAGTCGCTGGTTGCCAGGAGAAGAGCCTGATCCCGCCTGGTTACACCTCAACAATGTCTGCAGGGAGGTGTCAGAAGATGGATCAGGTCCTTCTCGGTGGTGCTGAGCAATAGAACAAGAGACAACGGGCAGAAATTGATGTACAGGAAGTTCCACCTGAACATTAGAAAGAACTTTCCTTTGCAATCACCGCCACGTGCTCTGGGACAATCCCGCTGCCGCTGGGAAGTGCGATCAGAGGAACCACTGTGGTGCCTTCCCGCCCGAACCATTCTGTGATTCCTCTTACGGTCNTTGTCCAGTCGCTGGTTGCCAGGAGAAGAGCCTGATCCCGCCTGGTTACACCTCAACAATGTCTGCAGGGAGGTGTCAGAAGATGGATCAGGTCCTTCTCGGTGGTGCTGAGCAATAGAACAAGAGACAACGGGCAGAAATTGATGTACAGGAAGTTCCACCTGAACATTAGAAAGAACTTTCCTTTGCAATCACCGCCACGTGCTCTGGGACAATCCTGCTGCCGCTGGGAAGTGCGATCAGAGGAACCACTGTGGTGCCTTCCCGCCCGAACCATTCTGTGATTCCTC
>VYXD01003410.1:1756830-1771058 GCA_013397195.1 Hylia prasina
CTCCGTGTCCCACGCGGGAGGAGGCGGAGGCGGAGGCGGCGGGCCTTGTTTATGAACTTCGCGCCCCGAGGTGCCTCTGCCGGGGACCGCTCGCACCGCGGCCTTGGGCAGGATCCGCAATACCAAGGTCCGGGGAAGGTCCCGGCACTTCGGGAGCCGGGTGTGCTTCCCCCGAGCCCCTCTGCACACCCCCCGTGACCACCGTTGCTTTCCGACAAGTTTCTTTAGGATGTGCCGAGATCAGCGGGGATCGGGCCCGTAGGGATGGGCGCTTCGTGCTCTGACCCCTTCTCTCACACAGTCGATGTTTTCAGTCCCACCTTCCTCATCCTCATCACCCCCGGAGGCTCTGGGCGCGCCTGGTTTCGTGTGACTGTTAAATTAGAACTTTTTGAAAGCTTTATCTTGCGATCCATTTAGCCGCTACTACGTTTTCCCTCTTCTGCTAAAATTCTTTCTTACACCGTACGGAGCGATTGCAATGCCCCAGTTAAATTCTCTCCGCAGTTTTCCAACAGCTCTCTGGTAGCAGGAGTTCTAAAGAGAGAAGTTTACCCTTGTTTTGTACTAGATCCCTTGATTTGCTTGTCTTCCTTTGCCAGTAAAGCAGGCAGTGGGTAGGGAAAGCTCAGGGTTGCAGAAGAGCATAATAACCATTCTTTATTAACAATCTTTTCAGATGAAGTTGGGGCTCTGGTTTTTGACATTGGCTCATACACAGTGAGAGCAGGCTATGCAGGCGAGGACTGCCCAAAGGTGAGAGAATCTGTGCCTCGATGGAATAAATTCATGTTGAATTTATGCCTTATGTCTTTGCAAGATACAACCCTTCCAAATACCTTGGGATTTGTTCTGACTGTATTGTATAAAGAAACTTCTGAATTTATGAGAAAAACACCAACTTCCAAAACATTACTAATCCTCATGCACTGCTTGCCTCTTGCCTTGCAGGTTGATTTTCCAACAGCCATTGGTGTGGTGCTAGAAAGGGACAATGGCAGCACTCTGATGGAGATAGATGGTGACAAAGGCAAACAAGGGGGCCCGACTTACTACATAGACACTAATGCCCTGAGAGTTCCAAGGGAGCATATGGAAGCCATTTCACCTTTAAAAAATGGAATGAGTATGGTGCTCTGTCTTTTTCTATCTGATTTTAAAGTAGCATTGCCAGGGTGCAGGAAGTCGTAGTCGTTTTGACAGATGCTATGTAGAGCAACAGAAGCTGTTAAGAACAGATTCCTGGTTTACAAATTGCATTGGTTTTCACTGTTAGTGGACTTTCAGCATAATTGTTGAGGTCATGGTGGTTGTGGAGGAAGAGAATTCTGCAGAGCTGTTAGAGGAGGTGTGTGTTGGCTGAGGACAGCTTTTGACTGAAGGAGCTCTATGCAAAAAACCAATAAATTGGAAAGCCTTTATGTGTTTGTGAAATTAAACAAGAATTAGAAGTAACTAATCTGTTTGTCTCAATGTTGTTACAGTTGAAGATTGGGATAGTTTCCAGGCAATTTTGGATCACACTTACAAGATGCATATTAAATCTGAAGCAAGTTTGCATCCTGTCCTTATGTCTGAAGCACCAGTGAGTAAAAGCAGCTGTGCATTTTGATAAATCTTTCTGCTGACTGCAAATATTAGTCCTGGATAAGTCTGACAATGACTTGTAGATGACAAGTGCTAAAACTTAACTACAGAAATGACAATTTTAAAATACTTGGACGGACGGGTTCTGGAAAACATCTAAAAACCTCTCAATTTGAAATAGTTTGTTTCGTATGAGTTGTGTTAGAAAGTATTTACAATATGCTATTGTTTTTCACTTACTGAAAGGAAGCCAGAAGTTTAAAATAGAAATTTTACTGCCTACAATAAAAAGGAAAAGATGTTTGGATGTCTTATTAAGTTACACTTAATAAAATGGCATTAAAAAAATCTTGCTTCATTCATCTTTACAAGTGATATTATGTGACACAGAATAATATTTATAATGGAGAAGTTTTAATTTTTCTGTCTTTGCTTCTGTAAGTGGTCCAGTAAGGCAGCTGAAGTGGATGAATACAAATTTCTGGGAAAATCTGGACAAGGTTTCTGTTGTTTTAAAATGCTCAGCATTTGGAGGGCAGATCTTGAAGTTGGAGTAGGAAAGGCAGACATGCCGTACACAAGTGATGCCTTTCTTTAATAAAACCTTATGAAAAGGATTTTCTGGAATTTCATTATTCCCTCGTGTTGAATCACAGCTGGTGGAGTGTGGATGAATTTGCAATGGCTGTTTGATGTTTGATGGCTCAGTGGGTGTCTGAATAGAGACATTCCCATTGACATTCTCCTTACAAACCTCATCTTACTTTGTTGTATTGGCTTAGGAAAAACTTCACATTTTCAGTAATGTGTTGAATATTTGAAATATATCCTGGCTTAATCACAACTACAGTGGAACTGTAGAAAGATACTTTGGGAACTGGAAAATCTGGATTTATTTTTCTTCCCACTGGGCAAGTTCCTTCATGTATCTTTCCCTTTATAAAAGGCAGGGTGCTTGCTTTAGAGAGTTCTTTGGGAACCCAACACTGGAAGAGCTCTAGAAGTGTAAAGAAATCTATTGTAACATGAAAGGTGTGTAGCACTTTTGTGTGATAGATAAGCATTGATGTATTGAAGTATAAATGGAATAAAAAAGTCCTAAAATAGTAAATTACTAGAAGTCCATTTCTGTAAAATTTTTGATATGATTTGAAACTGTGGCTGCAATTTTTCTGCTCACTTCTTTATTGTGTTAGCAGTCTATTAGTGTGCAAACACAGCTTCCTTTTGGTCACTTGCTTGTGGTTTGGATTTATTTTTTAGTGGAATACCAGGGCAAAGCGTGAAAAACTGACGGAATTGATGTTTGAACACTACAACATCCCGGCTTTTTTCTTGTGTAAAACTGCTGTTCTGACAGCGTATCCTTCAAAATGTTTCACTGCATGGCTTTATTTTCCTCCCCCTAGGAAATGATTGTAAACTTTTTCCAGGCAACTCCAAGTATATCAGCATGCCTAAGTTTGTTCAAATTGATTTTTTTCCATAAATGTTCAGGGAAGAAGTAAACAAATTCTGTTTCTGAACTTGAAGGCATTAGAGCTCATTTTTGAAGTTCTCCCAGTCTGACTCTGTCTTTGGGGTCCAGGTAATTTTTTTAGTATTTTTTTTTCCGTTATATACTATGGATAAGAATATTACTGACCTGAAACAGTGGTGTCCACACTACTAAATACAGTAATTAGAGCTTGAAGTTTTCATAGCCTTAAGAAGAATATTTGTAATTATTTTAAACTAGTACTAAGTTTCCAGCTTTGAGTCTGAATGGATTGGATGTACTTAGAGCTTGCTGCATAGTAGTGGCATGAAGTCTCACCCTTGTACATCCAAAGCTTGAGCTAGTTCACAGATGGAAGTTAAATGCTGCTCTCTCTATGAGATTGTGCACTTCACAGAAAGATGATACAGACTGGAAAATAACAAATCCCTTTGTAGAGGCAAGGAATAACACGTGTGGGTCCTCATTCCTAGTTATGATCTAATTGTATGGCTGCACTTGTTTTCTAAAGTGAAAATTACAACGTTTTCCTTAATCATTTGGACTAGTTTTGCTAATGGGCGATCTACAGGTCTCATCTTGGATAGTGGAGCAACACACACCACTGCTATTCCAGTGCATGATGGATATGTACTTCAGCAAGGTACAAACTTTGGATAACAGCACTGCAGTGTCGTGGTTGAGTTAGTGTGATTTCTGCTTGTACAGTTTTGTTACTGCTTTTACATCCGTGTGCCCCCTTAAAAAGGAAAAAAACCTTAATAGTATTCAGTGAGAAATAGCTGGGAGAGTCTATTCATGATTTGGATACTTTCCAGGTTAGTTGTTTTGGTTTTCATTTGGGATCCCCTCTTTGCCTTTTAGGTATTGTAAAATCACCACTTGCAGGAGACTTTATCACTATGCAGTGCCGGGAATTGTTTCAGGAAATGAACATAGAGATAATTCCTCCGTATATGATTGCTTCAAAGGTGGGAAAATAACTTTAGTTAGTAAGTGTTGTTTTGGGGAGAGGCTTAAATGTTTACCTGATGACTTTGTACCCTGCAATCTCAGGAGGCAGTTCGTGAGGGGTCGCCAGCAAATTGGAAGAGAAAAGAGAAGTTGCCCCAGGTGACCAGGTCTTGGCACAACTACATGTGTAATGTAAGTAGGTCATTCCTCCTCTCACGTCCCCTGAGTGTTCCAGAAATCAGTTTTGTTTGCAAGTATATTAGTGTTTTCTCTTGAAGAACGAGAAGATCTTTGAATAGTTAGTACCAATTCTATAAACTTTGTAAAACTGAGGACTAAAATGAATATAAATTCATGTTATTTTTAACTCTGCAGTGTGTCATTCAGGACTTCCAGGCTTCTGTCCTCCAAGTATCAGATTCAACCTATGATGAACAGTATGTTACTTTCTTCTTTCTTGTAAAATCAGTTACCATTTGTGCATGTGGTGGTCAGCCTCTTCATTGCTATTGGCTGCTTTTGTTATGGAAGAAGGCTTTATCTGAAATGTGATGATTTCTGAAAGTAGGAGTACTGCATATCCCCAGGGGATAGTTTTTTGTTCAATATTCCAAGATGAGATCATGATAAATATTATCGGAAGTGTAATTCTGGTGAATCACAGTATTCCCATTGGAACTGTAGATTATAACACTGCTTAGCTAACTTGACATCCTGTTTGGAGAGCACTTTATTGTGTTGCTTTCTGTCTGATGCTCCAGGGTGGCAGCACAGATGCCAACAGTTCATTACGAGTTCCCCAATGGCTACAACTGTGACTTCGGTGCTGAGCGTCTGAAAATTCCCGAGGGATTGTTTGACCCTTCCAATGTAAAGGTAAAACCACTGTGACAGCTGTGATTGGAAGGCTGTGCACAACGAGGCTATCACATGGCTTGCTTTTGTGTAACATTTTTAATTTTGTGATTTGGATGTATTTGCACTGTGGGGTTCTCCTGGGGATAGAATTTGCCTGTCTGGAATTATGGCTGGGGAAGGGAAGGATGAAATGTTCAAATTGGGTGGTGATGAGCTGACTGGAGAAATAGGGGTACTTTTGTTCCTTCCCTATCAAAATGCTTACCTCCCTCTCCGTTCACACTTGTGAAATTCAGCTCATTCAGGGCTTTTCTCTGCCTTGCTCTCTTGAAGCAATGATGTGTAGATTCCTGATTTTCTCTGCAGGGTTTATCTGGTAACACGATGTTGGGTGTGAGCCACGTTGTCACAACAAGCGTTGGAATGTGTGATATAGATATCAGGCCGGTAAGTGTTAGTCAGCCAGGCACTATTTGAAGGCATAGATATTTTTGTGCTGATACATGTTTTTGGGACTAGAACAGCCACAGTGAAGAAATTTCCTAGCACTTCCTAGAATCATGATAAATATGTAAAAATATTTTTGTAAGTATTCTGTATTTGTATCTAGGGAGATGTACCATTAGTGTTTTGTCTTACAAAATGCTAAATCAGAACCTTTTACTTTGTGTTTCTATCCGTGTTTAAAGATCTGATGTACAGATTTTGTGGCTGGCACTGCATAATTTGGATGGGACTGGCTTCAGATAAGCATTTATATTTGTAACTTTGAGTGTTATGTGCTGATTTTTTGGCATCGTTATATTTAGAACATACATGGAATTTAAAAAGAGCAGAAGGAAGAGAAGTTCTAAAGGAAAATATTCTTTTTAAAATTAATGCTCTGTCTTTCTCAGGTGTCAGTTTGGTACAGATTGCATGAGAGTTCTTTCAAAATTTTTTTCTGTCAACCAGTGTGGGGGAGGGCTTAGTGGGCTGGGCCACGTTGTGTGTTCACCACCTGCAACAATAGCGAGATAGAAAACTGCTGCAGGGCTGTGGGGTTTTCTTTTGAGGTTGCATTCAGCTGTAAAAAACCCAACAGTTTGGATACAGGGGAGATCTGCAGGTTGAGGGCTCTCCATAGTAGAAATTGTTCTGTGAAATCATATAGAACATATGACTTCTGCCTTCCTATTATAGTTTAAGCTTCCTTGCAATATTTTGAAGGGATGAACTAATGAATTGGATTGGGAAAGGTAATGCTCTTGGTATCAAGTGATGTGTTATTGCTGCTGACTGTACATACTCGTGACACTCTTCTCTACTGTGAGAGAGAGTAGTTTGCAGAATGATTTCTGAGGTAAAGCTCCAGGGTTTGTTTTTTTTTTTTTCTCTTTTTAGGGTCTCTATGGCAGTGTGATTGTAGCAGGAGGAAACACTCTAATACAGAGTTTCACAGACAGGTTGAACAGAGAGCTGTCTCAGAAAACCCCACCGGTAAAACATCTCTTTCCATGACTGCATTGAGTACTTAACATTTTATTTTCTGCCACATAAGTACACAAGGGTATCATGGCATTGACTTTCTTAGAGAGCTGAATAGATTTCTGCAGGAAAAGAAACCTCCCCTCTCTAAAGAAAAGAAAGAATTTTTGAAGAGTTTTTTACAGAATAAGTTCCAGTATTCCTTGAGTATTTTACTGCTCCACTCTTGCTTTCAGATTGTGATCCTAAGTTCTGTAATTGTCCCCAAGCCAGTATTTGTCTTGATGGTCTCTCTTTTGAAGTGTTGCTGACTAACTTGTGGCACATTCAGTCATTCTGCCTGAGGTCACTTGGTTGTAGGAATTGTTTTTCCTTGATTCTGCAGACAGCCTAAATCACCTGGTTCTGTCTATGAGTAACACATTTAGTATCTTTTTAATCACTTAATATCGACGAAAGTATTGACACCTTGCATCTGAGAGTAGATATAGGTGATGATATTTCTTAAGTTTTTGTATTCAAGCAAAAATGTTTTGCTTGTGACAACTCCGAAATGATGAACGTTAGGAGAAACTGAGAAATGTATTCACTGCTTAGAATAGCGAGGAGGAGCCCATTGAAATTCAAAGATTTTATTGCTGTAAGGCATTTTGAAAGCAAAAGGCATGAATGGGTCCAAAAAAGACTAGATGACTTAAGTCTAGCACCATAAGTCATTTTAGTCCCAGTGCAGTGTTGGAGATGACACTATACACTGTGATATTATTGCTCTCCACCTGCCCCATTCCTTGCCTTAACCATTTGCTGTTGGGAGACAAGGTAAAAACCACATTTCCTGTTCCACCGTGGTTGCTTTGAATTGTAAATGCAGGGCAGGTGAGCAGCATTGCAGATGTACTAGAATGGACCTTTTTCCTCTGCCTGTTGGCATAGACACAGGTTCCTTGTGCTGCCTGTCCCTAAAGGTCACTGCCTGACAGTCTGAGGTTTGGTGTTGGCTCCTTTTCTGTGCAGAGCATGCGCCTGAAGTTGATAGCCAACAACACGACCGTGGAGCGGAGGTTCAGCTCCTGGATTGGGGGCTCCATTCTGGCTTCTCTGGTGAGTAAAGCTGCATTACTGTGGTGCTGTGCTGAGCAGCACTGCCACCTGCAAACCTGACTGCCCAGAAGTGTGCATTGCAGAGTCTGTGCTACATAATCGGCATCCTGGCTAGCCTCATGGGAAGGGGAAGAGCATCTGTTTTAAAAAGAGGTGTGAGCGTTTCCAGTGACAACATATCCTGCCATGTTCTCCCATTTTTAATGGCAAGGTGCAACGTTGAAATACATGTACTTTCTCTGGACTGTATCTAGTAGACCATGAAAGTAGCAAACCTGTTTCTGTGTCATGTTCCTGAGGTTAATTCTGCAAGTTACTGAGCACTGAAATGGTTCGTGGGGTTAATTTATCATCATGGGAAGGGGAGGCTGGAATCAGCATTTGGTGCTGCTCTTCCTGTCTTGAGTTTAATGCCTTAGCAATAAAACTCAAAGAAGAGACAGTTAAGCAGGTCAAGTCCTAACGTTTCACTGAATGTAAGGATTTGCTTGTTTTCCCTCCTAGGAAAAGCTAATTGTGTTTCAATTAACCATCATTTGTGTTCTGCTGTTTTTTCATTGTGTGTTGCTTTTGTTTCTTTCTTTTTTTAGGGTACTTTCCAGCAGATGTGGATTTCTAAACAAGAATATGAAGAAGGAGGGAAACAGTGTGTAGAAAGAAAATGTCCTTAGAGCTCTTTACTGTGAAAACTGCTGCCTGCTCGGTGCTCCTTCTGTTTTCTAGCTTTAGCATACTCAGGAATGGGATGGACTCTTTTTTGTAGGAAGTTTCTATTGGGATTTTTGCATCATTCAAGTTCCATTTTAACAAACCTTAGACCTTTGAAGAGACCTAATTGGTACTATAATAGAGAAAGGATGTTTACATCCCTTGTAAAGCAATAATTCATGCAACAGGCATTTTATAACTTTGTATAAATGTCTATTTTCTCTAGTATCTTGTCCTGGGAACAGCTTTACAGGTTAGCTAATAGATAGAGGCATAACCTCGCAAATGCCTGTGCTTATTTATTAATGATTTCTTGTCTAATTTCTTGTCTACTTTCACATGCTAGTCTTCCTTGCTGGTACTTTGGCCTTAAATTGCTCTTATTTTTCCCTTAAAAATAAAATTCGGTCTTTTCTATTGGAGCAAGCTTGTGAGTACTTGCAGATAAAGTTTCTGTACTGTTTTAAAAGTTGAAAGTTTGTATTCAGTGATCTATTTTAGTATAAAGTTTTACTGTGTCACGGAAGTGTTACATTCCATGGAGTGAATGTTGTATGAAGTACTGGTTTGCTCATTTTTTTTTTTATGACAGAGCAGTTTCATTTCAGTAAGCAAGCAATGCTTTCCACCTGATACCTAAGAATGTATTGATGCCTTTGTGATGTGGGTGAGAAGCAAAACCTGTTGGGAGACAGGGAAATTGAGACAAAGAACTGCCTCTCCAAGCCTGGGAGCAGAGTCAGAAGCTTTCAGTGCGTGGCTTTGACCCTGCTGCAGGGAGCTCCGAGTGCTGCGTGCTCTGGCTCCCCCAGTGCCTCCCAGCAGGGTCTGTAAGTGCCTGTGTTTGCAGGGGGAAGGTGCACTCAGGGTCACAGCAACGGGGATGTCCTTTTTGGCAGGAAACACCTGCCAAGGTGCAGCTCAGAGTTGCTTTTCAGCTGAATTTACAACGGGGTGATGGTCTGTTTTGGGACACAAAGAAGTTTTGCTCCTTAATCTCAAAAGCTGTGGAAAACCAAATAGCATTGAACTGACCGAAAAAAAGAAACAGTACTGCTACATTTTTGTATTCTAAAAGATCTTGTGGGTAAATAATGATGAGGCCTCTATTTGAAAACTTTCACATTACCTCCAAATAATAAAGTAATTTATCAAACCAATCTGCTTTTGTCTTGTTATGAGAATCTTGAGTTGCTCTTTAGACAAAGTTGCTTGATCAGATTTTCAAAGCTCTTGCCAAAGCATCTTTCTCTTATAAAATGAGGCAAACTGCAAAGCTGTACCAAGTGATCCAAGGCAGCAGCTCTTGTCATTGTGGAAGAAAAGAGACTCAATCCAGTTTCCATTCCAATGGAACATGGAACATAACTGAGCTGCTCCCTCAGCACACTGCAGTGGGTGGTGTTTGTAAGCTTTCCTTTATTGTAAAATATTAGCTGAGACTCCCATTTTCTTCATGGGGGAAAAGCCAATTCTTTAGTCACAGCACTTTGATACACTTTTTACAGGCCTGGTGTGCAACTATGAACTTGGTTCAGAGCTTTCTTGCCAATTGCTCTTGGTTAGTAAAAGGTTTTCTACTTGTCCATCAAATCAATCTATTCTGGGATTGGTTACATCTTTTCTTGACTGATTCTCATGGGACAAAACCCAGAATTTAAGAAGCCAGACTTAAAGCAGTGGAAAAAATTCCTCCCAGCAGACCAAAGAGCCCATTTACCAGTACATTGATGCAGAAAGCAAATACACCCTGCATAGCTTACCTGGAACTCAGGGAAAATATTCAGAAAAATAATCAGAAAAATAGCAGGAGAAATATGATCAGGGAAAAGGCTCATCTGTGAGCTTCAGATGCTTTCATGTTTCTGTCTGATTTTAATGCACATCTGTTCAACTAAACCAGGTAAATATTACCCCTACACTTGTTACTGTCAGCTGCCACTATGTGGCTGCTCTCCACTGTTCCTAATGTATGTCTCACTCCTATAACAGCTGGCTAGCACAGCATTTGTTACTGGAAACATGAGAAATTATATGATTTGAGTTAGGCACAAAGCTGCTTTTTAATTCCAGATCACAAGTTTAGTTCAAGTCCAATGTGGTATTAAAAACAAAACAAAGATGGAGACTCTCTGGAATGCTCCGTGGAGTTTGTGGTTCCAGAACATGATTCATGTTCCACAGACACTTGCAGTGCTCTTCCAGCACATCACTGGCTCTGGGATTTCACAGCAACATCAGGGAACCTCCTTTCCAAGACCTTCTGCCTCGTCCTCTCCAGGTTTTGCTGCCTTGCCCTTTTCCGTAAGGCTTTTTCAACTCTGAGTCTGAAACAGAGAAGTTGGTGTGGGTCATTTCCAGCCAGCCTGTGACCACTTGAATGAGCTCCCCCCAAATCAGATAGAGGCTCTCAGGGATTAAATCAGTAGAAAAGCCTGCCAAGTAATATTTTTACTCTGCTTCTGAATTCTACTGAAGTTTAGCTTCTGGGAGGATTTTTGATAGTCTGCATTTGAAGTTACTGCATAACCCTGTACCTTAGGAACTAAGGTGGGAACAGAAAAAAAGAAACAGAGCAAGCTGTAATTTAAAAAAGCCTAATTTTCAGTCTAGCAGCTGAAGAACAAAATATTGCAGCTATTTTTTCCTTTTCAAGTGGAATGAGCATACAAACAGATCAGAAGATAACTTTCAATGCCAAAATAATCTTTTTACCTGATGAAGTGATTCACATGAGGTAAGTAATAGAATCTCTTCTTTTTGTGTTTTTTGTTCAAGTGCCATGGTATTGGCCATTCCTTGTAACTGTACCTGTTGGAGAGAGATAAAAATGCTTACAAAATGTACATATTGTCTTAATTCTAGGATTTGACCAGTTTCTCTTGGTTTCAAGTACAGTGATAAAATGGTCTGGAAGAGCACAGAATTTGTGGGTATTGCTTTCCAGCTCTTGCTGGCTTGGTTTGTAACTGTATCTCTGGTGTTCTTTACAGTCTGTTTATCCTTCCTTGATTAAATAAGCATTTTCTGGGAGAGAGACACACCACAAGAAGAATACACCCATCAAAAAAGAAGGTTTTCCATACCAGAAGGTGCGTCCCAAGAAGTCATTTCTCCACTCGCCGGGGACTGGCTTTTCATGGCCTGTTTGTAAAAGCCTCAAAGCAATTTCTCTTTCTCTGACAACCAAGTCGATATTTTTCATCGACGTTTCTACCTGGAAATGATAAAACGTTTCAGGATGCACCAACAATAAACAGTGCTGAAAATTTAAAAGATCTCAAAGACTTAACACAAAAATTAAAGGGAAAATAAAGCTAAAACATGCTGGAGCTGGATCATGAGTTCTCTCTCAGCAGAAAACAGTAAGGAATGGGTACTTCAAAAACTAATTTGAGAGCAGGACAGATATGAAATAACAGACAGTCTGATGTTTGATTAAAGACCAGCTGGGTAATGCAGAAAGCCAGATCCAATGCTGATGCAGATGTCAGGGGTCAGAAGGAAGCAGGAGAAGCAAACAGAAGATTTGCTTATGGTTTGTAGTGGCTGTTGGTTATTTTAGTTTTCACTGGAGTCTGGTCACAGCCCCAGTAACGCCCACTGGACAATGAGAAAGCTGCCTTGACCAAATCATGACTTGAGCAGTTAGTGCATACACTAAAATCGGGGAAATACTTTTGAAAGAAAAGGTTTTAAACAAGTTTACAAACACTTGATCTTTCAGCAATTTTACTTAAGAGTTATAATTTTATGTAGTAGGAACAAGTTACCTTTTCTAATCGTTCTGGACTTGGCATAGCCTTGCGCTGTCGTTTGGATTCTTGCTCTAAAGTTAAGAGCATGTTCTTTTCTTTCAGCAGGACATACCTAGAGCAGAAAGCACAGTAATTCAAAATTGATTTGGAACAGCTAAGCAGTAGCTGACTTGCTACCTGTAATCCCAAATCCTGCTAGCTTCACATCTAGAAACAAAAGAGGAGAATGAGGGAGACAGGTTTACTTAGTCTGGAATAAAGAGGGCTTAGGAGGGAAGAGTTGAACACTAAGTTGTCTTCCACTACCTGGACAGAGCCAGATTCTTCTTACATGTACACAAGGACAAGACAAAGCAAGGAAAAAGCTGTTCACAGCAATGATTAAGTTCAGCCTGAAGTGGCAACACAACCTCCAGCTTCAGAAACTTCCAAAATCAGAATAAATGCAGGCCTGAGCACCCTGATGGAATGAAGTGCCCGCCCCACCAGAAGGCACTGACAACCAAATCTGTCCAACTCAAACAACCCCCACAGGGTTTGTACCAAACCTGAGCCCTCTGAATTAGACACAACTGTCCCACAGCCACCTGCAGTGCAGCTTCTGTGTTCTGAGCAGGGCCAGGGCTGGGGCTGTTCCAAGCTCAAAGCTGGCTGGAGCTGCACAGCTCTGTGGCAGGCTGAAGTTACTGCATCATAAATTCACCACCTTTTATTAGAAAGTGCAGAGCTGCTCTGAAAGAACAGAAGCTTCTTCAGTAAAATGTACTTACCAAAGTTTGTGCAAGTCTTCACTACTCTTGCCCCTTAGCTGCTTTATATTCCATGAATCCCCTGTCAAAGATAAAAAACCACCATTAATTTAATGGAACAAAGTTCTCTTATTCTGGAAAAAAAAAAGTGCTTCTATTAGGCCCAGCTGACAGAACAGTATAAAGACCACTTTTAAAATAGTACTGCTGGGGCAGCCATCCTTGAGGATATTCAGCCTTGCTTTTTAAACAATACAGAAAGGCAATTACACGTAGTGTTTATTTGTGTAAACAGAACAAGCTGTCAGATGAATCTTTACACTGAACTAGTTTTCTTCCATAGTACTTCTCTTGCATCAAAGCACATCTCTTCTGTGATACACTCTCACCTCAGAGCAAGGCAGAGGATTTACAGCAGTTTGCTGCACAGTTGCTATTTGCTTTCATAAACACTGAATACACACAGCAAAAATTAACAGGCATAAAGCTGCACAAGTGGCTGTATGCACATATACATAGAAAAATAAGCTTTATGTAGCTGTGAATGCTCCCTGTGATGCAAAAATACCAGGTCAGATTTCAGCTCAAAGATCACTATCAGAAATGCTAAATAAAACTCACCAGACTTCACACTTTTTTCCCCCCAGTTTGCTGGATCATCAAAAAACTCCTCCAGACCTCTCCGAGAGACAGTTGTGTGCAGGAACTTCACCTGATGGACGGTCTCAATTTTGGGTAGGTTCTTGCAGTACAGATTCAGTGCCATCCTGCGTAAAAGTTAAAAAGGAAACTGTGTATGATAAGAAAAATAATATTCTGCTAAATGAGAATGTTCATTTCATTCACAAAGGCACAGGTCCCACAAATAAACCACAGCCTGTGCGGAAAAAGCAGGGGTTTCGTTAGTCACAAAAAATGTCATCTTGGTGTTTTCTCCTCCCCCTCATCTCATCTAATTATCAATTTCTATACTTAGAGATAAATAACAATTAAAAAAATAAGGAATAATTTTGAACTATGCTGTACAAAAGTGCATCATAGAATCACAGAACTTTTAGCATCAGAAAGGACCTCTGGAGGTCATCTAGTCCAACACCCATGCCAAGGCGGGGTCACCTGGAGAAACTGACATCGGAACGCATCCAGGTGGGTTTGGGGTGTCTCCAGAGAGGGAGAATTCCACGCTCTCCCCCGTGGCCTTAATGGCAAAAGTTGTGCACACAAGGGAAAGCACAAAACCCGCCCATGCTGGAACCACAATGACTGCAGCATTCTACAGGCACAGGCAATCGCTTCGTGCTGCCCTCACTCGCTGCCTGCAGCCACGCACCGCCCTGCAGCCCTCAGGCTGGCGGAGCCGGGACACGCGGACACCCGCCTCCCGCCAAAGGCTCCCCTTCCTCCCGGGAAGCGCGCCCGTCCCTCCCGAGCCCGAGTTCCCCCGGCGCAGTGCGTACCCGGGAAGTCCCGGCCGGGCCCGGGGCAGCCGGAGCGCGGCCGTGAGGCTCCGGCCCAGCGCGGCCATGGCCGCGGCCGCCGCCATCGCCC